>CM034155.1:618228672-618653408 GCA_019776745.2 Taxus chinensis
AAAATACTCTTATATTCACATCTAGTTCTAGCGACAAATATTCAGTTGTATAGATATCGAGGAAGACCTAATAACAAGATTCTTTGGAAGGTTTGAGAGTCAGATCATGAAGCAATCTTGTCTGCTATTCAGAGTAGATCCGATCCTGATGGTTCATTGGAATGAATTTACAATGCTCATGTCTGGTATATATTTAATTTCAAGTTTCAATTTATATAGCGTATATATATATATATATATATATATATATATATATAATTTTTTTAGTTTAAAGATCTAGATTTAAGTTTGACTATATTTTATTTTAAATTTGTGTATTTTGTATGTCATGTATATAGATCTAGTATATGGTTTTGATTTGAAACTTAAATTTCTTTGACTAACAATTTTATGTTTAGGTTAGTGGTGCCAGAAAAGCTTCCACCTTCACGTGGTTGGTATCGTTAGTAGAGAATTTTAAATTCTCAAAGCTAAGAGAAGCTTGAACATTGTTTGAAAAATTTGTAAATTTTGAAAAGTCAAGTTTGTAAATTTTGAAAATATTGTAAATTTTGAAAATGTTGTAAATTTTGAAAAAGTTGTAAATTTTGAAAAAGTTGTAAATTTTGAAAACGACTCCTCTAGGTGCCACGGAGTCTGAATAGTCACTCGTCGAATTTGAACGATATTTTGGTCTCAGGGCTCTTAAGGGACTAAGCTCGAACGAAGTAGCCCGGAAGCAACGACCCTTTTGCTCACCGAAACACCGCCTCCTCTAGCGTTCACCTGTCCACCCGGACGTGCCGGTCAGGTGGTTCGGTGCCACGGCCCACCGTTTGCAAAATACAGCGTTTGACAACCTTACACCTGGCTCCAACTGCACTATTTCGCGCGTTTGCAAACATTAGGACAGCGAGGCGAAATGAGAAGGAAAAAAATGAGAGAGGCTATTGTAGAGGGTCCGTATGGAGGTGTCGGATCAGACGAGGCCTCTCTAGGTGCGACGGAGTCTGAGTAGCCCGTCGAATTTGAACGATATTTTGGTCTCAAGGCTCTTTAAGCCCGAACGAAGTAGCCCGGAAGCAAACCCTTTCGCGCACCAAAACACCGCCTCCTCTAGCATTCACCTAGCCCACCCGGACGTGTCAGCGTAGGCGGTTCGGTGCCATGGCCCACCATTTGCAAAATACAGCGTTTGACAACCTTACACTGGCTCCAACTGCACTATTTCGCGCGTTTACAAACATTAGGATAGCGAGAGCACCGAAATGAGAAGGAAAAAAATGAGAGAGGCTATTGTAGAGGGTCCGTATGTTGAGGTGTCGGATCAGACGAGGCCTCTCTAGGTGCCACAGAGTCCGAGTAGTCACTCGTTGAATTTTGAACAATATTTTGATCTCATGGCTTTTAAGGGACTAATCCCGAACGAAGTAGCCCGGAAGCAACGACCCTTTCGCGCACTGAAACACCGCCTCCTCTAGCGTTCACTTACCCACCCAGACGTGTCGGCGCAGGTGGTTCGGTGCCACGACCCACCGTTTGCAAAATACAGCATTTGACAACCTTACACTGGCTCCAACTGCACTATTTCGTGCGTTTGTAAACATTAGGACAGCGAGAGCACCGAAATGAGAAGGAAAAAAATGAGAGAGGCTATTGTAGAGGGTCCGTATGCTGAGGTGTCGGATCAGATGAGGCCTCTCTAGGTGCCACGGGGTCCGAGTAGTCACCCGTCGAATTTGAACGATATTTTGGTCTCAGGGCTCTTAAGGGACTAAGCCCGAACGAAGTAGCCCGGAAGCAACGACCCTTTCGACGCACCGAAACACCGCCTCCTCTAGCGTTCACCTACCCACCCGGACGTGCCGGCGTAGGCGGTTCGGTGCCACGGCCCACCGTTTGCAAAATATAGCGTTTGACAACCTTACACTGGCTCCAACTGCACTATTTCGCACGTTTGCAAACATTAGGACAGCGAGAGCACCGAAATGAGAAGGAAAAAAATGAGAGAGGCTATTGTAGAGGGTCCGTATGCCGAGGTGTCGGATTAGACGAGGCCTCTCTAGGTGCCATGGAGTCCGAGTAGTCACCCGTCGAATTTGATACGAAATTTTGGTCTGAGGGCTCTTAAGGGACTAAGCCCGAACGAAGTAGCCACGGAAGCAACGACCCTTTCGCGCACCGAAACACCACCTCCTCTAGCATTTACGTGCCCACCTGGACGTTCCGGCGTAGGCGGTTCGGTGCCACTGCCCACCGTTTGCAAAATACAGCGTTTGACAACCTCGCACTGGCTCCAACTACACTATTTCACGCGTTTTGCAAACATTAGGATAGCGAGAGCACCGAAATGAGAAGGAAAAAAATGAGAGAGACTATTGTATAGGGTCCGTATGCCGAGGTGTTGGATGGCCTCTCTAGGTGCCACAGTCTGAGGTCACTCGTCGAATTTGAATGATATTTTGGTCTCAGGGCTCTTAAGGGACTACGCCTCGAACGAATAGCCCGGAAGCAACGACCCTTTCGCGACGAAACACCACCTCCTCCTTACCCACCCAGACGTGCCGGCGCAGGCAGTTTGGTGCCACAGCCCACCGTTTGCAAAATACAGCGTTTGACAACCTTACACTGACTCCAACTGCACTATTTCGCGTGTTTACAAACATTAGGACAGCTGAGAGCACCGAAATGAGAAGGAAAAAAATGAGAGAGGCTATTGTAGAGGGTCCGTATGTCAAGGTGCCCAGATCAAACAAGGCCTCTCTAGGTGCCACGGAGTTTGAGTAGTCATCCCGTCGAATTTGAACGATATTTTGGTCTCAGGGCTCTTAAGGGACTACGCCTCGAACGAAGTAGCCCGCAAGGAATGACCCTTTCGTGCACTAAAACACCGCCTCCTTTAGCGTTCACCTGCCCACCCGGACATTTCGGCGCAGGCGGTTCGGTGCCACGGCTCACCGTTTGTAAAATACAGCGTTCGACAACCTTACACTGGCTCCAACTGCACTATTTCACGCGTTTGCAAACATTAGGACAGCGGAGAGCACCGAAATGAGAAGGAAAAAAATGAGAGAGGCTATTGTAGAGGGTCCGTATGCCGAGGTGTTCGGATCAGACGAGGCCTCTCTAGGTGCCACGGAGTCCGAGTAGTCACCGGTCGAATTTGAACGATATTTTGGTCTCAGGGCTCTTAAGGGACTAAGCCCGAACGAAGTAGCCCGGAAGCAATGACCGTTTTGCGCACTGAAACACCGCCTCCTCTAGCGTTCACCTGCCCACCCCGGATGTTTCGGTGTAGGCGGTTCGGTGCCACGGCCCACCGTTTGCAAAATACAACGTTTGACAACCTTACACTGGCTCCAACTGCACTATTTTGTGCGTTTGTAAACAATTAGGACAACGAGAGCACCGAAATGAGAAAGAAAAAAATGAGAGAGGCTATTGTAGAGGGGTCTGTATGCCGAGGTGCCGGATCAGACGAGGGCCTCTCTAGGTGCCACGGAGTCTGAGTAGTCACCTGTCGAATTTGAACGATATTTTGGTCTCAGGGCTCTTAAGGGACTACGCCGCCGAACGAAGTAGCCTGGAAGCAACAACCCCTTTCGCGCACCAAAACACCGCCTCCTCTAGCGTTCACCTAGCCACCCAGATGTGCCGGCGCAGGCGGTTCAGTGCCACGACCCACCGTTTGCAAAATACAGCGTTTCCTTATTTATTTAAATTAAATTACAATGACTTGGTTGTTATGTTATCTGTTGTTGTCATCTTGTCCTTGGTAGGATGATATACATCCAGGGCTATGAGTGTGATCTAGGATGTGGTTAGTTGTATTCAGATGTGTGTCTAGAGTATGACAAAAATTAGGTATGAGTATTTTTATCTAGTGGATATACGGTGCGAGATAGATCAAGAAGGCGCCTATGGTTGTTAAAACAATGCATAAATGAAGTGTATATCAAAATAAGTACAAAATTCTATATTTCCAAGTTCCCAAACCAAATTTTGGGTACTAAACATTTATATCTTAATGAATTCAACACTACATGACACTTTTACTATTGCACATGTGCACCAATTAAATTACAACCCTTTTGATCAGAATATTTTAGTGAATTTTTATATATTAAAGATATCCTAAAAATTGACACAAATACACATTATATCCAGCATGGTGTTCTATATGGCATGGCATGGTGTTATATCCTAAGTAAATTGTTTCTCTCATATTTGTTTATCAGATCAAATTTATAGCCTTACATCAACACCACTTTTTTGTTAACATAGTAATATAATTGGTTTGAATTGAGCATCCAATATTATAAATAAGGTGTGGAAGTTATGGAATCAATATAATAATTCATATTTTTAGAAGTGACATGTAAACAAAATAAAAAACTAGAGAAAAATAATGAGAAAAATAAAAAGTAATCAACCTACAAAAAATATCCAACATGTAAAACTACAAATGATTGAAGAGAGGGAGAGAAGCAATATTTCTCACATTTAAAAAATATCCAACATGTAAAACTACACATTTATTGACTATGCTTAAAGCATCTTTCTCACTCCCAAATTCTAAGTCCGCCATTTCATTACTTTTTCTTCATGTAAATTGGTACCTCAAGAATCAATGCACGTTATACATAGCACATCTCTAGTTACTAATACTTAAGTTGGCTTGATATAGAGCTAACAATATTGTTTTAGTTTGAAAAATAAAAATTCAAAATGCCCATGGCACGAAATATACCACAAATAATAATCAGAAAGATACTAGAAAATATATAACTAGAAGTAATACACTAAATCCACCGAACAGAGATCAAAACCCACTTTCTCAGAGTTAGCAATAATACCAAAATAACCAAATTTATAGCCTTATTTAACCAACACACATGGATATATATATATATATATATATATATATATATATATATATATATATATATATATATATATATATATATAGAATCAAATAAAGTGTGCTCAAGATGCGCACGTCTTTGAAAATATATATGTACACATATAAGTTCATAATGTATGTATACATCTCGAACTAAGCGTGCGTGTCATAATGTACATATGGGACCACATGCGGTCGCAAAAGGCTAGATATATATACAATGGACTGTGAATAGATGTACTCATGACCACATATATGTGGCATCCAAGTGGACTATAAATCTACTCATGAAACATCTTCCCTCTCTTCGCCCTGCTAGAAGTAGCACGTCCACGACCTGGGGATGTAGTGGAGGGAGATGCCACTACGGATTTCATCCATGTGGTCCTAGGTGTCTCCAAGCATGCCTGCAACCTAACCTGCACATTCATAAACAACAAGTTTTTAACACCCAAAATTTTAAAATACCTTCAAAATTTAGAAACTTGTACAATTTAGTTAAAATGCATGTGCAATCTTACCGCAATGTCATGATCCCTATCGATTTGTTGTTGACGCGTCGCAGGGACAACAATAGACTCACGAGGGGTAAGCTACATACAAATAATTAATTTTCAAATTAATTATTTCACACATATATATACCTACAAAATTTGATATTGTAGATTTAAGTTTAATAAGAAATAATGAACCTCCAAAATTTAACAAATTTAAAAAATTGTGTACCTCGGTTAGTGGATTTGCAGATGCTATGGCAGTATCTACAGCAGCCTCCACAGTCTGCATATGTGGAGGAGTCTCTGTAGCAGTCATAAGCTATACAAAAAACATGTACAAATCAATTTATTAAAATCTACTTAAGAGCTATACAAAAAACATGTACAAATCAATATTTAGTTACTCAAGAAAGAATAAAAATACATTATTAAATTTTATCTTCTATTTAGGCTAAATACATAGGATCTATAAATGTTAGCACGGAGGCCATCTATCTTCATAAGATTTTGACAAACTTTTGTATTTAATCTAGGTAACCCATAGTCATCTTCTATGACAATTAGAGCATCATTCAAATTTGAAGAACTTTTAAATCTAACATCACCAGACCAAACATATAGATCAGACGAAGAGTAGACTAGAGTTGTATATCCTTGGTGGGCAAGTGTGTTGCAAATATATAGATTATAATGCACTATTTATATGTATTTGTGTCCAAAGGTAGCTGAGTTTGAGTTTTGGTGCACGAGCCTAGAGGATCTTACTTGTGTGTTATCCCTTTGGAAATAAAGAACATAACCTCCTTCCACCTTGCTGGCTTAGAGATCTTTATTTCGGGTTTTTATGTCCACGGAATTGTCCACCAACTTCGTGCACTTACCCTGTCAAGCGGTTGGGAGTCTGACTACCCAGGGTGGTCTAGCATCAAACACACACATATTTTTCTCCTTTGGTTTTTTAATGCTTTGATGAAGGGTTTTGTAAGTTATTAGGGTTTCTACTTTACTGTTGATCATTACAGGTCATCTCGATGTTGTGTGAAAAAGAGCAACACAATGATCACACAATTTCTAAACAAGCAAAGCACTAGAAAGTTGAGAGCTCAACTACCTTATGATCTAAGACTGTAAATTCCTTGTATTAGACTGTACAACTACTACATAGACCATACATATCATGTATGGTCTTGAACCTACATGTTTTCCAGTTCTATAATCTTCTTTGTAGAATCTAAAGTCTTATCTTCTCCTGCTCCGCTACCTGTCACATCTAGCTCATCCCAGAATCTTCCTAAACAAGCTAAGTTTCTCTCCCCTCTTGTATATTGATAAAGTTATTGTTTATCACTTAGTCCATTTCAAGTTGGAATGAATTATTTTTGTCATGCTTAATTGATGTTGGAAGTTAATTAGATAATAATTGTCTACCTGTTTATAATCCTTGTACCTTTTTCAGTAGAAATTTTAAATAAGGGTATAAATATGACCAATACATTATAGCTCCTCAAACCCATTATGAGGTGTGGCATAATATATAATAGAATACAAGCCCTTGATTCATCCCTCACACATGGAAACATGCACAAATTTAGCTCATGTTTGATCTATGGGAAGAAACATGGATAACTTCAAACTGGTAGTTTGTTGTTGTTATGGGTACTCTTAAGGAATCAAATGGTCCAATGTTTCTTCTTAATTTTATTAGAGTGAGAATAGAGGATCCTTGAATTTTCCAAGGTCACCCTACTAGGTTTTAGTGAATGAATATTTATATATGACCAATCGTTAGATTTCTTACTCAACAAACCTAAAAGTACTACCTAGGTTGACTAAGCCAAGTAACCCTTTTGAAAAAGTTAATATTAGAAGTGTATGGGATAGGTTCGTAGGGGGTGGATAGGTTGGAGTTTAACTTATCCTAAACCTACAAACATGTCCATGATGTCTAATAAATTAGGTCTGAGACACATGGAGGATTATGCATATGTTCAATAACATGTGCAGTGATTTGTGAGGGGTTGGGATGGAGAATACTTGTTATCTAGTAGAAGCGAAGTGGATATAGAGTGAGACATTTCCTTAAGTTGTTCAAGTTATGTGTGAATGAGATATATATCATTATAGTTGTAACACACGTCATGTTTCCAAGTGTTGGGAATACATTTAGGTACTACAAATTACCCCCATTTCAATATAGTATTGATAAATGTTGGATTAATAGATAAGAAACAAGTAAATACAAACCTCACTTCTTGATCATACAATGATGTTGTAAATTCTTAAATCTCAGTACACCAATCCATATAAAACTTATAATCATATGGAAAGGACGCATAGATTTTTTTAGATAAAGGGTACAAGAGGATTTAATAACCTTTTTTACATTTCTTCATCACTCTTATCATTCATTTTGATTACGAGTTGATCGCTTCCACCTTGTCAAGTATCTTTTCCTTCGTGACTCATGGTGTTACATATCTAGAGGTAGTTATTGAGAATCAAGATATAGTCTAGGTAAATAAGTAGATATGGGAAGATATCATTTTACATTGGATTGAGAAGTTCATCATGTACAAATAATATACCTATGACAGTGCAGTACGTGTCATTATTTTGGATGTTGGGAACATGTAGACCATGTGTATCCAGTTTAGTACTACAAACGAGACATAAGGGAATTTATCAACTGGCCCGAGAGGATCAAGAAGATCAAGAGGATTGGGTCAGTAACCACCTAGAAAAAAATACTTATGAGATTTCTATTTCTGGATCTAGAGGATAGGGTCCACATCCATAATAATCACTTAATAATCCTCTTCACCTAAAGTAAGCACCTCAAGTCTATTATGACATGTATCTCCAATTACAAAATTTTTAGAGGTATTGAAAATGCAGCAGAGCATGTGTACAAGTGTGAGATACTATGGTATTCTAAGAAAATTACAACTTTATATATGGTAGCTGTTGTATGTATTTTATATACGTTGAGTATAAGAAAGTGAAACTCATGTACACAGAGGTCCAAGAATTAGAAACAAAGTGTTTAAAGAGATTTGTAACTAACCTGCGTAAAACTCATGCGAGGCATGCCAGTAGCTTCAGTTCCCTGAGCAGATGATGACCCGCCAGGCTCCTGTGTATAAAAGAGAAAAATATTAATACATGTACAACATACACGTGAAACAAATTATAATAATAATCTAGTGCAATTAAATGATTTATTAAAAATGTAAGTTTGTACAACTTGAAACTTACGTTTGAAACACGCCCAACCACAGTAGCTAGCATGTCAACACCGGATGTTTCCTTCACCGGCTCTTGCTATTTAAAATAAAATAAAAAATTAGTTTTTTACATGTATGTACATGACGTACAATCATATATATATTAATATCTCAAACATGTGAATTAAACTATTGTACATATATATATTATTTAAATTTATTTAAAATTTACCTGTGAAAGACCAATATCAGTGGCTCCAGTTCCAAAAACATTCCCCAGCATCTCATCTATAGAAAAAAAATCCTGTGAACCAGCAAATGATGTCTCACCTGCAGTGCATACGGCACCACATGATCCACAGTGGTGTGGTGCACTAGAACTGGCGCCTCCACCAACATCACCGGATGCAATCTGGGTGCTATGCTGGGTGAGAGTGTCAGTGAGCTCCCTCAATGCATGCAATGTATCAATCTCCACAACCTCCTTCACTGTAGGAGGGATAACTGAAGGCAGTGGGGGTTTTGGGGCATGGGGGATCCTAGGCTGACCTACGCGTGCACCAGGTCTGCTCTGTGCAGAGCCACCTCCTCGACCAAAAAAGTCTGAAAAGTCAAAATAATTCGGGACCTCATTGAGCACAAACTCACAATATAATTTCTTCAAAAAATAAAGAGGAACCTCATTGTTGTTGCATGGTGGATAATCAAAAACCATCCACCATCGGTCCCAAAAATTGTTTTTGATTCTATCATCATGGCACCAATGGATTGGGAACCGTTTGCAAGTAACTGCAGGGGGGGCATTGGTTCTAGGGTCGGTAAATAATGCACAAATGAGGTCTTTTCCAATTTTTTTGTCTTTGACGGCCGCATGAGATAGTTTATCTGCATACCACCGCCTACAGTCACTTCTAAAGGTGTTCCATCTATGTATTTGGTTGGTTGCAGACTCGACTTCGCCAATCAATGTTTGCAATGTATTGGCTAAAGTCATGCGGGATGGATTTGTAGCATGATTTTGTCTTATAGTTTGAATTAGGTTCTCAATGACAATTTTATTTTCTTGGATTCTTCCAATGATATTATCTTGCGTTCCTGTTGGCTCAGTGGGGACAGAAGGAGCCACAGGGGGGCGGATCTATGTTTGGAGGAGGGTTTTGAGGAATGTTCGGAGGGTTTTGAGGAATGTTCGGTGGGTTTTGAGGAATGTTTTGACGGTTTGCACGAGCCCGAGCTTGCCGACCAACTGATAAAACAATAAAATTGTATACATAAACAAACAATTCACAAAACCCATGAAAATGCCAAAAAAAACCTAAAATGCAAAAAAAAACAACCTAAAATGCAAAAAAATGATTACAATCGGGGACTTACCTCCTCGTCTTGGCGGCATGGTTGAATCTATCGCTATCCAGAAGTCCGATGAGCAATTTTGAGATAGTATTGAAAGTGCGAGTGAAAAACGTTTAGGAAAAGTCACGGTTCGAAATGAAAATTAGGAAAATAACGAGTCGCGGGACTGTTAAATTTTGTCTCAGAGTTCCGCGATCGCGGTTTATAACCGCGCTCGCGGTTATAAACCGCGATCGCGGAACTAGGTTCGGTAATTACCGAACCTAGAATTCAATAACTGTGATCGCGGTTTTAGGACCGCGCTCGCGGTTTTAAAACCGCGATCGCGGTACCTTTATTTCGGGTTTTTATGTCCACGGAATTGTCCACCAACTTCGTGCAGTTGAAAACCTTTAAATCTAGTTCTCTACATGTGGATACTCAACTCTTCTACCATTTTAATTGAATGTGCATTTATGGAAGCAATAGAATTTTTGTGGCTATTCTATACCCTAACTCATTTCATTGTATCTTCTTGCTTTTCTTTTCACGTTGGTATCTTTATTTGCATCCTCACATCCCTCGTAGGTTATCTTTTCATTGTGTTTCATGAGAATGAATGTTTGAATGTGTTTTAGATTTTTGTACATGTGTCTACCCTCCTTGTTCACATTTTCTTCATTTTCACTCAAATTTGATGGTATTCATCCCCCTCCTTTCTAGTGTTATCACCTTCTTTATTTTTAGTTTTCCCTTTTTACATATCCTTTTATCCCTAGTATCTTGGATTGAGCCGGATTTTTTACCACATAACACGGAAGCTAAAGAGGAAAACAATATCATGTTGGTTGTTAGATTAGATCTTGGTAAGTGGCATGAGGTTTAGAAAAGAAAAGGAAAGAAGGGACAGAGAGCTAACATTCTTGATTATTTCCCATCTTAGGGTGGGAATTAATCTCTATTTACTTTTGTCCCTCTTTTTGAGCCATTGTTGGGATTTTGCGTGTTAGAGGTTTATTTCACTTTTTTATGGTTGTTTGGGTGGGGTCCCATCAACCCCTCTGTTCTAAGCTCTGATCAAAAGCATTTAAAAATAAAAAAATAAAAAATAAATAAACAAAAAATATAATCAAAGAACTATTTAAACAAAAATATATAGTTATAATCCACTGAGAAAGAAGGAGGGCTAAGAGGGCTCACAAAAACAGAAAGGTTTGGATTGAACTTCCCGGTCTTCCTGTTCATCTCTAGTCCTTTTTGACAAAGATTGGGTAGGGTTATTTGCCATGAACAAGAGTGATTAGTTTTCGCTCGACCTAACAAGTGTGTGTGTGTGTTGAAGTTGACCTTGTGAAAGATCTACGGGACCACCTAGAGATTCAATTTGGGTCCCTATGTATCTGTCAAAAGGCGTTTTATTTTAACCTCCCCAATATGTGTTTTCATTGTCAAGCCCCAAACCACCGCATTCGTGATTGTCCGCTAATAGCTCGTTCCAAGCCAGCAGTGACGCAACCCATGGTTTCCAAGCCCAAGGCTGACCCTCTGACTAATGGTTGGACTACGGTAGAGAATAAGAAGGAATCTGGTGTGAAACTCTCTCAAGAGGTTCCATATACCCCCTCTCCTTCCCCTCCTTCGTACAAGGATGAGTCGGGCTCGAAACCACCCTGTCCATGTTAGTTTCCATTCCTTCCAAACCCTCACAGAGATGGTTTTTTCTTTCAAGTTCTAAGAATTCTGGGAATCTTGCTTTGACCTCTCTTCCTCTGCGATGCTCTTGCAATCTGTTATCAGCTAATTTTGAATTCCCAAAATTAGTAAACTTGAAAATTTAAAAAAATATTAGAAGTATTATTTCACGTGATTTATTACTCTCGTCATGGTCGTCTTTTTCTCCCGATCATTTTGGTCTTCATTTCACTCATTTCGGGTGAGAACTCCTCCTGTCAGGTCGCAAACTGCGTTAATATTTAATTAATTTCTTACCCATTTATTTAATAAAATTGATTTTATTAATTTTTGGGGTTTTAATTAAATAAATTTTAATATAATATTTATTAAAAATCTATTGACAAGTTTTTCTTTATTTCCGGGGGAAAATAAAATTTCACTTCCAATTGTCAGAGACGCCAAATTGGCTCTCTGCACCCGGATTTCCCTTTTTCTGGCAATTTCTCCTTTTTTCCCCGTTCGTGGGATTTCTTCTACTGATTACCAACCCAACCAGTTGCCAAACTGGCAAAAAATATCCCAATCTCCCACATGGGGAAATAAGATGGCAATTTCCAGCCTGCTTTGTCATTGCCACGGGTGAATGATTAAGATATTTCTCATCTTTCCCTAGTAATTAATGCCCACTACCCAAAGAAAGGGAAGTTGGTTATTTCAACGGGAAGAAAGAAATGGTTACGGGGAAGTTTCTTTAATTCCCATAATTTTTCCTCTATGAAATACTGTTGGAAAAAGTCATGCAAAGAAGCTTCAAAGATAAGGCTTTCCAATTTCTTCTTATTTCTTCTTAAGGAAAGTTTCGGAGAAATATTTCATCACATCCCTCAGGAAATACACCAAAATTCAATGAGGTTTCGATGTAAGAGTTTTCCATAGTTCAACGTTTCAACTAAGAAGAAAAATACACCACTCATTTTGAAGGAGAAATTCAACGCATGCATAAGAAGACATGTTTTTTTTACATATCCAAAGGCAATTTATATAGAGAAAAACAGATCACGTTGTTAAAGAGGATATTATTATCCACGCCAACCTGGAGGAGATCAGTTGTCAAAGGCTACGTATAAGAGGAGAAAAATCAAACTTCCATGCCACAAGCATATCTCACACGCAACCAAGAGAATAAAATTTATGCACTCACCAAAAAGACCACGCAGGAGATTCCAACATAGGTTTTGAGGCAAGCCACATCAGAGAAGGGAAAGAGAATCAATATCCAACCAAGTAAAAACCATGTTCTAGCAAGAATAGAGCTCCATGTTTCAGTTGGAAGAGAGAAAGAATTCAACGTTTGGAAGAAAGAAAATTAGTGTCCATTCACTTGCCAAAGAAACAGCCCACACACATTGTTTTGGAGGAATTGAATTTTTTAATGCATTAGTTTTAGAAACAAATCCAACGCCCAACTAGAAAAAATAGAAAGGGTAGTCCACATAATAGTCAAATAATAAAAGCCAAAATATTTTTGTCTTTTCTTTTTGCTGAGAAAAACTGAAATCTAACGCCTAGCAAAGAGAAAGAATCCATGTTTCAGCTAGGAGAAGCACTTCCACATAGAGTAAACCAGTTTCCACGTCTTCATCAGAAGTTTTCCAGGCATCATAGGCCACACAAATAAAAATAAAATCATTCCGACGTGTGCAACAAGCAAGAGTAGTTCATGCCAGAGAAATATAAATAATTATTCACGCATTTAAATGCCAACGAAAAAAAAAATTACAAGTTCAAAGTGTTGCTAGAAAATCAAAGCAATTCTTCACGCTGAAGCAGCCGGAATCAGTCAAGACAGAGAAATAGTGAATTAAAAAGATTAAAGTTGATCCTACATGAATTCATTATAATCATGAGAATTTAAAAAATAATAAAATATCATTATTGTTGCCCGATCTGGAATTTGAGCTTAGTCTCGATATTTTTATTTCTATTGACAATTTTAAAAAAAATGTAATTCGGGGTCAATTATTATTATTATTTTTAAAATAATAATAATAATAATTAAAAATTAAACGAGCCATTTTTTTTCTTGTGTTAACAGGGGTTCAGAGACTAACACCTGACATCGTTTACATTGTTTTGCATGCCTGAGTCATTTTTATGTAAAATTCATAATGGCCGAAAAATCCAATAAATCTACAGGAAAGTCGAGGAAGCCAATGGAGAAATAAAATAAGTCCACAATCAAGTACGAATTCCAAGGAATCATCCCTCCCACTTCCATCAAGTCTGCATACAACAATATCACTGATACAAATCTTGGCCACATGAACGTGCAATAATTTTGTGATAGGGTGAAAGTTGAAGGAAAAACCATATTCTTAGATAGGCTCTACCATAGCAGTCTGCCCCAAGCAGTGGCATTCCCTGTCTCGGTGCAATTCCCAGAGTTGGTCATCTCCTGTGTAGAGCATTATGATCCCGAGAGACAACGAATTTATAAAGATAATTGTGATCCTTTCCTCTTAATCACACCATAGCATATTGAGGAATTTCTCAACATACCTGACTTCCATGAGAATGCTAACATTACTCGAAAGTTGACACAAGATTTTTGGTATGAAGAACCCCTCAGGTGGAAAAAGATGGTTAATAACAATTGGTTAGTGACCAAGAGGCCTCGAGTTGACCAGATTTCTAAGGAACTATACCGCATTGAATTCATGGAGGAAATCAGTGACATGATCACACTCCTAAGCCGAGTCTTTGGTCTACCCTCTGCTAGGATTTTCCACCCATGGATGTATCAGTTCATTTGTATCATCCTTTCCAAAAGAGAGTTTGTGGATTAGGCCACCATCATCGGTGATACTCTTCAAAAACAATTGATCAAAGTGAAGATGACTGGATGTTTCTACATGACATCATACCTAACTTATACAGAGGCTAGAAGGAAGTTGTTTTGGGGGCTAGAAACAAAAGAGGTCATGGGTCCATCAAATAATGTCTTCCATTATTATTTGTAGTTAAGTTTCGAAATAGCTCTCATCATTTCAGGAGATTTAACGATGCATTCACCTTCCACGTGATTCTAAACTTGAATCAAAATATAGAGGAAAGATTCTCCAAAGAGGCCATGGATGTCATTTCCCAGTGGGAAACATGATTTATTCAATTTTCATCCTTTTCCTACATTCACGTGAGCAGATTTACGGGTACTCCATTAAAGCTTTCTAAGTACGTCAGTGACAAGTGGGAATTAAAGAAGCTTGCGCGAAAACTATTCTAAGTTCACAGTCTTCTCAGGGACAAGCATCATTCAGGAATTCATTTCCCAGTCCAAATTGGGGAATACCAATGTCCAAATCCCTTCAGTGCACAACACATGGAGAAAGAGTTTTCCCTCATCACTATTCATCCATATGTGAAGAGATTCCAGTTTGATATCAATGGATATATGCAGAAGATTATTGGGGCAAAGTACTAGCACAATCCTACCATGGAATATTTTTGGGCTACCTATTCAGATGAACATGAAGTGAGAAGGCGAGAGTTTTCCCGCCTAACCCATGCTCAGATCAAGGCCCTTCGCATCAAAAACCCTCCAAATTCATTGGTGGATGATGATGATGTTATTGATCCCTCATATGATGTCATTGCCTTTACTCCATTGCCCCAACTTGATTGGACCAAAAGAGATGAATTTTCTCTTGATAACAAGAATCAATTGATTCTCGAAAGAAGCATATCCTGGTATGAAAGAGAACTTGAAAAGTTACCATCAATCCAAGATCATACCTCAGGATTACTAAAATTTCCAACTCGATGAGGTCTCTAGTCGACCAAAGCTTCTTCTCAATCAACCTCCATGCCATCTAGCCATACGCGTCAAGCAAGAAAGGAGTGGTTTCCAAAATCCACTTCACCAAAGAAGGTGTCAGGAGGTGAAACATCTAAGGGTCCTAGCCCTAGTGAAGGAAGAGAGCGTGTATCGAGAATTTTCACTTCAAGTAGAGATTATTCTACTCACATTGTTGATACTTCGCGGAAGCTCATAACAAACAATCCTCAGACATGCCTTGCACAAGAGTCCACTCAAATGCAAGTAGTCCAAATATTGAACGCTTCTAAACCTCCAATTCACGAAGGGATTTCTCAAAGTCTCCCTGATGTTCAAGAGGTAGATATCGACGTTATTTCTCTAGAGATTGAGGTCGCGGAAAGCATTCTTGTAGAATCTAATGATGTTGAGAACAATGTGAATGTTACTTCGGACTCCACGCTCCTGTATGCGGAATTGGTAAAGGATAATCCTTTTTGGGTTGATTGTGAGATCAAGAAAAGGAAAAGGGTTGTCAAACCAATTGATATTCACTTCAATTCAATTTTCAAGATTTCAAATGAAGTCATTCCTAAGAAGCCTAAATTGTTCTCGCAAATAATGGTGGATAATGATGGGAACAAATTTGCGAATCTTGCCATCCCACAAGTTGACAAGGAAGGTGATGCCATGACATCTACTGATTATGAAGTTTCCAGACTTGGGCTTGGGAAGTCCACATTGGAAAGTGACATGGCGATGGCCCGAGATTCATTAGATATTATGATAAAGAGGCTTCAGAAATATAAATCTCATAACTCTCAGCTCAAGGCCAAAAAGAATCAATTGGTGGATTATATTCAACATCTGATAAATCCCATATCATCCACTTTCACAGTACCCAATGCAGTGGCTGCCCCTGATGAAGAGAATCTTAATTTTTCAAAAGAAATAAACACATTAGGCCATGTCACTAAATCTTGGCTTTATGAGGTTATCATTTTTGGTGGAGAGACGATCAAAGTATTCGTTAAGCTCCATGAGGATATTAGTGCATCTCTTGATCCAATTCTTTCTTTTAAGGAAACTTTTTGTTTCTAACATATCAAATTTGGACGAGGTATTACCTAGTCTACATGAGATGACAAGTATGGAATCCTCAACTCTAGCCATCAAGGGAATCCTTGAATACGAATGCCGAGGGACATGCTTTCTTTGGTGTCTACATCTCAAGTCAAGAAAGACATTGTTATCCCAAATTCCCCCTCGGGAAAATTTGGTCAAGACAACCCCGCACATAGAGAAAATATGAAGGGAAAACATTTCAGAACTACGAGCTCACATTCTAGAACAAGGAAAAGGAAAAATTCAAAGTTTGAACCCAAGTCAAAGCCAAAGTGGGGAATCAAAGGAAAATATTGCAGCACACCTCCCCAGCCAACAAAAGGGTGCCACGTGTCTAAGCGGAGCAGCG
This sequence comes from Taxus chinensis, assembly GCA_019776745.2. NCBI lineage: Eukaryota > Viridiplantae > Streptophyta > Pinopsida > Cupressales > Taxaceae > Taxus > Taxus chinensis. Next base: position 618,245,570 of record CM034155.1, read on the forward strand.
GGGCCGCGGGAGTTTTCTAGATTTTGTGATTCTTGCGCAAAAGGGGAAAAGATAAATTACAGGCCCGTAGGCCGATTTTTGTTCTAGCAATGCTGCCACTTGTCCCATACCAAAAGGGGGACCCATTTTTCAAGTTATTTTCCCACCCTCCTATACGGACTCGATACAAACTTCGAGGGGGCATATCTTTCAACTCAGGGCTCGAAATATTGTAAATCTGACACCATTGGAAAAATCTTAGCCTCACCCATGCCAAGGAGGTCTGGAAAATTAATTCTAAAGAGGTTAGGTGAAGGGAAATGGAGGAAACATCTTCAGGGCTTTAATACAGGATCCATCTGTCTCAACAACCAGATTGGATTCGATTTATTTCCGTCGTTTCCTCTTCTTTCAAGGTGCCAAACCAAGGATCAATGTAGTAAAGACAGATTTGGGGGAGAGATTTCATCAGAGGCATTAACAGTGGTGGTTGAACTTCAACCTACCTTTCCCGCTTCTCTCTCTCTCTTATTCTTTCAAGTTGAATCTATAAATACAAGGGCAGGGTTCATTATAAAGGGTTGGACATTCTTTTTTTTGCAAGCTCCCTCCTCCTTCTAGCAAAGGGATCTATGGGGTTCAGGACTTCCACTGAAATTGTAATACGTTTCTACCTCTTGGCTACTTTTTAATGGACTGTATCAATCTATAAAGCAATAAAACATGTATGTGATCGATTTTAGATCCTCTCTTGTCTCTTTGCTTTCATCTGGTCTCCCATTACATATCTGGCTATCTGTGCTTGTTTATTGTATACATTTTGTTGGTTTGTGTCTATTAACAAAACAAGTGTTCATCATTCCTTCGGTGCATCACCTAGTAGTTTAGTTATTGTTTATTTCTTACACCCCTTTCTTATCCATGTCTCCTTGGCAAGTTTTAGATTAGATTTAGAGATAAATCCTTTGAAAGCTCCACACATGCACCTTAACAGAGGAATAAGGAGCCAGCCTTTAATCTGGAGAGATTTTCCATTTTGCAAGGTCCCACACCTTGGGGAAAGTTCAATGTTATGCAATCACACCAAATGAGTATGCCTTAGAAAAGTATATTTTTAGAACTCATTTGGGGGTGATGTGATTTTGCATTAACAGTTTTGGCACACCCGGTGAGACAGGTCTGTAGCACCTTACCACTTCACTCCATCAGGTTTTGATGTGCTCCTGGTGAAGGTTTCAGCATTTGGAGGCACATTCAAGCACATCTGGCGACTTCATCTGGTCAACAACCCATCCTCTGAGTTGCAGACCTTCTTCCCATCCATTTCCACCCATTATTTCTTCCATCTCCTTCATTATTTTCCATTCCATGAAGTTGTGCAATCATGACTTCATTCCTTCATGGAACTCACACTTGTAGCAGAGCAATCCACCTCCAATATGTTTTACAACTCCTTCAAATCAGCATTTTGAGAAAAGGAAAAATCAATATGTCTACCCCTATGAGCAGCAATGCCAAAATAAGTTTGGCTATGGAGCTTTCCAAGAGCAAGGGTATGCAAACAATGATGACAATCAAATACAAGATGTTGGTCTGCTGGAGAAGATCCCAAAAAATGGAGGCTGGCATGGTTCAATTAATGGCAACAACTCAAATGTGGGCTTTCAGAATTGGTTGTAGGGCACCTTGTCCATGGGAAGGCCCTTTTCCAAGACACTACAGCCCTCAGGAGAAGCTTCATGGTTGAAGTGTTGCCTCAACTTACACAGTGGGTCGAGGAGATTGGGGCTTATGAGTTGGAGTCAAGACAACCTTGTCAATGGGTAAAGTCAATCACCAGCTCCCTGTATTTCATTATCTCTTCCTCGATATTTATCATTTCAGCAGAGACAAGAGCCAAAAGAAATGCCTTCTCCTCCACCACAAACAAGGAAACAACCAGTGGAGACCCCCACCCACCACTCCTCTTGCTTTCCCAAGTCCATGTTGAAACTACAAAAAACCAGCCAAAGAGAAGATCAAACAGAGGAACCCAACAGAGAAGAAATGATAGAAAATATGAAGAGTTGGGCTGCTAAATTTGAGTTTTTAAAGGTTCCCTTGTTGGTTAAGCATATGGAGGAGGTTGAGGTCAAGCCGCAAGTGGTCGAAGCTCCAGCTACAGCACAATGCAGTGGAAGAAGGAGCTACTCCTAATCCAAAAGAAGAGGAGTACATTCCGGCTGTGGAGGAGGACCATACAGTTTCAAAGGCTCCAAGTGTGGAGCAGGCCACAGAAGAGCCTTCAGTTCTTCCTCCCACTTCATCCCCTTCAAATTCTGATGTCGAAGAAGAGTTTAAGCTTTCAAACTTCATGTTTGAAGATGAGGGGAACCATGGTGAGAAAATTACAGATTCGAAGGACACCATGGAGGAGGTCGAACACACGCAACAGGACAACGAGGAGGTAAATTATCTGTCTGACTTGGAGGATTGTCTTGATGGAGAGGAGCCCGAGGAGATTACATCATTTTTTCCTCCATCCATCTTCCATGCACATGAGCCTATTGCCATGGAGGAGGACATTTAGGAACAGCAGCCTGCACTTCATAACAGCCATATGGAACCAAGGTTGGAAGATCTTGATCTTCCATGTTCTTCAAAGGAGGAGGAGAAAATGGCTAGAGAATGTCATCATCTCTCTCACACCATCCACTCAAGAAGGTTCGCAGGAAGACTCCATCCTTGGAGTTGAAATTCAAAGTTAACAGGCACATCCATCGGATCAGACCGTGCCCAATCAGGTACTTGGCTTCATTGGAGCCAGAGGAACAGCCACAACCAGTCATGTCCATTTCAGGGCATGAGGATGATATACAAAGCACCAAGGATCAGCTGCCATACCTCTTCAATCCAAATGCAGAGCAACTAAAAGAGGTATTTGATTTGTCTCCAGCTAATACTTTGATGATTTGGGTGGAAGACTAGCTTGTAATCAGTTTTTCACTCATCCAACTAGCCATGTTCAGTGCCAAATCAGTTGCATGGCTGCCATTTTTGAGGAAGGTAAGCTATTTCTCCCTGCCAATTGCAGGTTTTGTTTGATTTCCCTTTGCTCTTGGTTAGAGTAGATTAGGTAGGTTTGTTTTCAGCAGAAGAAGTGCTTTTGCACACTCTGCATGTTCCATTTTGGAGCATGTATGATTTTCGGTTTGTGTACATAGTTTTTGGTGTTATTTCTCTTGCACGGTGCATTCAGTTGGCTTTTGGTGAAGTCCAACTTCAAGTTCAGTGGGTTTCCAAGTGGCTCAGGGGTCAAAATTTCAAAGTTCAAATCAGTTTCATGTTTATCAGGCAGACTCCATGCCTAATGGATGCTTCAAGGCCACTGGTCTCTTCATCTGGCAAGCAGATGTCCCCGTGAGTCACCAAATTGTTATCCAAGACAACCCAGCACATAGAGAAAATATGAAGGGAAAACGTTTTGGGCCTATGAGCTCGCATTCCAGAATGAGGCAAAGGAAAAAGTCAAAGTTTGAACCTGAGTCAAAGCCAAAGCAGAGAGTCAAAGGAAAATATTGGAGCACACCTCCCCAGCCAAAAAAAGGGTGCCACGTGTCCAAGTGGAGCAACAGGGCCGCTGGAGTTTTCTAGATTTTGTGATTCTCGTGCAAAAGAGGAAAAGATAAATTGCAAACCCATAGGCTTGATTTTTATTCCAGCAAGGCTGCCATGTGTCCCATACCAAAAGGGGGACCCATTTTTCAAGTTATTTCCCACCCTCCTGTATGGACCCAATACAAACTTCAAGGGGGCATATCTTTCGACTCATGGCTCGAAATATTACAAATCTTACACCATTGGAAAGATCTCGGCCTCACCCATGCCACAGAGGTCTGAAGCTTTAAGTTTGAGGAGGTTAGGTGAAGGGAAATGGAGGAAACATCTTCAAAGCCTTCAATACATGATCCATCTGTCTCAACAACCATATCAGATTCAATCTTTTTCTATTGTTTCCTCTTCTTTTAAGGCACCAAACCAAGGATCGATGCAATAAAGACAGATTTGGGGGAGAGATTTCATCAGAGGCATTAATAGCGGTGGTTGAACTTTGACCTTCCTTTCTCGCTCTCTCTCTCTTCTTATTTCAGGTTGAATCTATAAATACGGGGGCAGGGTTCATTGTAAAGGGATTGGACATTCTTTGTTTTGTAGACTCCCTCCTCCTTCTAGCAAAGGGATCTGTGGGGTTCAGGCCTTCTACTAAAATTGTAATACGTTTATACCTCTTGGCTACTTTATAATGGACTGTATCAATCTACAGAGCAATAAAACACGTCAGTGATCGATTTTAGATCCTCTCTTGTCTATTTTGCTTTCATCTAGTCTCCCATTACATATCTGGCTATCTGTTCTTGTTTATTGTATGCATTTTGTTGGTTTGTGTCTATTGGAAAAACAAGTGTTCATCATTCCTTCGGTGCATCACCTGGTATTTTAGTTATTGTTTATTTCTTGTACCCCTTTCTTATCCATGTCTCTCTTGGCATGTTTTAGATTACTTTTAGAGATAAATCCTCTGCAAGCTCCCACGCATGCACCTGAACAGAGGAATAAGGAACCAACCTTTAATCTAGAGAGATTTTCCATTTTGCAAGGTCCCACACCTTGGGGAAAGTTCAATGTTATGCAATCACACCAAATGAGTCTGCCTTAGAAAAGCATATTTTTAGAACTCATTTGGGGGTGCTGTGATTTTGCATTAATAGACACTTCTCGAAGATTCTATGTTTCATTATGAGAGTGTATGCAATGAAGCTTTCACTTCACTCGCCTTGATTCAGGAGTTCATAACTGAGATCCCTTGTGATCTTGTAAATGATCAAAATCAAAGGCATTCATCAGAACATGTTGAGGAGCAATTTTTACAATTGTTCAAAGACATGTACACTCCCACCATTAATTTCTCTTCAACTTCAATGGAGCGTTGCATAAAATTAAAGAGCTTGTTTGAGAATGTTCAATCAAATATGGTCGATCTGAATGATATGTTAGGTAGGATTTTGGAATTGCGCGTGTTTTGTGAGGTTGTGCTTTGACCAAGTGAACCTCCCGAGGAAGAAAAGACATTCGAAGCATTGGGAAGGTTCAAATCCTTTCAATTGGCGAAGGCGACGAATCCTAATTTCACTGATGGGATGAGGATATAGCTTTCCTAGTATCTAACGTAGTGGGAGAGTCCATTTCTCATACGTTTAAGATGGGTGGACCCCACCCTAATGGATAAGGCACTGGTTTTGGTCATATGTTTAAATGGTATTTTAAGTGGGTTACTGTTAAACCTATTTTTGGAAAACCTTGGATAGCTTAAGTGATTTCTATTTTTAGTTGCTTTTAATAAAGTTGGTTAAAAAATTCAAAGTCACTTAATATTCCCTATTTAATGTTCATGTAAATCCTAACTACTTTACAACCAACTTTTGGGTTATAAAAGGAAGTTAGAGGCTCATTTGTAATGGTGACTTTGAGAGAGGAGAATAAAATAATTTTGTGTGCAAGTTTTGTTTCATGAAAGAAACTTTGTGTTCTTTTGTGAAGACATTTTGGAGTTAATGAAATATGAACTTTGTGTCCCATTCATTTTCTCTTGTAACATTTGGTGTTCTTATGTTCATTAGATGTTAGCATTTAAATATTGCATGCAAATATTTTCTTTGATCTTATTGTCATCGCTATTAATCTATTTTTCTTATCCACAGTGATCAAACTCTAATATTTACTTGCTCATGTGTGTTCCCTTTTACTCATTCTTGTTTAGATAACTCAAACTATATTTTATTTGTGTTAGTTATTCATCGTTCTTCTTTGCGTAATATTAGGCTCTGATTTTACCTAACTCTTGCATGTTCCTTCCATTCATTCCTTTCCTTTATTCCATTCCATCTCCCTCATTCACTTTTCTTTCCATTGATGTTCCAAAACACCTCCCACATATAATTTTGAATGTACAAATGTAAATACAGTTTTGGCTTTCAATAAAGACAGCCTCACCTTCATTAAGGAGGGACTTTGTTCCCATATTGGTACATGTCATTTTAATTCGTGTAAATCCATATGCTAACACAGTCCAACCCAGGAGGCTTCCTGCAACGTGTCAAGGGACAATGGGAACCAAATGCCACTCCATTCAAGTCGAGCTTCTTGATTTAGACCAGTTTCCACTTGCCAACAATTTTTCCATTCTCGGCTCGGAGGATGGAATAATAGATGGGCAGGGGGGAGTTTGATATGTCTAGTTTTTCATGAATTTCATCTCATGAAATGTTCGAGGTCTGACAGATTCTTCTCGAAAATTCTTTGTCTGTTTATCTTGCTAGTGTATTGACAGTTTAGATATTATTTTTTTACAAGAAATTAAAACTTTTGGTTTTTTACTTCAAAATAATCTAACTTTCACTGCCCCAAATTTTACACATTTTCATATGTAACACATTGATGGTAAAAACGGTGCTAGCATTTCAATTGCTCCCAAAAATTTTGGCCTTAATCACTATTTCGGTCCAAGATCTTGCTAATCGGATTGTGTGGGTGATTATGGCTATTAATAATCTTACTTTTGGTATTCTTAATGTTTATGCCCCTAATGACGGCTCCGAAAGAAGAACTTTATAGAAATGGTTAGGTGATGACTTTCATCCCTCTTATTGGCTGGTGTGTGGTGACTTTAATATGATAGAGAACATCTAGTTTATAAATGTGGCACCCTTCCTATGCGTTGGTGTGTCGGTGAGCATGCGGCCTAGTATTTCTTTAAAATTTGTTGGGGACTTTTTTATCCGTTGCTCAGACGGCGGCAGGAATTTAAAGCCCAAGCTTGGTATACTTAGACCAATATTCAAGAAGGATATGATCGGGTATAAAAAATACTTGACCGTGCACTTCTTTCACAACATCCTTTTTTTTATTTTGACATGCAAGGCTCCTCCGTTGTCAAGGTATGGTCTAACATGCTTTTGTCATATCACCACCCAATTACATTTACAGGTTGTTTGGCAGGGAGGACTTTTGCAAAGTTCCCAATAATCAATTATATCTTAATGTCACTTTGTTGAGTCACCCCGGGGTGGTCCCACTTATTACCAAGGTTTGGAACATGGAGCCACGTCCATGCATTTTGTTTCCATCTGGATCTCATGGTGGGAAGCGACGATTCAGTGCACCACCCATTTCTCCACCGATTTGGAAAGCATGTGACCCAAGTCCGTAAGTAAGCCAGATTCATCTCTACACAAATAATTCAGATAGATCTCATTATTATTGGAAGCCAATCCTTTTGATATTCCTCTCAAGATTCAGGAAGTTGAAACCCGACACAAGCTTAAGCTCATCGAGTCTCATTCAGCCCATGGTGCTCAAATCTGGTCAAGGATGCATTGGCTTAAGGTGGGAGATAAATCCTCTAAAATATTTTTCAAATCCCTATGAGCCAAGCATGCTCGTCAACAATATCAAAACTATCTATGATTCATATCAACGGCTCACGGAGCTCCCAGAGATCACAAATGCTTTTTGTCAAGAACTACCGCTTGGTTTTTCAAGCTCAAGAGGCTTCAATTGAGCAATTTGCTTCCTTTCATAAATGTATTTATGTGGTGCCAACTAAGCTTTTCCCGAAAGATCGGACTAGTTGTAATTATCCTCTAAATTTGGAGAAGCTCCATGTCACCTTGCTATGCTTAACTGATGACAAATCACCAAGTTTGGATGGTTTCCCATGTGAATTTTACAAAGTCTACTTGGTATTTTGTGGGGCCGGATCTACTTCGTGTCTATAATGAAGCTCTCTAATATAATTCTCTTGGATAGTTTCATCAATCAAGGCAACATCAAGTTCATCCCTAAAGGTGGTGACCTAGAGCAAATGAATAATTGGCGACCTATCACCCTGCTAAATGTCTCTTATAAAATTCCTTGCTAAGGCCTTGGCTCTTCGCATAGCATGATCTATTTCCCAAAAAAAAATTTCCCGAGAAAACTGGTTTTGTTAAAGGACAATACATTCTTGATAACCTTATATCTATGTGGGAAGGCATGGAATGGGCCAGTGTATCTCTGGTAGAGGCCTTTATTTCTCAAAATTGACTTCGAGAAGGCTTATGATCGTATTGAATGGCCATTCATTTTGGCCATGCTCAAAGCCCTTGGCTTTGGTGATTTCTTCAAATAAGCTGTCAGCACTTATTTTCTAATGCTTCATCTCACCTTACCATCAATAGACCATCAATCTACTGTGTATCGACCTCTTCCATTCTATCAGACAAGGATGCGCCCTCTTGTGCCAACCTTGTTTTATTCTTGTTGTTGACGCTTTAGGGTATCTTATTACTCATCATGCAGTTCAAGTTCACATTCAGGGGATTTTTTCTTCCTGATCATGCAACATAACTCATCAATGGTCACTTTGTTGATGATTCCTACCTTACCATTGTTGAGTCATAACATAGTGTTGCTAAGGTTTTTTCCTTCCTTTATACGTTTTGTATTGCTTCTGGATCCAACATGCAAATGGCTAAGACTTTGGGCTATCGAAAAATTTGGTTACCTATCCTGGACTTGTTTAAAGCTTACCCCTAGAGATGGATTAGCCATGGCAAAAAAATTCAAAATTTTGGGCATTCCTTTCGCCTTTGACAGTGACTCTACCACGTTGTGGCAATATGTTATTAATAGAGTGGAGCGTAAGGTTTCCTAGTGGTCTTCCAAACCACTCTCCTTGGCTAGCAAATTCCAAGTTTGTACCAAGAATCTCATTTCCACCCATGTGTATTACTTTGGGTGACGGCACCCTTCTCGCACTTCGTTCACCAAACTTGCCAAGTTATTGAGGGACTTTCTATGGTGTAAAATTTATGGTTCAGCTTGCTTTCACATAGTGGCTTAGGAGGTCTGTTGTCTCCCTCATGCAATTAAGGTGGTATGGGAATCATCAATTTCTACCAGCACAATGTGGCTTTATGTTCTAAATGGATGGTTCAATGTTTGTCAGGAAATCAGGCCTGGAAAATCTTGCTACGATATTGCATTGTGTCTAGAGCTCCGTATGGAAACAAATGTTGGAACAATATTGGGTTCCACACCCTTATTATCACTAAAGTTCATGTCAAAATCACCAGCACTTTTGTTGCCAAAATTATTTGGAAAGCTTTTGAGATGGTCAAGCCATAAATGCGCTTGGATCACTGATGGTTTTCGCACAGGGACCTCTTTTAATTCTCATAATCTTTGGTGGTTTCCCATCATCATTGATGATAATCTTCTGCTTACGGAAACTCTGGGCATCAAAGCTCTCCCGGATTTTCTCGCAAGGCCATTCATACCATTCAAGATTTAGTTACTCGCAAGAGATTGGGTGCCTTGGCCTGGAGCTCAAGTTGAAATTCAATCTTGAAAATTTAGACCTCCCATCAATCTACAAAATTCAGGAACTTATGCCTGATGTTATTCTCCACAAGTTGGGGCTTAAACCCCTAAAGGCTTGGTGGCGTGATTGGTGGTGGAATCCAGGAAATTGATTTCCTTTGTTACAATGCTAGAAAAATCTACCATCTTTTGATCCCGCTCTTGCCTGCCATTGACAGGCTCAATTCCCAGTGGGGTTTATGATTTACACATTCCACTTAGATTCGTCGGCTTTCCCGTACTTGGAATTCTCTTCTTGAGCCCAAAGTTAATCAATTCATTTAGTGTCTTGTTTATCAAGGTCTACCTATGGGAAAACGTCTCAGTCATATTCGGCATCCCTAATCCTAAATGTCCCTTCCGTTGCTACCTTGAATCGTTTAAACACTTATTTTGGTCATGTTCCCGTGCTCAGGCTTTATGGACTTGGATTCATTCCTTATTCCATCCCTACCATCCCATATTCTTTCACTGACGTCTGGATTTGTTTAGATATTTTAGTCCATGGCCTCATTATATTTATACTTTTTGGAAATTATTTCGTGTTTGTATTTTGTTTCATATTTGGAAATATCGCAATGCTTTAATATTCCAGCATGATCAATCTATTGCTTTATTTTCCACTAATGACAAAGTGGTTATATTATCTAATGTGCGCATACAGATTCAAGCTTAAGCGGTGAAGGTTTCTCTTTCCCTGGAGTTCACTCATTTATAGGAGTTTCTTGATCACTGGGGGAGTGCACCATGCACTATGACTTGGGTCCCGTCAGATCCTCTACCACCGCCACCTCGGCCATCGCTGCCTCAACGACCGCCACCTGTAGGACTACGTCGTAGAAGTTACTTACACAATCATTTTTTTGCCTCTTATTGGTGCCATCCTTCATCTCTGTCTTTATCTAGACCTTGCTAGAGTCCACCTCCGAGGGGGAAGGGTGTTGTTAGTTCTCTGCGGTGGGGCCCTCTATCGTCGAGCATGTAGACTATCGTCGGTTCTCCTCCCCCTAGTTGGAAAATTATGGTTCGTTTACATATGCAAATCCCATACCATAATGGCTGACAGATGGATCCTCCCTCGACCAAGTTGAATAGTGGAGTGTTTATCCCTCCCCGGGATGACCCTCCTCCTCCTCATGGTGTTGCAGCTTGTACTTTATTTTTGCTCGTGTGATTTTCCTCATGTTCTCTCTGTTGGCCCTCTAGGTGTTTTGATGTAGCACACGTGGCATTTTTTGTTTTGTTGTTTCCTTCGTGGTGTTTTGTGGGACCATGAGTTTTCCGAAGGCCCCTGCTAATGTAACTCTATTTATTTTTATTAAATATAAAGGGTAATTCCATTAGTGAAATATATAGTTATAGACTTCTAGATTTAAAATTGAAAATATCTCTACGACTATATGATTATACTCTCTTTTAAACAAACAAATATTTATGATTGTAGCATTCCCATTTTAAGACTTTAGAAATAAGGGAAAAAAATTTAACACAATGTTCTCTGTTCTAAATAAAACATCATTTAGAACACACATTCCATGCCAATCAATCTCATGACACATAACCATATGCATCTCTAATGACTCGGTAAATTACCGATCTCTCATTCCATGACTCTTTTACCAACCGATCTCTCATGTTTGTCTTAAAGTATAGAATACTTTATGTATACTACGTATAATTGGTTTTCCTACCCTATTCTGAGTACTGAGTGATCTATTTAAAGAACCTATCTGAATATTTGTTACCAATATTCATCTAACATCACGTTTCTTTAAACTAGGTGATATATGACAACACAACCAACAGCTTGTAATACTTTGGCCAAATATTTTCAACATACTGTTCATGTTATTATTCCTAGAAAGCATACTCGTTAATTCAGAATACATCCTTCACCTCACTCTATTGTTATCTAGAATGGTCTTTACTGACTTCTATCAGTCCACTTGCCAAAGGTTTGACCCTAGCACAGGTTAGCGACATAATTTGTTATAGGAAGACGATCACGATGACTTAGGGTATATGGGCATACTCGACCGAATGTGCCAAGGTACCTGAGTCATAGAAAGCTACTTCCTATTCTAAACATGCTACTAACTTGACCTAGAGAGAAACTAAGTTCAAGTCCAGTTGTGTGTAGATCTATATGAACAAATATAGAAGGGTGTTGCCACATGTCAACTACAACAATGTATCCCCGAGAAGCCCTTGGTCTTCTCAAACGTACAGTCCTATAGTTGGTGTGTGCCAACATCCGTTAGAATTGATTCATCATGATGTACATACCTCTTGGTGGTCATTAATTCATGATTAAATTTGGATTAAGATTTAGATTGCAATAACCATGCCCAACCCTAATTCCAACATTGTTAAGTTCTTTATCCAATTAATCTGATTTGATATTAAGAACTTCATTAACTCATGTTGCATTTATGTTCATTAACTCAGCATAACAAGCATTTATCCCATAAATAAGGCAAAAAACATCAAATGGTTAATTTTTAATGCAACCTAGCTGTCTAAAGAAGGTGTATCATCCACCTAGGTTCAGCTAGTGTTTACTTTATATAAACGAAGTAAAAAGATTAAAGATCATAACCACCATTCCTATTATTTTTCATTATTTTGAGAGAGGAAGAGTCTTCCTCTTCATGATTAGATGTTAGGGTTAACATAACCTTTTAATCATTCATCACTCATATAGTTTAATTGTATGTCTAATACATATTTCATTATTAAACTATAGTTGTTTAGATAGAGAATCTTTTGTCATCTTTTGCAACTTAACAAGTTTCACTATAGTAAGGGATATTGTACTATCCCCTTAATCCAACTTATTACTTGATAACAACAATAGTATACAAACAGATATAAAGAATAGCGACAAGATATCATTACTATTTCCTTCATACAAAGTACAAGAGAATTTACACCACAATTTGGAGTCAACCTCCAAACCTTTCAATTCATTATGATAAAATATACATTTACAAGACTATCCATTTCAGGCATATTGCATGTCAATCAGCATTAAGATTATAAAAGAACATAACTTTTCTTTTTCAATACAACTCAAGAATGAATCAAAATTCTTTACAAAAGATCCAGACTTAAATAAGCCAATACATCATAAAAAATTTTGCATTCTTTTATCACTTACGAAGTCCATCTACAAAAATTGCTAGCACGGGTCAGTTCATTGAACTGGGCATGATAAGCACTAAGCATTAAAACGAAGTGCATTCCACTAATTATTCCATTAAAACAACTCTGCTTTAATGAAACAATTAATATATCATACAAATAAGCATAAGTAATAACAACCAGAAAAGAAGTACAAATAATGAGTCTGAATTCACTTTTAGAAAAAGAGCATAATATAATCAGCAACCACTACATTATATCATATAAGAATTGACCCAATCAATTACTTATTTAAAACAAACAACAGATCTTGTCGTCTAATTATTTCATAATTCTTTCTGAATTGAAATACAAAATTTAACTTTACTACGTAACAAAAGGAGTTACTTTCAGCATAGTACATATTTAGGATGATTCATCCTAAGACTTAAATAAATAAGAAGAAGAATCAATACAAACTATCCACGATTCACTATTCATCTAAAAGATAGAAAACCAGTTCAAAAGGTACATAACTAATTACCTAAATAACTGCATCAATCAAAGAAACCAATAAAAGGATTCACCATTAAAGAGACAACATCTAATATAAGAATCCCAATCAATCCAAGAAGAGAGAGAATCAAAACAGTCTATCCTGATTCACTATTCATTTGAAAGATAGAGTTCAGAAGGTACATATAACTGATTACCTACATAACTGCATCAATCAAGGAAACCATTAAAAAGACAACATCTAATACAAGAATCCCAATCAATCTGAGAAGGGAGAGAATCAAAACAGTCTACTTGCAAGTCTTAACAAAATTCTACATTATAGAAGATATCATTCAAAGATCTGAAACCATACGTTCCAAAAATCAAAGCAAGACTCACACAAGGTTAATCTCTTCTCGTATCCATCCAAGGAGGATTCATAATATGATAGAGTGTAAAAAGAGGAGTCCTTCCAATAACAAAATCCAATTGGAGCATGACTCAGTCAAACAAAGTAGTCGGTCTAAACATGATTACATTTTCCTTTCTACAGGACAGACTCAGCTGTTCACTTTCCACATCAATACAACAATTGAATCAATACAAAGTAGCTGAGATCAAGAAAGATCAAATGGGAACGATTGGGTTATTCCAGTACTAAGAATGACAATCCCAAAGCTGCCTAAACATACAATTGTTTCCATGAACTTTCCACAGTCGACTAGCAACAAAATAAACTAAACAATCCACAAGGAAGTTTCCGTTTCAGAAGAGTGAGTTCACACTTTTTCCTACAAGATGGATAGGAAGAAAATCCAAACTCAAGAAATCAAACAGGCCTAAGAGAGTAATCACTCTACAGCATAGAAGAGAGTCGAGCTATAGAGAAGTTCGATAACTGAACTTAACTTTACAAAAGTTAAAGGAAACTCAAATAGAAAAGATCCGATCAAGAATTCATTTCTTTTGTATTATCAATTGAATTCCCATTTCTATTTCAACTCAGAGGTTCTTTCACTAGTTCCTAAAAGAGAAATACAAAACCAAACACACAGTTTAAAGAAAGCAATACTTCTAGTTTCCCCAATGAATTCATACTTTATCAAACAACAATATCAACACTAACCTGGTTCATCTATTCCACGTTGTTTAAACACAAGTTCAAGTTCATTCTACAGAGGAAAGTATACGGTACAGTCCCAAGGCATGAAGTACAAAATCTAGACAAAACAAGATACAGTCCACAAGAGTAATCTACTCCTTTCTCCTTTTAAAGACCCAGAAATCCATTCAAATGAATCTAGAAGAGAATACTAAAACCCAACACCAGTATTAAGCTAAGCAAAGTTTCTATAATACTCATGAACTCAATAGTAACTGAAATCCGAACTAAAAGACTGACACAGCTCCATATCAAAGAAACATATAGGTCGTGATCAAAATGAAGAACAAATTATACAAAAACAATCCTGAACCAGAGGTACTAAATCCTTCCAACAAGATTAGTTTACGAGAGTATTCAACTCTTCTCTCTTTTAAAAACCCAAAAATCAATTAAAAGGATAAGAAAGAGAGTACAAAAACCCAACCCACGTTTAAGTCGAGAAAAGTTTCAACATTACCCTCGAACTTGACTGAAACAGAAATCACTACAAAATAACTTTCACAGCTCCATCTAGCACATAAAGGTCAAGACAGAGAAGGTAATTGCTCCAATCAAATAACACAAGAATAATTATGCACACAATATTTCCATAAACTTTGAGAACCCATTATTGATTGTTTTCAAGAGTTCAAATTCACATCGAAGGGTAAGTAATAATACAGTATCAAACCAGAGGTTCTGTCTCCTCACAACAAGATCCATAAAAATTTCACTATCCTTCTAACAAAACAGACTTTCAAACAAGATGCGGGTTACCCAGAGCAGAGGAGAGTAGAATATCCTCCCAATATTTACACACCATTACATGTTCAAAGAAAATGGTACAGTCTGGGACAGAAGCTCTACAATCCTTCCAAACTCAAGATGTGTCCAGGAGAAGATTCCAAAAGAGACTCAAATCAAAGCCATTTAATCAATCTCTTTTCGAGCAGACAGTCTCGAATATGAGTTCTAACCACACAAAGCCTCGAATACAAGTTCAGAACAAACACAAGCCTTGAATACAAGTTCCACATGCATATAACCATTAAACTTGCACAAAGAGAACATCCAAAGACTAACATCATCATGCAATGGATTCATATCCAAAAACTGTAGAGAATCATTCAATCATGAAAGTAAATAACCAGACAAAACATGAAACCATTTATCTCATGAGAAAAGAATTATTTTAATGAAACATTTAGAAGAAAGCAAGAAATCTTAATGGGTAGAGCCTATCATGCCTAATAGTGCTTCTACCAATTCGAAAGAGAATTCCAGCTGAGCTTCCAACTCTTTTTCTCCTCCAAGAAAGATCGAAAACCAAACATCTCTTTCTCCAATGCCTCATATCAGGGTTCATTTTAAGACACCTCTAGAAAATTGTAGGTGGAAAATACCTGGCGAATATCCCCGAAACTAGTTTCAGTGAAAGGTGAATTTGACAGTATTCCAAAACCGAATTTTCTCTAGGTTTTTCGAGCCGGAGAAATCAGAGTTACAGGAGACCGATGCACCTTTAGCGAGCGAAAATACGACGTCAATAACACCCATTGACGTGTGTCAACACAACGTCAATAGAGCCCATTGACGCACGTCAACAGAGCCCATTGACGCGTCTCAAAAGAGGCCATTGACGCGCGTCAATAGACTCTGTTGACATGCATCAAGGGCTTCTGTTTACGCACGTCAACAGAGTCTATTGACATGCGTCAATGGCCTCTGTTGACGCGCGTCAACAGAAGCCCTTGACACACATCAATAGAGTCTATTGATGTGCGTCAACTGAGGCCATTGACGTGTGTCAATAGACTCTGTTGACGTGCGTCAACAGAAGCCCTTGACGCACGTCAATAGAAGCCATTGACCGCGCGTCAATAGAGACCATTGACGCTCGTCAACTGAGGCCTTTGACACGCGTCAACAGAGGCCAATGACGCTTTATTTTTCCTATAAATACCCTCCCATTGGTCATTTTCTCGTTTACACTTTCCAACTCTCGATTTTTTTGCAAGAATCCCTCATTGTCAAAGATGTATGAAAAAGTACAACTACAATGGTGACTTCAAATGCTTCCCAACCGCAAGCTCAGGAAGAAGAGAATCCAGTCCAATCCACGGCCAAGATAATCTACAAGAATCCCTTGTGCCCCCACATCCATACTATCTTAAACATGTCTTCTGAATATAAAGATTTGATGGATGCGTGTGAGTTTACTGGGCTCGTTGACATGCCCCATTTCGAAACAGATCTGGATATTTTGAATTACCTTCTCTCATCCTACAATGCAGAGGACGGCCTTTTTTATGTGACTCTGAATGACGGTCGAATGTTTCAATTTAGTATCGAAGCAAATGACATCCATCGGTTTATGGGTCTTCCGTTCAGAAATTTACCAATTGTTAAAATGAAGGCAACACTCCTAGAAGAAGACAAGAAATATCTCGAATCAACATTCGGTTTCCATGTTGATTATAATTATAAGTCCTTTTCATTCATCATTTTTATTTTGTTTTCTATTGGGATACAATTTAGTGTTATAAATTTATATTAATTCCCACTGTTTGGCTGTTGGCATTTGCAGCTCATGTCAATAAATCTAGGCATGGTGTGGATATGCAAGCAATTACACACCATTTTCTTACGGCAATGATTTCATTTTGTTAATCCAGAATAGTTTTGTAGGGTCGCCAAATAGATATACTAAATTGGGTCATTGCATACATAGTTGTCATTATCTCAAAACAAAAATTTGATTGGTGCACCTATCTATAAAAAAAAAAAAAAGAACTGACATAACAAATTCAAAGCTTTCAGAAAAACCTGTCATTTATTCCACAAACTATCTCCTCGGCCTTTATTACGAGGCACTTTTAAATTTAAAAGACAAACAAATTCCTACTTGCACTGACGAGGAGTTGATGAAGTTGTCAATTCCATTTGAAGAAAAACAGGTATAAACTATTTAGTTTGTATTTCAATTTTCGACATTACACTGCACAATTATTAACAATTTACAGTTTGCAGAGAAGATTTATTGAAGCCCTTCCGCAAAAAAATTCGTTATCAAGAGGAAGAGGCCAACAACATGTTGAGGCTTCGGGAGACTCCATATTTGAAATGGAAGCTCACTCCTCTCCAAACCCTCAACAGTTTGAACTTGTTAAACGCCAGAGAAGTAATACCTTTTCATATATTTTTTACAAATTCCAAATTTGTATTTTTATTTTCCAATTTAAATTTTAACCAATTGAATTAACATAGCATTCAATGTTGATGACATTGCAGGGACTTTGGACCATACTCATGTTTCATAAACTCAACCTTCTTCCCCGAATCACTCCATACAGTCACATGAATTCATATCTTCTCAATAACCACCAAATACTACTCCTACACGGCCACCCTTAGCACCACGAAAAACTACTTGTAAGGTGGAGATGGGTTGAATTTTTCCAAAGCGATAAGAAATGGGTTGTTTATTTCGCCACGTTGAAAAATGCACGGTATTTTTTAGCACTTTGAAAAACCCAACCCCGTTCTCCAAAAGGCGCAACCCCCAGTGATTTTCCTTCTTGTTGTAAACATTGACTCCACATCAAGTACTTGTTAGGTGGAGAAGGGTTGATTTTTCTCAAAGCGATGAGAAACAAGTTGTGTATTCTGACACATTGAAAAACGCATGGTGTTTTTCAACACTTTGAAAAACCCAACCCTGTTCTCTAAAAGGCACAATCCCGGGTGCTTTTCCTTCTTGTTGTAAAAATTGACTCCACATCAAGTACTTGTCAGCTAGAGAAGGGTTGAGTTTTTCCAAAGCGAAATCTTGAGAAGCCTAAGGGTTGGACTAATGTTAGGATTACGAGAATAAGTGAGGCTGACGAAGAGTAGACCAAAGTTATGGATGTTTTGTGGTGTAGAACTTTGTGAAGCTGTCTTTGAATGTGCGGGTAACGACATATTCTTTCTCCCAAGTAGGCAGAATTTGAATTGTTATGGGAATTGAGGGGATCATTCCTTGCAAAAATATTTTTCTAGATCAAGATGTTCCTTGTTGACCTCGGCTTTGAGTAGGTGAACATTGAGTTTCCTTGTAGAAATCTTTTTCTAGATCTGTAGTACCCACCCGTGGGGGACCCAAACATAAGACCAAATATACCAAGATATATATATTTTTTGACTTCTTTCACCTACACCAATGTGAGGAATGTCATTCTAGCTATGAGCTGCAGCAAAGTAGGGGATGAGGAAGGTTTCTAAGTGGAACCTTTCAAACACGGGTGGGAGACGCTCCTCAGCTACCTTGTGGACCTCTTTAATCAGGTTGTTGGTAGAGGTTTTCCAGAGTCTTGTTCCCACCACCTTATCCACCCCACCCACAAGTCGGGGCCTAATTCCCACTTGAAAAACTACAGGACTATCATGGTTGGCCACACGTTCTTCAAGCTCTATGCCACAGTTCTTCATATGCAACTTTCTGAGTTCCTTGATCAATACCATTACAGAGCTAGGGGACAGATGGGTTTCTGACTAACTTACCAGAAGATTGATCACCTCTTAACTCTTCAGGCTATTATGACTAGAATTTATATTTTCTCAATGGGAGGTTGAAAAGATAGAATTTATGACTAGAATTGATGCAACCCAAAATCGTCTACTTTCTTGAAAAATATTTAATTTGAACAAATGGCTTGTTATAGATGAAATTGATCAGTGTATATGAAAATATTGCATGTGTTAGATCTATTAGTTAGATTGAATGTAATATTGGATTGAAATATCATATTTGATCTTAGAATTATAGTTTACAATTTAATGAAATGCATCTCTGAATTAATTGAATTGAATGTAAATTTTAAACGAAAATTTAACCACATGTTTTCATGAGTTATGAATGTAGGAACAAGTTTCCTCATTGAACGTTGAAAAATGCACGGAGTTTTTCAACATTTTGAAAAATTCCCATTCTCCAAAAGGCGCAACCCCTAGTGATTTTCCTTCTTGTTGTAAACATTAATCCACATCAAGTACTTTTCAGGGTGAGGGGTTGATTTTTTCCAAAGCGATGAAAAACAAGTCCTGTATTCCGCCACGGAAAAACACATGGTGTTTTTCAGCATTTTGAAAATTGTAATCCCGTTCTTCCAAAGGTGTAACCCGTTTGCTTTACCTACTTGTTGTAAAAATTGACTCCACATAAACTACTTATCAGGTGGAGAGGGGTTGAATATTTCCAAAGCGATGAAAAACAGAGTGCATTTTCTGCCACGTTGAAAAATGCACGATGTTTTTTAGCATTTTGAAAAACGTAATCCCGTTCTCCAAAAGGTGGAACCCGCAGTGTTTTTCCTACATGTTGTAAACATTGACTCCACATCAACTACTTATCAGGTGGAGAGGGGTTTTATATTTCCAAAGTGATGAAAAATGGAGTGTGTTTTCCGCTAAGTTAAAAAATGCATGGTGCTTTTTCAGCATTTTGAAAAACAAAATCCCGTTCTCCAAAAGGTGTAACCCGCAGTACTTTTACTTCTCCTTGTAAACATTGACTCCACATCAACTACTTATCAGGTGGAGAGGGTTGAATTTTTCCAAAGCGATGAAAAATAGAGTGTGTTTTTCACCACGTTGAAAAATGCACTGTGTTTTTCAACATTTTGAAAATCACAATCCCGTTCTCCAAAAGTGCAACCCACGGTGCATTTCCTTCTCCTTGTAAACATTTACTCCACATAAGCTACTTATCAGGTGGATAGCGGTTGAATATTTCCAAAGTGATGAAAAACGGAGTGTGTTTTCCACCACGTTGAAAAACGCATGGTGTTTTTCAGCATTTTGAAAAATGTAATCCTATTCTGTAAAAGGTGTAACCCATGGTGCATTTCCTACTTGTTGTAAACATTGACTCCCCATAAACTACTTATTAGGTGGAGAGGGGTTGAATTTTTCCAAAGCGATGAAAAACATGGTGTGTTTTCTACCATGTTGAAAAACGCACGGTGTTTTTCAACCGTATTTTTTCAACATTTTGATAAACGCAATCCCGTTCTCCAAAAGGTGTAACCCACGGTGCTTTTCATTCTCCTTGTAAAAATTAACTCCACATCAACTACTTATCAAGTGGAGAGGGGTTGAATTTTTCCAAAGCGATGAAAAACAGAGTGTGTTTTTCGCCACGTTGAAAAACGCATGGTGTTTTTCAGCATTTTGAAAATCGTAATCCCGTTCTCCAAAAGGGGTAACCTACGGTGATTTTCCTTCTCCTTGTAAACATTGAATCCACATCAACTACTTATCAAGTGGAGAGGGGTTGAAGTTTTCCAAAGCGATGAAAAACAAAGTGTGTTATTCGCCAAGTTGAAAAACGCATGGTGTTTTTCAGCACTTTGAAAAATACAATCCCGTTCTCCAAAAGGTGCAACCCACGGTGTATTTCCTACTTGTTGTAAACATTGACTCCACATCAACTAATTATCAGGTGGAGAGGGGTTGAATATTTCCAAAGCGATGAAAAATGGAGTGTGTTTTCTGCCACGTTGAAAAACACATGGTGTTTTTCAGCATTTTAAAAAACGCAATCTCGTTCTCCAAAAGGTGCAACCCACCATGCTTTTCCTTCTCCTTGTAAACATTGACTCCACATCAACTACTTATCAGGTGGAGAGGGGTTGAATATTTCCAAAGCGATGAAAAACAGAGTGTGTTTTCCACCACGTTAAAAACACACGGTGTTTTTCAGCATTTTAAAAAATGCAATCCCGTTCTCCAAAAGGTGTAACCCGCGATGATTTTCCTTCTCCTTTTAAACATTGAATCCACATCAACTACTTATTAGATGGAGAGGGGTTGAATTTTTCCAAAGCGATGAAAAATAGGGTGTGTTTTTCGCCACGTTGAAAAACACACAGTGTTTTTCAGCACTTTGAAAAACCCGATCCCGTTCTCCAAAAGGTGTAATCCCCGGTGCTTTTACTTCTTGTTGTAAACATTGAATCCACATCAACTACTCGTCAAGTGGAGATGGGTTGAATTTTTCTAAAGCGATGAAAAACAGGTCGTGTATTCCCCCACGTTGAAAAACACACGGTATTTTTCAACACTTTGAAAAACGTGATCCAGTTCTCCAAAAGGGGAAACCCGTGGTGATTTTACTTCTCCTTGTAAAAATTGATTCCACATAAACTACTTATGAAGTGGATATGGGTTTAATATTTACAAAGCGATGAAAAATAGAGTGTGTTATTTGCCACGTTGAAAAATACACGGTGTTTTTCAACATTTTAAAAAACATAATCCCATTCTCCAACAGGTGTAACCCGCGGTGATTTTCCTTCTCCTTGTAAACATTTAATCCACATCAACTAATTATCAGGTGGAGAGGGGTTTAATTTTTCCAAAGCGATGAAAAATAGGTCGTGTATTCCGCCACGTTGAAAAGCGCACGGTGTTTTTCAGCATTTTGAAAATCGTAATCTCATTCTCCAAAAGGTGTAACCCGCGGTGCTTTTCCTTCTCCTTGTAAACATTGACTCCACATTAAATACTTATCAGGTGGAGAGGGGTTGAATTTTTCCAAAGCAATGAAAAATAGAGTGTGTTTTTCGCCAAGTTGAAAAACGCACGGTGTTTTTCAGCATTTTGAAAATCGCAATCCCGTTCTCCAAAAGGTGTAACCCAGTGATTTTCCTTCTCATTGTAAACATTGAATCCAAATCAAATACTTATAAAGTGGAGAGGGTTTGAATTT
Organism: Taxus chinensis; assembly: GCA_019776745.2. Taxonomy (NCBI): domain Eukaryota; kingdom Viridiplantae; phylum Streptophyta; class Pinopsida; order Cupressales; family Taxaceae; genus Taxus; species Taxus chinensis. Next base: position 618,267,502 of record CM034155.1, read on the forward strand.
TTCCAAAGCGATGAAAAACAGGTCGTGTATTACGCCATGTTGAAAAATGCACAAGTGTTTTTCAACATTTTGAAAATCACAATCCTGTTCTCCAAAAGGTGTAACCCGCGGTGTTTTTCCTTATCCTTGTAAAAATTGACTCCACATCAACTAATTATCAGGTGGAGAGGGGTTGAATATTTCTAAAGTGATGAAAAATAGAGTGTGTTATTCGCCACATTTTGAATATTTCCAAAGTGATGAAAAATAGAGTGTGTTATTCGCCACATTGGAAAACACAGTTTTTTTCAACATTTTGAAAAACACAATCCCGTTCTCCAAAAGGTGTAACCTGCAGTGATTTTCCTTCTCCTTATAAACATTGAATCCACATCAACTGCTTATCAGGTGGATAGGGGTTGAATAATTCCAAAGCGATGAAAAACAGAGTGTGTTATTTGCCACGTTGAAAAATGCACGGTTGTTTTTTAACATTTTGAAAATTGCAATCCCGTTTTCCAAAAGGTGTAACCCGCAGTGATTTTCCTTCTCCTTGTAAATATTGAATCCACATCAACTACTTATCAAGTGGAGAGGGGTTGAATTTTTCCAAAGCGATGAAAAATAGAGTGTGTTTTGCGCCACGTTGAAAAACGCACGGTGTTTTTCAGCAATTTGAAAAATGCAATCTCATTCTCCAAAAGGTGTAACCCGCGGTGCTTTTCCTTCTCCTTGTAGAAATTGACTCCAAATAAACTACTTATCAGGTGGAGAGGGGTTGAATATTTCCAAAGCGATGAAAAACAGAGTGTGTTTTTCGCCATGTTGAAAAACGCACGGTGTTTTTCAGCATTTTGAAAATCGCAATCCCGTTCTCCAAAAGGGGTAACCCACGGTGCTTTTCCTTCTCCCTCTAAACATTTAATCCACATCAAATACTTATCAGGTGGAGATGGGTTGAATTTTTCCAAAGCGATGAAAAACAGGTCGTGTATTCCGCCACGTTGAAAAACGCACTGTGTTTTTCAATATTTTGAAAAACGTAATCCCGTTCTCCAAAAGGTGTAACCTGCGGTGATTTTTCTTCTCCTTGTAAACATTGACTCCACATAAACTACTTATCAGGTGGAGAGGGGTTGAATATTTACAAAGCGATGAAAAATAGAGTGTGTTATTTGCCACGTTGAAAAACGCATGGTGTTTTTCAACATTTTGAAAAACTCTGATCCTCTTCTCCAAAAGGTGTAACCCGTAGTGATTTTCCTTCTCCTTGTAAACATTGAATCCACATAAACTACTTATCAGGTGGAGAGGGGTTGAATTTTTCCAAAGCGATGAAAAACAGAGTGTGTTTTTTGCCATGTTGAAAAACGCATGGTATTTTTCAGCATTTTGAAAATCGCAATCTCATTCTCCAAAAGGTGTAACCCGCGGTGATTTTCCTTCTCCTTCTAAAAATTTAATCCACATCAACTACTTATCAGGTGGAGAGGGGTTGAAATTTTCCAAAGCAATGAAAAAAAAGTGTGTTATTCGCCAAGTTGAAAAACAGCACAGTGTTTTTCAGCATTTTGAAAAACGCAATCCCGTTCTCCAAAAGGTGTAACCCGGTGCTTTTCCTTCTCCTTGTAAACATTGATCCACATCAAATACTTATCAGGTGGAGAGGGGTTGAATTTTTCCAAAGCGATGAAAAACAGAGTGTGTTAATTCGCCAAGTTGAAAAACGCACGGTGTTTTTCAGCATTTTGAAAATCAATTTTGTTCTCCAAAAGGTGTAAGCCACGGGGATTTTATTTCCCCTTGTAAACATTGACTCTACATCTAATTATCAGGTTGAAGGGGTAATTTTTCCATGAAAAACAGAGGTGCTTTTGAAAAACACACAGTGTTTTGAAAATCACTCATTCTCCAAAAGGTGTAAATGATTTTCATTCTCCTTGTAAACAATGAATCCACATCAACTACTTATCAGGTGGAGAGGGGTTGAATTTTTCCAAAGTGATGAAAAATAGAGTGTGTTTTTCGCCACGTTGAAAAACGCACGGTGTTTTTCAGCATTTTGAAAATCACAATCCCGTTCTCCAAAAGGTGTAACCCATGGTGCTTTTCCTTCTCCTTGTAAACATTGAATCCACATCAAATAATTATCAATTGGAGAGGGGTTGAAGTTTTCCAAAGTGATGAAAAATAGAGTGTGTTTTTCGCCACGTTGAAAAACACACGGTGTTTTTCAGCATTTTGAAAATCGCAATCCCGTTCTCCAAAAGGGGTAACCCGTGGTGCTTTTCCTTCTCCTTGTAAACATTGACTCCACATCAACTACTTATCAGGTGGAGAGGGGTTGAATTTTTCCAAAATGATGAAAAACAGAGTGTGTTTTTTGCCACGTTGAAAAACGCACGGTGTTTTTCAGCATTTTGAAAATCACAATCCCGTTCTCCAAAAGGTGTAACCCGTGGTGCTTTTCCTTCTCCTTGTAAACATTGACTCCACATAAACTACTTATCAGGTGGAGAGGGGTTGAATATTTCCAAAGTGATGGAAAACAAAGTGTGTTTTCGCCACGTTGAAAAACACACGTGTTTTTCTAGCATTTTGAAAATCGTAATCTTGTTCTCCAAAAGGTGTAACCCGCGGTGCTTTTCCTTCTCCTTGTAAAAATTGACTCCACATCAACTACTTATCAGGTGGAGAGGGGTTGAATTTTTCCAAAGCGATGAAAAACAGAGTGTGTTTTTCGCCACGTTGAAAAACGCACAGTGTTTTTCAACATTTTGAAAATTGCAATCCTGTTCTCCAAAAGGTGTAACCCGCGGTGATTTTCCTTCTCCTTGTAAACATTGAACTCCACATCAACTAATTATCAGGTGGAGAGGGGTTGAATTTTTCCAAAGCGATGAAAAACAGAGTGTGTTTTTCACCATGTTTAAAAACACAAGTGTTTTTCAACATTTTAAAAAATGCAATCTCGTTCTCCAAAAGGTGCAACTCACGGTGCTTTTCCTTCTCCTTGTAAAAAAAGACTCCACATCAACTACTTATCAGGTGGAGAGGGGTTGAATTTTTCCAAAGCGATGAAAAACAGAAGTGTGTTTTTTGCCACGTTGAAAAACACATGGTGTTTTTCAGCATCTTCCTCGAGTGCATCTAGTAATTGGTCCAATAAATTTTTTGTTTTGAAAAATTTAGATATTGTAGTCTAAGTCTTTCACACTCAATTTTATAAAACTTCCCGTTTCAATTCTATTTCATACGAAATGAAGGGGACGAATTTTCCAACTGGTGATCTTTTTCAGGGCTCTCTTCTTTGTAACACATTAGTACTGACACTATATAATTTTAAATTATATTTTGAACACTAGTGAGGCCTTGTGCTTTCCAAGTCCTGTGGATTAATATTTGTTAACATTCAAATAATATTTTTAATATATGTCACCATTCAAACATAATTATGAAATGAATACACAAGTTTTTAAATTTTGATTTATCTACATTAAATTATTTGCAAAAAACCCAAGTAGGCATACACGGAATAATAACACAAATAAGTAACCATATACCATAGACCATAATCCACAATCCATAGTCACATTAATAAATTAACCACATACAAGTGACAACATCATCATCTATACAATAAAGTCTTCATCATATACACTTGTCTTCTAATCACACTTATATTACTCTTCCTTATTTATCACATCACATACCACAAACAAAATTTGGATAAGATTAAAATATAATGAAACGTTATTATTTAGTGTAATTGTTATAAATGTCTACCAAAATTTACATGATTCGTTATAAAATTTTAACCTAATTTGGATGGAATTTTTTTATAAGGAATCAAATTTGATGGCCATCAAAGAATTTCAAAAATGCTTACAGTAGGGCACAAGTAGGAATAAGTAGTATCGTGTGTTTTCATGTTTATTTTTTATTTCATTTAAATCATGATCCACAAGGTTTGTAGTAGATTCTTCATTCAAAAACACTTCTTAGTAGTCAATGCAACCACATATTAAATAATGTAATGTACAAATGGAGATGTGGCATCTTAAAATATTGTGTAGCCAAAGAACATTAACAATGCATTGCGACACCTCTTCATTGTACATATATGCATTTTAGAGTCTTAAGTGAGGATAGAAACAATTTTGTGTGCTATCTTAATACTTCTATGCTTGACGTGGGATAGGAATGTTCAATAGATTCCTGGAAACACTACACAATCCTAAGAATCATCAATTATCCACATAATAAACATATTCATTGTTAGAGTATAACAGTATGTCCATAACCTCATCTTGGTGGTGTGCATATATCTACCAATATCTAAAGATGATTTGGAATTTGGCACAAGGAAAGAACTTTAAACTTTTACCATGAACTTCTTTCTGTAGATGTGTGATGTACACACATGACATCAAGGAGTGCAAGAGTTTGGAATCACTTATTAAGAATTATAGGGAATGTAACCTTTCGTGTTTGAGCTAATTATTTGTTCACACATTCTCAATGATCTATGTAGGCTACATATATAGATTTTGTAGAGGGGTCCTATTTTCTAATGTATATACATCATAGCCTTAGTGATTGATCTCATGGGGATAGGTATTGTACTGACATCCATGATACTTAAGGTCATAATAGTAAGAGGGAAATATTTACTATGAGAATCAACAAAAAAGTATTGGTAACATCAATATATGAAAACATAGGAGGTATCATAAAGGATGGGTTGGAAAAAGGTATGGTAAATGAAGTTTGCACTCCTATCCAAATTATGAATGAAAGATACCATGGGACTAATAGAGTCATCCATGAAATAAAAGATGGCCTTGAACTATCTCCTTTATGGATATTCTAATGGACTTTTGCTAAAAACATCTCTTATTTTAGTTAGCTACCACGTGTTATGTCATCACATATAGTGGTAGTGATAACAAGTAAAGGAGTAGTTATGATATCTCGGGGATTGATAGAATAGATGAACAATGGTGGGAAGATGATAATACCAAATTGAGTAATGGAAGATGAAGATGATGTGGAAATAGGGGTCATGATAAGGATATCCTAAATAATAGAGGTATTGGAGATGGCATGGCCTTGGCTTAAAATTAGAAAATCACCTAAAACTTCAAAACCTCTACTAAATTTGTAGGAACGTTTAAAATCGATCTGGTATGAGAAATATTAGAAATTGATACAACTTATGTCAAAGAGTCAATTGGATAAAAAAACTTTTTTAAGGAATAATAACTAGGGAAAAAATACTTGAGACATACTCAAAGAATCACTATCAAATACATCAATTGGTGTGAAAAAATACTTGTGAAAGGAACATCTGAAGAGACAATACACACAACTTATTATGCCTATGTGAGGTTTTAGTGCAGATTAAGTATGAGAACTAGAGGAACCTTGAGTAACCCCTAGAGGTAGGGATATAGGTGGATCTTATGTGAATGAGGGGAGCTTGGGAATTCTCATGAGTATGGATTTGATCAAATTCTCTTTATTTTCCTCTTATTCATCGTATTATCCATACCCCTCTTATGTTTATGCCTCTCCAACTAGTTATCAACTGTAGCTTTGATAATTCCATGTTGTACCTTCTTCTCGTGTACCATAATTTTAATCTATGGGTTAGATTAAATATCATTATCTAGTGCATTTTATTGTTTTTGATAAACTCCCATCCCTAAATTTTTCATTAAAAAGTTAAAATTATCCCTTACTATCCCTTGAGTGTCCTAATACCTAAAGGGTGATTGACATATGAATTTGAAATTCTTTCTTGAATCAATCATATTGACACTTGAGGGCCAGTAATTGAAATTTATATCACTAAATTCGAATGGAATATCAAAACAATTTTTTTGCTTCTTGGCTTTGCATATCACTATTATTCCATAAAAAAAATAGTTTTCTACCTCAATTGTTACTATTTTTATGTACATATTTAGGTAATATGATTGGGAGAGTGTGGCAATCATCTAATATATATATTGGAGTTTGGATACCCCTTATAAGAGTAGAAGTTAGAAAACTTGATTCTTAAAACTTATTGCATGTTTGTTTAGGCCAAATATTTCGTAGAAAACTTACTCTTTAATGCTTAGTGGTTTTTTTTTTACGCTGAATATTTTGTAGGAAACTTACTTCTTGAACCTTAATGGTGACCAAATTGAGAGTTTGTAAGTTTGTTTATGAAAAGAAATTATAATTGTAGGAAACTTACTTCTTAAACCTTGGTGGTGACTAAATTGAGAGTTTGTGAGTTTGTTTATGTCAACACAAAGTTTATAATTCTTATTTAAACAATGTCGTCAACATAAATATGATTCAATTTCATATTAAACCCCAAGCAAATATAATTATAAAAAAATTCAAACTTTCTCAAAATTTGTAATTACCAATGCAGGGCCAAACCAAATACCAAAAAAAGAAGAATAAATAAATTTAAGAGCATACGTTTATCATATATAGTTGAAAGTGCCCCGTTAGACATATATGGTTTAACATATATACAAAATGTGAAAGTATATAGACTGCAGGTGGGCTGCTTAACAATTATAAAACTTAAGGCATAAATTGTCCTAAGCAGGAGTGTTTTTTTGTTATTTTCAATCGTTATTTCATTTTTGCTGACAATCTGGGTCAGATCAAGTATTACATTTAAGATGAGAAATCATTTCATTCTTTAAGATGACAAATCATATGGATAAACTTCATTAACTATAAATCATTTCAAGAATTTTTACATTTGAGATTCTTGATGAAAAAAGATAAAGAAAAAATCCATAAAACACAGTAAAATTGGAAACCCCAAATGATGACAGTATCAAAATTTGTTGGCCAATTTGGCCTCACTGCCCACTCTAGGGATGGCAGAGACCTTGTTGGTAAACACATCCACTTTAAAGTTTGCTCCACACATTTTCCCCTCGCTATCAATACGTGGTAATGGCATCAGTTTGTTCCTGGGATGTTTGAAACTCTGCAATCCACCTGGCGTGGAGAAAAAACAACCTACATACACAAATGGAACCATCACTTGTTTCATTAGAAATTACTTTTCTTCTTAAACAAAACACACAGAAATTTGGAAGGTGCAAAATATTACCCCGAGGAAATGGATAAAAATATTTCCCACACCCTTCTTTGACCAAGCCTACTTCATCCGATAACACAAGGCAACCATCTGTTGTAGTTCTCCAAAAGAAGGGCACTGAACCATGGTGTCGCCTGAACCATCAACATCCTGCACAGGACTTGCGGTGGAGGACTTTGAGAGGCGTTATCTGTTGTTGCATAGGAGCGATTGCAGGTAGCTTCAAACCCAACTAATTTTTGATAATCTGGCCGTCAAGGAATGTAAGATTTGCATTGTGAAAATCCAGCTACAGCGATTCCAGGGCTTTGGTAAATCTAACTAACACGCCCGACCCTTTTTCGCAGGAGACACGTATGTGAAATGTCCTCTCCTCCACCTTGAAAACAGCCATCTACCATTTCAACAACAAAAACAACGTTTTAGATGTACAACAAGTTTACTTAAAATAGATTGAAAACCAAAAATCATCCATAGCGACTGTATTGGGTGGGAAATGCAAAGAGGGCGGAGAATTATTTTCCGGGTTGTTTTGGTGTGAGAAAGTGCATTGCCATTTTCAGTTATGAAAAGGCCCCGTTATGACATTAGATTCAAGTTCCGTAATCTCACCCTCAATGTCCTTCGCTTGCTTCTGCAACAACACCCTCGCCCTATTTCAGAAAAATTAAACGTAACAACTCGAAAATCACCCAAATTGACAGGAAATCATAAAATACCTTGGTAATATTTGGAACAAGAGAGCGTACTTATCAACTATCACATAAGAAATAGATAATTTACCCAAATCGTATGCATCGTAATAGACAATAATGCCACATTAAAAAAGAAAAAGATAAATATAGTTTAAGGAGAGGAAACCCGATTGCAGTCTGGAGTCAGTCGCATATTGGTGGATGCAGGACCTAAAATGCATGTCATGCTCCAACCTCTTAGGTGATTCATGTTTTATCCAGCTCAACAATTGATAGACAAATCCATGTATCAACAAATCTAGATAGAAAGCATCTACATCCGGATTGGCTCCTTTCAAGTCGCCTGGAACTAGTCAATTTGGTACCGAATATTACATGATTGAGCGGCATGAGAATCACATGTAAAAGAATATCTGTTGCCATTTTGTTCGCCTCAATGTGACGGGTCCATCCCACCTTTTATCTTTAACGCATTTGGAGCCTGCTCTTAGATCCCGCACATGCAGTTGAATGCGGTGTCCGAAATAGTCCACTACCTGCCCCCAGCAGCGCATTTTCCCCTCACCTGCGCATCATGGAAGCTAAGTTTTGCCGTGCCCAATCTCCACCAAACTCATTAAATGAAATATGTATGTTCAAATTATAAACTAAGGCGCATACATTAATAGATTGATCTGATATATCCATTGACCTGATTTCACATGAACGTACAGGGCGCTCACCTCTGCCCTCGGCAGCATGGAGGACCGCTTGGTAGTCGCGTACGGAATGCATTCGCGCCCAAAACAGTGAAAATAGCGCGCATTTCTGCTGCATGTGCGCGAGTCTTCTGAAAGTCTCCAGCAAGTGCCAGGTATGTGTGGGATTTTAGTTATGTTTGAATTTTCGAATCCAATTCATCCCACCCATAGCTCTCCTGTCATTTCATGTCAGCTATCGAGCTTGCTTTTTGAAATTGGTGCGGGTCCCATCACTCAGATTCCCGGCAGCTGCACTCCTTTCCGACTCTTATGGGGTGATGGCTGGCATGGGAATATGGAAAGCACTCTACACAAATACGTAGGTGTATGACATTTTCAATGGAGACAAAACAATGGCCCCTAAACTTGACAGGTCATTAGAAAGGCTGTTGGGCATTTTCTCCCAAACTTTAGGCTACATAATTGTCCTTTGTAGGAATACAAATGCATTCAAATCTAAAGATTGGATTTTGCAAGGTGTTTAGACATATTACACCTACATTAAAAGACTGTCAAGTATTCAGCCAATATATAGATACTAGCAATTGCAAATGAGTTGCAAGTTACGCCGGAGAGGGCTTGAATTTTATGTGTATAATTTTACTCAAAGAACAATTCCAGTGTAAAGATAAAGAAGGGAAAGGTGTAGAGAGTTGGTTCTTCTGTCGACCAGCTATGGCTGCCAGTGAAGTAAAATAAAAAATAGAACCATGAGTTAACATCGCGGTCACTCATGATGTTCTTAGGCCGGCCACTCCCAAAAGCAAGGGCACCAAAGAATTGTTATTGCCAAGTCTAAAATGTCATTTAAAGGATGTGGAGTCAAAGAATAGTAAATATCTATGACTTACAAAAATATTTAAAATCCGGCAATCTATAAAGTTAAGCCACTGGAATTTGACACTTTCCAGCAATGCCTTCTTCAAAATAAGCGCCTCCGACGAAATATGACTGTCATGATTGACATACAAAAATATAATTTAAACGTCAAAATGACATGTATATTACAAATTTAACCGTTTATATATATATATATATATATATATATATATATAAAGAAAGTTAATAAATTAAATTTTTATTTTTTTGAAATTCATGAAAATAAAAATAGAAATTTTCAAATATAAAGAAAATAAAAATAATTAAATCTTAATATCTTATAAATTTAATTTTAGAAAGTCATATAAATTTATCGTTTCAATCTTGTGGATGTAAAATTTTATTCAATTTTTGTATTTTATAATAGTTATTATAAAAAAATATTTGACGTGCATATTATATTTTGAACGTCAACTAACATCCATATAATTTTTTAGACCGTCAAGGAAAATTATTGTGACATGTAATATTGAACTCCAAAATCCAGCACTATTCCCACCATTACTTTTTGGTGATTTTAGAGGGAAATTGTTGAAATCCTATAATATCTCAATGGGTATTCTTGAGGAAACTAATAAAAAACATCTGACCCTAAAACTCTTAAAATACTTCTAAATTTGCTCACCACCAGTTGAGATATTTATGCCAAGCAGAAACTCTTTATTTCGGGTATGAACTTAAATCCCCTTGTATATCGGCCAGAGGCTTACTTGGCCTGCACATTTCATGACTCTTTTCCGCAGGCTACTTTGCTCTGTAAATGCTGAGAGCCCTGGTCAGATCTCACAAGGTATTCACAGTCTTTATTTCGGGTATGAACTTAAATCCCCTTGTATATCGGCCAGAGGCTTACTTGGCCTGCACATTTCATGACTCTTTTCCGCAGGCTACTTTGCTCTGTAAATGCTGAGAGCCCTGGTCAGATCTCACAAGGTATTCACAGTCGAGACAGGTTAGGTTTAGATGGGCATCATATTATGGTTTTTCACATTTTTATGCGGGGTAATAGCTTTCCTCTGTTGGAATGAAGTGCGATACAGGCAGAGGGGTTTCCGTCTCCCTCTTCCTCCGGGCACCATGGGATGGCCTCTCTTTGGCGAGACCTCTGATTTTCTCAAGCATGGCCCCCGTTTCATCAAACACAGAAAGGCGAGATATGGAGAGCTGTTCAAGTCGCACATTCTAGGATGCCCCATGGTGGTATCAACGGATCCAGAGCTGAACAGGTACATATTGTTGAATGAAGGGCGAGGACTGATTCCTGGATATCCCCAATCCATGATGGACATTCTGGGCAAGTGGAACATTGCTGCAGTGCACGACATTCTCCACAAAACCATGAGAGGCGCCATGCTTGCCCTGATCAACCCTCCTATCATCAGAGACCATCTTCTCTCTCATGTAAACCACTTTATGCAAAAATTTCTCACGGATTGGGACTCTCGCGTAATCAATCTGCAGGATAAAACAAAAGAGGTAGTTGGGATTTCTTCTCTTTTACTTCTTACTTGTTTTACTTCTGATTCTTGGCTGATCCGGAATGAAACCTACACATTGCAGATGGCGTTGCTTCTGGCATTCAAACAGGTAATGAGTCTGGATTGCGGTCCCAAGGTAGAGGCATTAAGGTTGGAATTCGCTAAACTAGTGGAAGGAACACTGTCATTGCCTATAAATCTTCCTGGTACCAATTACAGACGCGGGTTTCAGGTATAAATCACTCTGAATCGGGACCGTGTTCAAATGCCCAGATAATTTACAGAGTACCCACTTGGGATTCTCTGCATTGTTTCGAAAAATTACAGCTACTTATGTTATTATAGCTTTGGTCCATCGATTTTGTCTGCTGGGCTTTGCAATCTATGCCGTAATTGCCTTACGATTTTGCAGGCAAGGAGAAAAATTGTGAGTATGCTGACGGAAATACTCCATGAAAGGAGGGCGTTCAAGGGCAAGGGCGAGGACAAGGACAAGGATGAGCATAATGATATGATTGCAATGCTACTGAATGCTGAAGAAGATGGTTATGGCTCCATTTCTAAACCCAAGCTTACTGACGATCAAATCTTGGATTTGCTCATAGCTATTATCAATGCGGGTTATGAAACAGTTTCCACCACTACCATGATGGCTACCAAATATCTGCACGATTGTCCCAGAGCTTTGCAACAACTCAGAGTGAGTATGAGGAAGCATTTCAATTTGCCTTCTGCATAATGAGAGTATGAGGAAGCACCCTATACTATAAGTTAACTCGCAGACCCAAAACAGGACACCCTGTATGGTAAACTTGAAAAGAGCTTATAATGACATTCAGAGTAGCTACAGCCACAGTTTAGGTGTTGTAAAGTTAACTAGCCTGTTTCAAGAGGAAAGGCTAATCAAAATATCAAGTTTTTAAATTAAGATACATAGTACAAGTGCTGACATCGAGAAAGGAGTTAACTTTTTGCAATATCAAGCAGGCTTAGCTTTTTGCAATATCAGGAGGCAGCCTATCTGATGTTTTGTTTTTATCTGGACAGAATCTTTTTGCAGCTCATGGTTCCATAGACTGTTTGGTCTCGTAGAAGTTATTAAAATTCTTCCATTCATTCAGACTATATCCATCTTATAAGACATACCATAAATTTTGGACAATAGAAAAAAAAATGTGGGATTTAGTGAGAGACTGCAGGTTTACACACTTGTCTATCATCCAGGAACAGAAGAGAAATAATTGAAATTGATTTTTTTGGAGTTTAATTTGACATACAAGGTTATCCTATCCAAGTTTAATATACAGTGTAACCTGCAACCAGAATTATAACAGGATTCTGTTGGCTGTAGCATTGAGAAGAACAACAATGTTTTGACTTGGGTATTGCACTCTTGTAGAAGATCTATGCAGCTGTATGTCTCTTCCCATTGTTATCAAATGGGGTTCTGAGGAAAACTACCCAAGATCTTGGAAATAAAAGCCCTCCACATGATCCCCACAGGATGGAGAATATCCGTTGTATATGGCAGAGTACGAATCCAGCTTCCAAAAGTGCATGTATCCGGACCCGCTCACAGTCGACCCATGCGAGATGGCAAGTACCCACCTTCGGATCTGTTTTTTGAAGGCATTCTGAATTTGGCATCCATCCACACTCATATGGATCTGGTCTGTACAATCCTTTCGTCCCATCTTCATCTGTCTGTCTAATATATTTCCAAGCTCGCCCTGCTGTACGATTCAAACCGAAGTTACATGGAAGGTTCCACCTCCAATAGCAACTCTGGCTACTGTACAACTGGCACTCGGATCTTCTGAAACAGACTATGCCCTGAGCTATAGGAAGTGTAGCATATTGGAAATCTGCCAACGGCTTTCCAAAACGATTTCGGCATTCTCAGATATCGGGATTTCCATAAGGACTCACCTTCTCCCTCTCCAATACCAAAACTATGGAATCCGGTTCTGAGATTAGATGTTGCATGCACAGGTGGACATCCTGCTGTACCTCCTCCAGGACGATAATGATAATCATACTGTTCTTGCAGCGGCCTGGCTTAGCATCCACAGTCATAAAAGGACTATCGGATCAGAGTATCTGCAAATATAAAGCTCAAAAACATTCCAGACTCTATTTGTTTGCACAGACTGAATCCATATAAAGGCCAAGGAAAATAAAATGGAAATATAATGTTGGATTTTGTCAAACAATACAAATCGTTGTTACCTCTAGTGGGTGTATGCTGCGTCGAAATGGGTAGTGCAATGAAAAGTTTAAGCAGGAAATGACGGAGAGCAGAGTATTCATCCTCGCAGGGTCCAGTTGTATGAACAGTTTTTTAATATTCACAAAACGGTTAACTCATTCAGAGATCTGGCACATTTCAAAAAGCGCTTAAATTTGTTGTAGAATGTTATTCTATATCATGATTTCCTATAAACTTTTCTACTTTTTATTAGTGGTGCAGGAGTTTTATATCTCTTAATGTACTTTTTTGTTATTTTACTTCTAGGATTTTCTTTTTCCAAATCTTTTTATTGTTAACATGTGTCTCCTCAAGTTCCATTGACCTATTTTTGCTTATTTGTGAATATTTTGTACAAAAAAATTTCTTCTCTTTGTACATTAATATGTAGCACACTTTATCCTCTCAATTTCATTTGAGTAGGAAGGACATCTGTTGTATATTGTCACTATAAGAAATTACATTTCAGGCACTGAATGTGGTGGATGTTTCACGCAATTTCTGTCGTAATTTGCCAATTATTTCTAAATTTTAACTATAAAATATTGATAGACAAATAATTTGACAAATGTACTATCAAATTTTAATGTGATTTACAAGTTTTAGGCAAGAATTTGGACTATATGCACTGGCATTTGTAGGCCATACACGTTTAGTAATGATGTGGCTTGCTTAAGTGTCGATGTTGTAAATACATGTGAATTCACCAAGGATGTAAACGGAAAAAAATAGAAAGGACTTTATTATAGGGAACTCTAATCACGAAAAAAGGGATCACATATTTTATTACGCATACAAGCTTTTGCAATGATACATCATCATCACATAATTTTTTTTCCAATTAAATACCCTCATGCGACTACTCATTCAGTATTCTTATTAGGTTAGTAACACAACAATACTTTATAGATACCCAAACAATGCTAGTATTTTACTTTTTTTTTTTTAAATTAAATACTGATTTCAATATTATTTGTATTTCGCCCGAACAATTAACCATGAACCACAAGCTTATACCTCGCCCTTACGAGATCATTATACCTCTAGGCATTCTACAATAGTAGCAAAGGGGCAGAGTGTAATTTAGTGAGTTGTTCACTTTTATGTTTGACTTTAAATTAAAAGTCCATTTGACCATTTCAATGTTAAGTCTGATTTCTATTTGAGTGTCATAATTTTTTTTCTTTTTCTTTAGAGAAGTCAATAAAAAAATCGTAATACCTACAACACTTTTTGATGTGTAAATACAAGGGTAAATGGTCCCCTAAAACTTGGAGGATTAGAACCTGGGTGGGTGGCTGGCGAATACTCAAACTCCACCACTTCTTAAATTTATCCTAGTATCTTCTTATAAATGCTTAGGCTATTCACATGTCAACATGTTCATAATGAAGCAAAACTGGGCATAAGGAGCTCCATCCAATCTTACTAACCACCAACCATCAAATTATTCTCATCTTTTCAGGCGCCAAAACTACCCGTAAAAGTTTTAAAGAAAGTAACTTAAACCCTCTTTAAATATCTGTTAAGTACTTGGGAAGAACAGCGAACAAATAATTAAATATTGCTCATGAAATATGAAACAAACAAACTGAAATAAGTCAAACAACTCGAGATATAAAATTTGAGTGACCCACTAGGTCATGACGTTTTCTTCAACTTTTGTCTCAGAATCAGATTCATCCCAATCCTAGATAAAATGACATGCCTAGGACAAGATTTGACCATGTCATGTATCCTAAGGCCAATGAAATTGTCCCTTGTATGCTTGCAACATATTTGCATAATTTCAGAATGCACAACCTACCTTAGTCAACTTGAAGGGTTGGTTGAGAAGGAGATCATTTACACAAGTCATCTATATAAATAGTGTATTCTTAACCCTAACAAGCAATAAGGGGCTTTTTTTTAGGCTATGAGATATATCCAAGAACAGTCTATGTAAGATCATCGAATTTACAAGGATAAAAACATCTCATCCTGTAACAACATTTGTTTATACTTAATAAAAAAACATGCATTTCTTTCATTTTGAAATAATATAAGTTTATATCTAAAGCAGAGAACATATTTGATTCATAAAGTAAACTATGAAATCATGATGACATAAGTACTCAAATACAATTAATGTTCCACTTTGATGTTAATAAAATAATCGTATCTACATACATATACTATCTTAATATAGTTATAAATATTAACCATTGAGATTTTTGTTCAAACATAATTGTGTTGACAATCTATAAATATACTCTATACCAATATGAGGGTTATCATATTCCATTCGTCAAAATGTATTTATTAAATATATTCAATCTATCCTGTTACAACACAAGTGCCATACGCTACAATGCAATCTATACTTTTTTACGTAAACATAACATAATAGAGGATGAATGTGGAAGCTACAATATTTTATCATACATTAATATCTTGAAACAAAAACGAAGTCTTGCAATTGAACCTATCTAAATAGAGTAGATACAGTAATACAACTGAGTAATACAATGTTAGTGCTAAAATCAATATCTCTATGTACACACTTATCTACTAGCTAATTAGCTGTAGCACACCAAATGATGGGTTTGAGTATTTCACATCAATGTGAAGCATTTATCTTTCCAACGACATACCACATATTATTCAATATTCTTTCACCTCAACCTAAACAGAGTGGTGGCTTAATACCATGGTTAAGGTGTGAAGAAAATGAAGATAAGGACCAATGGCAAACCTAACATAATGATTGTGAATTAGAACCACATGTCTAATACCACGTTGCCACTACTATAGTCTATATGCAACATCAAACTAAGAAAAAATTGTAATGGAAAAAACTAGTGTCATGGTCCATTTATCTATTGAGTTTTCAATAACATGCAAACTCTAGGTGCTTTATGAACAAACAATAAATACAAAAAACAAAAAATTGATAATATTTGGTTTATTATCGATCACAAAAAAAATCCACATTACATGTCATTTGAGTTTCGTTTATGTCAAAAGGAAGAGCTTAGTTTGCAGCTTGCATATCATGAATCATTTACCACATGATTTATTTGCTTAGTGCTTTGCCATATTGCCACTTTCTTTGTGGCAAAGATTTTAGGAAATGTAGAAGAAAAAGTGGGAAAAGTGAGATGACGTAACAAAAACCGATAACATAAAGTGGGGAAAACTGATCGTTGTTTTTTCAGCTGCTTTTTTGCTGAATTGTTGCTGGACGTTGGTACTTTTATGAGCAGATTGTTTTCTGCTGTAGGGATTCCATGTTTTAATCTTGGCTTTTGAGCCTTCCTGTACAAGGGTATAGTCTCTTTCAAAAAACTATTTGCCAATAATTAAAAAAAACAAAAACCGATAACAAAAAATGGATTGGCTTGGAAAAAAATTCATGGAGATGTGTCTTGATGAGGTGAAATACTTATTCGACTTTTATTCAATGATAGTTTTTAAGAGTCAATCATAATTTGACACATAGGATGAACAATTATTGGTACCCTTTTCAAATGCCTTATACCAAATACCTTTGTAATAAATAGATTCGTACTTTTCCCTCCAATTAAACACATGAAACGTAAATGGTGATGTGCTCCTATCATATGCTACATAATAATATAACTTGTTTTTGTTCCAACGAGGCAACTACATGGTTGTGTGCACTCATAAAGTTAAGTTGCATGGTTATTAGGTCCTCTCCCCTATAGAAAATGCCTCCACCATAATAACAATAGTTCTTTGGAATTGACTTTCCCTTGCTTTCTTTAAAGAATAATGTTTTTGCGGACATAAAATATACCACCATAAGCTATACGTTAAAGGTGTTTGGATAGAGTTGCTTGAGTAGTTCATGGAGATGTTGGAAGAGGTTTTACACTAACAATGTACTAAACTAATCATATTAAATTTATAATTAATAAAATTCATATATAAATCATAAAATTGAATTTAATTATAAAAATATGAGTTTTTGAGGAATAGATGGAAATTGGAATAATTGAAATGTTTGAAAAAATTTGAGAATTAGGGTTTTAGAATTTTACACAATTATTCGTAAGTCTAGAGATAGCCGCTGGAAACACTCAGTGGAAAACAAGGTTGTCGTTAAGGAAAAACAAACCCACAAAAATTAGGAGAGTCAAAATACCTTGACTAAAAATCGTAACACTCATTTAATGGCACAACTAGAACCACATCACTATTATTTTGAAAATTGTTGGAAATTAAAAATATGATGCGATGACACTATTCCTCTACTCATTGGCTTTGAAAAGCTCACTCATTTTTCCAAAAAAAATTACAAGTCATTTGGAAACAACTTTCCTTCATTGCAACCCTAATCATCCTACAACACCTTATAGTTCCATTAAAAAATTTAGAGACTCATGGCTTGTGTTATCCCTATATTATAATAAGGCTTCTAAGATTTTGAACATTTTGGCAAGAAATCTAGTATAATGAAAGTGTCACAACCCTATTCTTTCAATAGATACGACAAACGATATATACTAGATGTTCTTCTCTAAATGTTTGAAGTCTACTTCTTGCATGGGGATGCTTTGGAGATGAATAAATTCATTTCTCTTATAACTTCGTTACAATGACCTATGTCGATTTTTAATTGTCTTCAATACACTAATACGCTTATGTAATTATTTAATTCTTTAAATTAAATTATGAACTTATTAGTGTACACATTGACACACAATGGGCAGAAAGCTATAAAACATGACAAAGAACCCACAAGGACTTGAAACAAGTGACAAAGGCCCCCATGAAAGGGTGGCCATAACCGTTGTAGTATTGTTTTGGCAGAAAATAGCCTAGAACATCAAGGTACGAAGGGAAGAGAGAAAACTAAAGAGGAGAGAGAAAATAGGAGGAAGGGGAAGTGTACATCGCCAAATATAGAAGAATATAGTTGAAAAGGGACTCTAGAATTACAATGAATAATAAAACTTTGAAATTGCAAAAAGTCGCACAAACACCATGCGCCAATAAGAGCCTAATTTGGACCAATAATCTATAAAAATAGAAATACACTAGCAACATAGCAATTTACTAGTCCCATAAATATTGGAAAGATTTTATGTCACTATAGTTTCTTTGCTCATTTTATTGACTTGCCCAATGGGAAGTGGCATAAGCTTGCAACAATGGAGAAATTACTATGGAAGGGGTGATTTTCTTCCAAGAGGGGCAACTCCTTTTCATGATAGGGAAGTTTTGAGTACTTTTAACTAGACAGTATAAGAAGGAAACAAAAAAGGAAAAATAAGAATGAAATTGGAAGGGGAATGAAGGATATGGGAGAGAGGATGAGAAACCCACAACAAAATAAACATTGCAAATCATCTTGGAAACTCATATTTGAATGAAATGGGGTTGGAATCTTTCCTTCATCATGACTATGAAAGTATGGTAAAAAATGTAATGAGGGAAAATATTTCATGGAAGCAAAAACCCCCGTTTAAAATCAAATTATTTGTAATGACACAAATTCCACTCATGAAGAGTCACAACAGAGTTTGTAAATTCAAGGTTTTTACATATAATTAAGAGAATAAAGTTTTCAATGTATTTATTTATCTACAAGCATGCAATATCTAAACTAATCATTAACCTAATCAAGATGAGTAGTTTAATGTAAATGATAAAAACACTACAAGTACAATAAAATATATAGTCCCAATTCATATAATGAGATAAACATTCAATCAATACATGTTTATAAGTAGAACATAACAATTAGGGATTTAGGGTTAGAACGTTCTCACCCCAAGTACGGGCTAAAAACAATGTGACAATTCCATTATATTGGGTGAGGAAGTAGATAAGAGTGTTTCAAAGCTACTTGTTAAATTTTAAGATCATAAAACTAAGTGCAAACCATAATCAATGAAGAGGGGTGGAGGTCAACAAGACGGTTTTGTCTAGATGGGATAATTTTGTCATCCCTTATTTTGTTTTCACTCAAATTTTATGTGTTAGTTTTCCTATGTTTGTAACCCTAATTTATAGTTTTCATATCATCACGATGACTATGCAACATCGAGATACGGATTCTCCTTCGTATAAGCCCTTGGTCACTCCTTGAGGACCTAAAAAAGAGGTTAGTCCAATTGGGATGGATTGATCTCACTCCACTCCATGGTATGAGAAGTGGTGTGCACTATGTACCAATACTATAAAGAGGGATCAAACCTCGCATAGTTCTCCCTCATAGTAAATGTGGTGCAAATGTGCAATAAATAATTGATTAGCAAGCTCCTAAAATGGCATTCGACATTTGACAATGATATTTAGTGTAGAATATAGCTTTTAATAACGGCCTAGGAAAGCCATATGAGATCTATACAAACTTAGTATTGATTGATGTTCTTGAGAGATTGATTTTGTAATTGGGTGTTTTTTTGATCTTTTAGGTAGCCCCAAAATGTGAGAGAAGAGGTCTCTTAAATGGTTTGGACAAGTGTGTTTTTATAGGGGACTGCTATAAAGTGTTTTGTTTCTTATTTGATATTGTATGCCAATTGGGATGACTTGTGCATTTGATAATGTGATTGTTAAGTGAATGGAGGAAAAAAATGTCGGCCTTAAGACAAAACCCATTGATCAATTTTTCCCCTCGTAGGCAAATTGTGTCTTGTGAAGGTGAAAAATTAGTTCTAATAGTTGAAGATGGTGTCTAGATATCTGGATATGTGTTTTATGCTCATGAGATAGGTTTTTTGAATGGTCAAGGATGAGTAAAAAGTGTGATCTGGTGACCACTGAGTATTAAATTGAGTGAGATACATGTAGGAATTAGTCTTTTAAGTGTAAAACGATAAATGGAATGATATAAATTCCTAGGATAATTATCAAATGCCTTTAGTCCAATTATGGTACTATATATTTGAATTCATTTTAATCTCGTAATTGAAAATTGGCTTGATTAAAATAAATGTAATTTTTAAGGAAGAACCTCTTATAAGGACAAGAAATGTGCAAGACTGGAATTTGTGTCTTCCATTATCCTTTGTATTTTGTCATACATGTGATCCTGAGTACCACATGCAAAAATGTTGAGTTGTGGAGCTCAATTACTTCAAATTGGCATGCAATGTAAAACTTGTTGGAAAACACAATAACTGTTATCAGTTAGAGGGAACCAGCATCGGTCACCCAGGACCGACATCGGTCAAGCAAGGAGGAAACCGACATTGGTTAGGGCGAACCAACATCGGTTACCTGTGCGAGGATGTTTTAATTAACTCTCGCGAATTAGATCTATTTTTTAGCATTAAAGTATATCTATTGATTGTAATTGCATGACTAAGTGCCCTAAGTCTATAAACGATTATATAAACATGAAAGCTAGGGGTTAGAAGTAAGTATTAACAAGAATTAAGAAGAACTTGTAAAAATTTGGTGAGAGAGAAGAATCCTTGGTGATGAAGCAAAAGCTTGAGAGAAAGAAAGTATTGTACATCTTAGAGGTGTGAAAGATTGTTTATCTTCATTGTATATTTTGTCAAAGCTTTGGATAATATATCGGTTTGTTTCTTGGTGGACGTAGCCCACACTGGGTGAACCATGTTAAATCTGGTGTTGATTTATGTCTCTTGTTTTATATATTTCTTCTGGTAGAATATTCGCTTTTATTTGCATGTATGCTTAGATATGATATATTGTCTGTACAACCGGTGTGCTAACCCCTAACAACTAGTATCAAAGCTTTGTTTTGAGGGTCTTTATGTGTTGACAGATTTACTCACAGAGGGTTTTCTGATTGAGTGGGAGCTACAACAATGACAGAAGAAAATAAATACAAGGTAGAGAAATTTGACGGTCAAAATTATCAATGATGGAAGATGCAGATTGAGGATTATCTGTATCAAAGAGATTTGTATTTACCGTTGGATGAGAAGTCTAAACCTACAAAAATGACTGATGAAGAATGGAATATTCTTGACAGAAAGGCTTTGGGATCTATAAGATTGATCCTGACAGCATCTATGGCTTCTCCAATATTACTAGAAGTGACTTCTACGGTAGGGTTAATAAAATCTCTTGCTAATTTATATGAAAAACCTAGTGCTTCAAATAAAGTTTATTTGGTGAAGAACATTGTTAGTTCTAAGATGCATGAAGGTGGATCGGCATCTAGTCATTTGAATGATTTCAGATCTATTTTAAAATCAAGTTAAAATCGGTTGAATATAACCATTTGATGATGAATTGAAAGTACTTTTATTCTTATGTTCTTTGCCTGATAGTTGGGATAACTTGGTAATGGATGTTAGTAATACAACATCTGATAATAATATTTTGAAGTTTGATGATGTGGTTAGTATAATCTTGAATGAAGAAATTTGCAGAGAAGAGTACAGAGGAATCATCATCTGGGAATGCTTTGAATGTAGAAAAAAGGGGGCAGGCAGAAGGAGAGATCCAAGAATAAGAGTAATGGGAAGCCAAATTCAAGGGATAACAGATCTAAATCCAGAAAGTAAGGTAATTTCTTGTTAGAAATGTGGAAAGAAAGGACATGTAAAAGAAAGATTGTTGGTCAAAGGACAAAGAGAACCGAACAACCAGACAAAGATAAAGAAGCAAATCTTGCTACATCAAAGGTAATGCAAGATGCTCTTATTATTTCTTTAGATAATAGAATTGAATCATGGGTTTTTAGATTCATGAGCTTCTTTCCATGCAACCCCTAATAAGGGTTATTTCAAAAATTATGTCTAGGGCAATCTTGGGCATGTTTATTTGGGTGATGATGAACCTTGTAGTATTACTCGGTAAAGGGAAAAATCCATCTAAAATTGTAGAATGGAAATACATGGGTATTGAAAGATGTGAGGCATGTGCCAAGCCCTCAAGAGGAATCTTATTTCTGTAGGGGCAACTAGGTGAATCTGATTACATGGTTACTTTTACAGGAGACTCTTGGAAAGTTACCAAGGGTGCTCTTGTTGTGGTAAGAGGTAAGAAGGTAGGAACGTTATACTTATCTACATGTATTACTGATTCATTTTTTGCATTATCTAATTAAAATTTAGATTCATACATGTGGCATAACTGGCTGGGCCATATGAGTAAAAAAGGAATGCAGATCTTAAAGGATAAGGGTAAGTTATCATATTTGAAAGATTTTAGATATTGATTTCTATGAGCATTGTGTCTTTGGAAAGTAAAACAGAGTGAGATTTTTCGAATTTGGGGGCAACTAAGAAGGAGCATAAATTGGAGCTTGTACACTCATATGTGTGGGGACCAACTCAGGTAGCTTCTCATGGTGGATCCCAGTATTATGTTACTTTCATTGATGATGGTACAAGAAAGGTATGGGTTTATTGTATTAAACGTAAATCTAATGTTTTTGAGACGTTTAAAAAGATGGAAAACCCTTGTTGAGAATGAATCAAATTTAAAGTTAAATTTCCTTAGATCTGACAATGGCGATGAATATTATAGCAAGGCTTTCAATGATTTTTGCTTCAGTGAATGGGATACATAGAGAAATAACAGTTTCAAGCACACCACATGAGAATGGTATTGTAAAGAAAGAATGAATACGACAATCATGGAATGTGTTAGAAATATAAGGATGTATTTTTGGATTGCCTTTGCAGTTTTGGGTAGAAGCAGTTGATACAACAGTTTAATTTGATTAACCATGGGCCTTCAAGTTCACTAGATGGAGGAATACTAGAGGAAGCTTGGGACTGGAAAAGAGGTAGATCTTTCTTTTCTTAAAGTTTTTTGGTTTAGAAGCTTTTGTGCATGTTGATAGGGAAAATAGAAAAAAAATTGGATACAAACTCTAAGCGATGCACTTTCATTGGTTATGGATCTGGTAATGTAATTACTTGTATAAATCTGATTATTAGCAGAAATATAACACTAATGAACACAATATTTCAGATAAATGATCTCAATGTGCAAGAATAATAGCTTAGCCACTTTGAGGGGGCAACCTCCAAACCAAAAAATAAGACTCAAATGCTGAATATGATGATCAACTACTACCTACTAACCCCTATATATACTATTCCTATGTTATGGCCAACACCAAGGCCGACCCACTAATGAAAATATAACATATATGAAAGAGATACATAATGATAAGAAGTTATGATAGCCACAAGTCGGCTATATACATCCAATATAAGATATATGATTAAGGGCGTAGCATGCCCCTCCCCTTCAGAAGCAACATTGTCCCCAATGTTGAGAAGATCTGGATGCTGCTGCAGGAAATTTGCATCCTCCCAAGTTGCATCTTCATTGTCTAGATTTTTCCACTTGATCAAATACTCAGTGATGACCCTTGTCCTCAATCACTTAGTGCATGTCTGAAGGATGCATTCTGGTTCCAGGATGATTCTGCCCTCTTCATCAAGCTCGGGTAACACTATCTGGGTTGATATTGTCTGTCTAATTACCTTCTTTAGGCAAGATACATGGAAGACTAGATGAATTCGAGTAGCCAGAGGAAGTTCCAGTTTGTATGCTACATTGCCAATCTTCTGTAACACTTGATAAGGACCATAATACTTAGGTGAAAGCTTGTTATCCTTTTTCTGTTGTTTTAAGGACATTTACTTATATGGTTGTAAACACACAAAAACCCAATCACCGACTTCAAAATGTCTTTCACTGCGATGTTGGTCTGCTTGCTGCTTCATGTGGTTTTGTGACATGGCCAAATTCTCCCTGAGACTAGAAAGCACCTCTTGTTGGTGTTGAATATGTTCTTCAACTGCTCTGAACCTTTGGTTGGACTCTCAAAGATGAAGTGATAGATGGTGGATGGTACCCATATAATGCCAAGAAAGGAGACATTTTAGATGAAGTATGAAAGGAGGTGTTATACCACCATTCTGCCAGTGGTAACCATTGGACCCATCTCGCTTGCTTATCTGATGTAAAACAACAAAGATATCCCTCCAAGCACTTGTTTACCACCTTTGTTTTCCCATCAGACTGGGGATGATAAGAGGAACTACAAGCTAGTTGTGTGCCCAAGCATGAGAACAAGTCAGTCCAAAAATTACTAGTAAAGATAGGGTCTCGATCACTCACTATAATCTTTGGTGTCCCATGTAGCTTCTGAATTGTATCCCTGAAGGCCGTTGCTACTGTACTTACAACAAATGGATGTGATAAAGCACAAAAATGGGCATATTTGGTGAGTCTGTCCACCACCACCATGATTACATTTTTACCTTCTGATTTAGGCAATCCTGTGATGAAGTCCATAGACACCTCTTCCCACCTCTGGCTAGGAATAGATAGAGGTTGTAAAAGACCTGGGGACTTAATTGTTTCACCCTTATTTTGCTAACAAACCATGCATTCTGCCACAAAATTTTGGACATCTCCTTTTAGCCCTTCCCAGAAAAAATCATGCTTGATTCGATGATAAGTCTTTAAGAAGCCAGAATGACCCCCTACTGGAGAAGCATGGAGCTCAGATAGAACCCTATTTTTAAGGGTTGAATTCTTACATAGATATAATCTATCTTTATACCATAAAACATCTCCTTTCCATACAAATTTTTCTGACATGCTTGGATCTTGTTGGAGATTTTGAATGAGATTTTGTGTACCTGGGTCATTTTTCCATTCAGACCTTGCATCCTCTATCCAATCCTCCTGTAATACAGATATGGCACACAACAATGCCTGGGCAGATTCATCCTTCCGAGATAAAGCATCAACAACTACATTCTCTTTCCCTTTCTTGTATATTATCTCAAAATCATACCCCAACATTTTTGAGACCCATTTATGTTGTTCTTCTGATGATAAACGTTTCTCTAAGAAGTATTTCAAACTATCATGATCTGTCTTTACTTTGAAATGTCTTCCCATTAGATATGGTCTCCATTGCTTCACTGCATGAAGTATTGCTAACATTTCTTTCTCATAAACTGGTTTAGAGATATTCTTACCTTTGAATTGGTGGCTCTCGAAGGAAATGGGTCACCCTTCTTGCATGAGTACTGCCCCCATACCATACCCTGAAGCATCACATTCAACAATGAATGTTTTTGAAAAATCTGGGGTGGCTAGAACTGGAGTGGTGCACATGGCCTCCTTCAACTTCTCAAAGGCCATAGTAGCTTGCTCGTTCCAATGGAAAGAGTCCTTCTTCAATAAAGTTGTGAGTGGTGCTGTGATGCTGCCATAATTCCTTACAAATCTATGATAATAACCTGTAAGCCCCAAAAATCCTCAGAGATTTTTTAGGGTTTTGGGAACCTTCCATTCAAGCATGGCTTTTATCTTGTTAGGATCCACTTTAACACCTTCATAAGAGACAATATGACCCAGATATTCAACCTCCTTGACACCAAAAGAACACTTAGAAGGCTTTGCATAAAGTTGATGTTGTTCAAGAGTTTCCAACACCTTATTTACATGATGCAGGTGTTCCTCCCATGTTTTACTATAGATTAATATATCATCAAAGAACACTAAAACAAACTTTCGAAGAAATGGCTTAAAGATGGAATTCATCAAGCTTTGAAATGTAGAGGGTGCATTTGTTAGTCCAAAAGGCATTACCAAGAACTCATAGTGTCCTTCATGTGTCCTGAAGGCTGTTTTATGAATATCTTCATCCTTGATTCTAATATGATGATATCCAGAATGAAGATCAAGTTTTGTAAAGTAAACAACACCATGTAACTCATCTAGCAAATCATCAATTACAAGAATAGGAAACTTATCTTTAACTGTGTACTTATTGAGTTCCCTGTAATCATGGACACATGCACCAATTGTCATCTTTTTTCCATACCATCACTACAGGAGAAGAGTAAGCACTTTGACTATGACGAATAAGTCCTGCTTCTAACATCTCTTGAACTATCTTCTCAATCTCACTCTTTTGCATATAGGGGTACCTATAAGGTCTGATGTTGGGTGGTTGACTCCCTGGTACTAGCTAGATGGCATGGTCATGGTCTCTTTTCAGAGGCAAACCCTTGGGCATTTCTCCAAACACCACTGAGTGCTCATCTATAACTGCTTGCATATCTGCGGGAATAAATGTATTGGAATGATGTGCTTCCAATGAAAATAGTTGTGCTACAAACCCTTCTGCACCCTTTCTAAGAAATTTTTGCATCTGATGAGAACTTACCATCTGTGGGGACTTTTCTCTTAGTCCTTTTAGTTTAAAAGTCCTCCCTTCTGACTGAAATTGCATGAACAACTCTTGGAAATTCATTTCAATGGTTCCCAAGGTGGTAAGCCACTGAACTCCTAACACAATGTCTGCTCCTCCCATGGTAATGGCATACATATTGCTAGTTAGCAAGTAATCTCCCATGGTGAGATTAATGTTATGGCATTTTCCTGAACAACTAATAGTTTTCCCATCAGCGATCATGACTTGACATTCTGGAGCTGGATAAACAAAGCAGTTCAAGCGTACCACCAACTTATGATTGATGAAATTGTGAGTACTTCCTGAATCAATCAACACTGTTACCCTCTATTTTTTTAAGAATCCAACTACTTTGAGAGTTTGGGGAGTGCTAATACCAGAAATTGCATGACATGATATTGTTGGCTGGGGATCTCCTAATTCCTCCTCTAGCTCTACCTCTTCATCTTCTTCATTTTCTTCTTCTTCAGTAGGTCCCTCAATGTAGAAAAACTTCTTTTCAGCACACTTATGTCCTGGCCCAAATTTGTTGTCACAATTAAAACATAACCCTTTGGCTCTCTTTTCTTCAATTTGTTGAGGTGTCAGTCTCACTGGCGAGGGAATGATGGTGGAAGGGTGCTACGATCTCTGATATTACTGACAGTTTGTTTCCTACTGGAAAGAAATTTTTCCTCTACCCTACGTGCCATGATCATAGAGTTCTGAAACCTTATGAGGATTAAACATACACACCTTAGTCTCAATTTGTTCTTTAAGACCCCCAAGAAATAAGTCATTCAAATTATCTTCAGGAATATTTTCCACCCTGTAAGGAAAGGTTTTGGAATTGATGGATGTAATCTTTGACTGTTCCTATTTGTCTGAGCTTTGCTAATTGAGCTGAAATAATTCTCTGACACACTAGAACTATAGTGCAATTGCAACTCTTCAGTGAATATTGTCCATGTAACATTGAGGCCACTCTTTTTCCTTTGAGCACATAACCATCGATACCAAATGAATTGGTCAGGTTCAAGATACAACGATGCCATGGTAACCTTTTGTCCCGATGGAATCTGATGAAGATCAAAGAAATTATCCATCTGGTTAATCCAATTGAGTGGATCCTTTCCATCAAACTTACACATTTCCACTTTTGGAATCATGTTACAGGCTTGCAGAGTGTTTGTATTTGGATTGGTCATGTTTGCAGATCCACCCTGGCTAGTTTGTCTATTACTTTGACCTAAAGATCCACCCTGGTTAATATGAGTATGATTGATTTGTGGCTGATTAGGAAGGATATGATGACCCATGATATTGTAACTAAATTGGTTAATGAAATCCTCCAATCATTGTCCAATCTTGTCTACATCTTCTTTGTTGGCCACTCTACCCTCAAGGTTTCACAACTCTAACTCAAGATAGCTGACCTTATGGTCAGTTGAAGTAAACCCTAACCCTGAGGACTCTGTAGATACCCCTTCTGACTCTAACTCCTCAACTATTATCTCATCCTTATCAGGGGTTTTACCTAGAGTGATGGGATTCTTTTTGCCTCTTGTCGAAGGCCCAGCCATGATGCCCCAAAATGGTAAGATTTAAGGATCAAGGTCAAAATTTAGGGTTTTGGATTTCAATAGGAATTCGGCCAAATTTTATAAAACTCAAAGAATTAACTCAAAACTAATTTTTAATCCTTCTTTCTGGAAATGTAAATAACTTTGAAAAATTACACAAATTGCACCCTAGGTAGCTGAATTATGAAAAAACATAAAACTGCTATAAATTTTGCAAAACAAAGTCAAAAATTCTTAAAATTTGGAGGGAAGCTTACTTGACTTATTTCACCACACAGAAAAATTTGTAGAAAAATTCACTACCAATTTTGAGATATGGATGAACCTTCACAATTAGGGTTTGACGCAGTGCTGGCCGAGTTCAAGCTCTGATACCACTTGTAATGTAATTACTTGTATAAATCTGATTATTAGTAGAAATATAACACCAATGAACACAATATTTCAGATAAATGATCTCAATGTGCAAGTATAATAGCTTAGCCACTTCGAGGGGGCAACCTCCAAACCAGACAATAAGACTCAAATGCTGAATATGAATGATCAACTACTACCTACTAACCCCTATATATACTATTCCTATGCTATGGCCAACACCAAGGCCGACCCACTAATGAAAATATAACATATATGAAAGAGATACATAATGATAAGAAGTTATGATAGCCACAAGTCGGCTATATACATCCAATATAAGATATATGATATATTTACACCTTCTCTATTTTATCTATTATTGACTGATAATGGAAAACCAAAAAGTTTTGAAGAAGTAATGTAGGATAAGACCCATGTCCAGTGGTAGCATGGCATGGATGAGAAGATGGACTCCTTGGAACAGAACCAAACTTGGGATTTGGTTAAGTTTCTAGTAGGTAAGAGAACATTGCAGAACAAGTGGGTTTAAAGGATCAAGGAAGAAGAGAGTGGACAGAAAAGATACAAGGCAAGACTTGTAGTAAAGGGATTTGCAGAGAAAGCAAATATTGACTTTAGTGAAATACTTTTTCCTGTTGTTAAGATGACTTCTATTCATATTGTATTGAGTTTAGTTGCAGTAGAAAATTTACATTTTAGAGCAACTAGATATGAAGACAACTTTCCTTCATGGTGATTTGGATGAAGATATTTATATGCAGCAGCCACTTAGGTATGAATTCAAGGGTAAGGAGAAGTTAGTGTGCAGGTTGAAAAAGAGTCTGTATGGGCTCA
Source organism: Taxus chinensis (assembly GCA_019776745.2). Lineage (NCBI taxonomy): Eukaryota > Viridiplantae > Streptophyta > Pinopsida > Cupressales > Taxaceae > Taxus > Taxus chinensis. The sequence goes on from CM034155.1 coordinate 618,296,586, forward strand.
AGCAAGCTCTTAGGAAATGGTACATGAGGTTTGATAGTTTTATGCAAGAGCATATTTACTTGAGATGTGAACCTGACCATTGTGTTTATTTCAAGAAGCTTGAAAATAGAAGCTATATTATTTTGTTACTGTATGTGGATGATATGCTTATTGTAGGATCTAGTATGCATGACCTTAGTGAGCTTAAGATAAAGCTAGCTCATACATTTTCTATGAAGGATTTAGGAGCTGCAAAAAGAATCCTTGGCATGCAAATACATAGAGACAGGAAAAACAAGAAATTGTATTTGTCTCAGGAGGATTATATCTATAAGGTGTTAGAAAGGTTCAACATGCAAAATGCAAAACCTGTTAGTACACCTATGGTTGGACACTTCAAATTGAGCAAAGATCAGTGTCCTTCATCACATGAGGAGGTCAAATACATAACACAAGTTTCATATGCTTTAGCAGTTGGGAGCAGACCTGGAAATTGGCAGGTTGTAGGCCATTTTTGTGATTTTAACTGTATTTTACAGGTGAATTTTTTTAGAAATTGTAAACAATGACAGGCTGAATTTTTTGAAAACCGTAAATTTTTTTAAGTGGTTTATATAAAAACATAATACCTATTTATGTATCTATGAACATATTATAGATATATCTATAAAAATTACTGGAAATTACATCCATATGAAAGAGTTGAGACGTCAACAAATTTTAATTTGACAGGCACAGATAATTTGAAATTTCAGGCCTAGTTAGGAGTCTCATATATGTTATGGTTTGTACCAGACTAGACATTACACAAGCAGTGGGAGTGGTGAGTAGATATATGGTCAATCTCGATAAAGAGCATTAAAAAGTAGTCTAATGGATACTCAGGTATCTGAAAGGGACATGTAACATGCAATTATGCTATGGAGGATCAGATATTTCATTATGTGTCTATGATGATTCGTATATGGCTAGAGATCTAGATGGTAGAAGGAGCACTACTGGATATATTTTCACAGTACATAGGATGACAGTTACCTGGATTTCAAGATTGCTGAAGGTTGTGGCTTTGTATACTACAGAGGTAGAGTATGTTGCAGTTACAGAGGCTAGCAAGGAGATGATATGGATGAGTAGTTTCATGAAAGAGTTGGGAAAGGAGAAAGATGATTGTAAATTGTTCAGTGACAGTCAGAGTGTAATTCATTTGGCAAAGAACTCAGTGTTTCATTCAGAGAACGAAACACATTCAGTTGAGCTATAACTTCATACGGCAGGCATTGGAGGATAGACAGTTGAATCTGGAAAACATTCATACGAGCAAGAACCCTGCAGATATACTAACAAAGTCATTAGCAAAGGAAAAGTTGGAGCTACACTCCACTTCTATTGGACCTTCAAGTTTGAGACTTGAAGAGGAAGAAACATAGCTAAGGAAGGAACCAAAAATGATGTTATACAGGTATGGTGCAGTAATTAATCTCCAAGTAGGAGATTGTTGAGTTGTAGAGCTCAATTACTTCAGATTAGCATGCAATGTAAAAATTTCTGGAAAACACAGTAACCATCATCGGTTAGGGGGAACCGACATCGGTCACCCAGGACCGGCATCGGTCAGCCAAGGAGGAACCGACATCAATTAGGGCGAACCAACATCGGTTACCTGTGGGAGGATGTTTTAATTAACTCTCAAGAATTGGATCTATTTTTAGCATTAAAGTACATCTATTGATTGTAATTGCATGTCTAAGTGCCCTAAGTCTATAAATGACTGTGTAAGCATGAAAGCTAGGGTTTAGAAGTAAGTATTAACAAGAATTAAGATGAACTTGCAAAAAGTTGGTGAGAGAGAGAATTATTGGTGATGAAGCAAAAAGCTTGAGAGAAATAAATTATTGTACATCTGAGAGGTGTGGAAGATTGTAAATCTTCATTGTATATCTTGTCAAAGCTTTGGATAATATCTTGGCTTGTTTCTTGGTGGACGTAGCCCACATTGGGTGAACCACATTAAATTTGGAGTTGATTTATATCTTTTATTTTGTATATTTCTTCTGGTAGAATATCTACTTTTATTTGCATGTATGCTTAGATCTGATATATTGTCTATACAATTGGTGTGCTAACCCCAATAAAAAACATGTATTAACATACAATCATGATGCGTATACAAAATTAGAGAATAACCTAAACTAAAAGTAAAGGCATGAAACACATAGACCTATATGCCTCCAATGTCATATGTAAGGTATGTAAATGTCAAAATATAAGAGAATTATAACAATTGAACATGTTATGTGAATCAATCTCTAGAAATTAGGTATATTATGTGAAGTCATATCTAGAAATTAGGTGTAATATGTGGTTATCTCTAGCAATTAAGCGTACTATGTGAATCCATATGTAGCAGTCAAGCCTTCTATAAGTAGCCAATTTGTATATAATCATGTAAATTTTGTAATGTTATATATCAACATGTGTCAAATACGTGTAATATTTCAGAATAACTATTTAAAATTTATCATACGGTGTCATCTAAAGCATTGTATCTATAATCTTCACGTATGTGTTAAAAAAACCCATAATATGTTGCTATAATTTTGCGATAAGGGACAATGTACATGATCAATTAGCTTAAAAGAGAGTGTTAGTCATGTAAAATAATATTTAAGCAATGACATAAATGATATAAACCATATCTATTTGTTGGTGAAATAATTTGTTGCAGTGCATGTTATTGGTTTCCACCAACGATCACACATGAATACTCCGATAAACCTGTGGCAAAGTTCTTATATAGTGTACAAGAGAGGAATTTTATTTGAGGAGAGGTAAAGAAGAATATGAGAAATAGGGAGAGGGGGTTAATATTGTGAGAAAACTTATAGAATTCACTTGTGTTAGCCAGAGTAGGTCCACATTAAATTATAAGAAACAACAATGTAAGCAATTAGCAAGACTAATAAACCAAAGACACAAAGTTATACAAGTTCATTAATCAAGGACACAAAGTTCCTTATTAGTTATACAAGATCACAATGGTTGCAAAGTTGGAAAGCAGAGAGGATAGAGAAACATAGACAAAGGATATAGAAGAAATGTATCTTTATTTCTTTCAGTATTGGTGATACAAAGCCCAAAAACTTACAACAATCTATAATTGCCAACACTTTGGAATGGATAAGGCATTACAATTTATAGATTTACAACATGACTTTTCATCTCCCCCCAACATGACCTTCCACATTCTTATCACTTGTAATATTTTCTCTCCTAAACTCAAGTTAATACATTCAATTTGGGAAAAAATACAATATTTTATTATTACATTCCAAAATTTGAGTTCAGGACCCTTCATATTCCTCTCCTTGGCCAAAGTATGGAATTTATTGTGAAAATCAACAAAACATTTGGTCTAGGTGGGTTGGTGGAGAACTCAAGGATTTGAGAAACAATTCCTCATGGACCTTCAATCACCAACTTGTCCATCTCTTTGCTTTGTGGGCGGGGTAGTAAATTGGAGCACAAAGGGAACAAAGGAACAATTCCCTTTGTCCCTTGACGAATCGACTTAACCGACTCACTTACCAATCATCATCTTAGGAAAAGTTTTAGAGAACTTAGGGAACAACGTAATAATTCCCTTAGTTCCTTATTCGACCACCTTAATTGATCTGCCACCTTTTCTCTCCTTTGTGGTATTTGCAGGTTTGTGGGGAACTAACGAAATGACGAAATTGTTCCCTTGGTTCCATCAAATGTCGTCTTAACCGACTCTGCCTTGTTGATCAATGAGTGTGGGTATGCGGGGAACCTACAGAGTAGTGAAACTATTTCCACATTTCCTTAGAATACCGACATGTATGACTCTCCCCCTTTACCTTTTGGTGATTGTGGGTCTGCTGGTAACTGAGGGAATGACAAAACTATTCCCATAGTTATGTCCTTAACCGATTTCACCAATTTCAGTGGCCATTGCGGCCATGGCCGGGATGTGGGGAATAGGTGGAACAAAAGGAACCATTCTGCCTATCACTCAGAAGACCAATTTTCCCTATTTTTCCCCAAACCTTGCAAAATTTGACTAACTTTTGGACTCTGAGGCTCAACAAAGGGGGAAACAATGACCAAAATACAGAGGGTTTTTCCCATGGCTGGTGGAGAGCTTGATATTTTGATGAGAATTGTGCCCTTTTGGAAATGAGGAAATGGAGGGATAAAACCATGCACTAACCTTTATGTTCCTGATTCATGAGGAGTTCCAATCACTGCAACACCAAATTCTTGTCTCAATGAAGAATTAGCAGCATATGGGTCATGACATGGCTTAGGAGGATCATGTACTTCAAAATATATTTCAAGAGAGGTTGGGATGTGACCATTGAATGGTTTTCCATTAATAAAAATCATTTAGCTCTATAATTTCTATCTCATCCTTAGAAAAAACAAATTGTTGTTTTTCCAAAATCAACATTTCTATTCCCAATTTCAAAAAGATCACAGTGTTTATACACAATTTGCATTGTCGATTTATCTTCAAAATTATCAGAGATTCCAATATTTGAGAGACAAGATAAGATATTTTTAGCATTGTTCTCTTTTTCTTGTTTATATTCCATAGGATGGGAATAAATAAGATTAATGTAGTCCTCATTATAGAGAGAAGGTTCCATGTATTGATTGAAATTTTCTGCATATTTTGAGAGATTACAAGAAGGTTCATATGGTCGCTATAAAATCTTGGATTGACACAAAATATTTTTAATTCTTGGAACAAAATTGATGTTTCCATCATGTAGATAGTTCCAATGGCTTTCCAATGACTATTTTTTTGCCTCTCAACTCCTCCCAAAATCATCCAGACAAGTCATCTTTCACCATTGGAGTATAACCTTCTTTGTACATTAAACACACTTGAAAATCTTGTTAGCACGTTCCTCTAAGCTAGAATGAGGGTGAAATTGAGGATATGATGGCCAAATAAAGGGTTCACAAAGACTAGGGAGGAATTTTCAAGTAGGGGCTTAGTTTTCATGGCTAAAATTTTCAATTTTGCATGCTAGACATTTGGCATGACAACAGATGGCTCTAGCTTAGGGGCATTAGACTATAAGGGGCAATGGAGGACCTCATAAATATATTGGTAAGTAGACCAATTTCTTTGATAATTGGGTAATAGACTCATTCCTTCACCAATTAACACAAGCAACAAAGACACACGGGGGAAAAACAAAATGAACATATGAAACGAAAAGGAAACACACAAAATCTAGAAAGGAAGAACACAAAAGAAAGGAAAAATATGGTACATGGGAGGGAAATTTACAGAGGCATGGGAATAATATACACACACCCAACAACATGTGGAGAAAATTAGGTACCATCCTGGAACAATGGACTAAATTCATACCACTTCAGAAGCTCAATAACAACCAACTGGTCATACCATGCTCTCATGATGGCTCTACATAATTTCAGAAGAAGGAGAGAGACCAACTTTCCATTCTCATGTTGATATTTGCATCCAATGACCACTTCATTACTTTTTTGAAATTTATGCTCTATGTGGTCTCTGCATGATATCTCATGACCATAAGAATCCATTCTTCCATGTTTTCAAAAATTGAATCTTTTCTTTCAACATGAAGGTATTTTTCATCTTTAGGTGAACTTTGCATGGCTGATTCATTTTCAAAATTAGCAAGGAATTCAAAAGTGGTGAGAGAAAGTTGATTATGGTCCCATTCACAAGATTCATGTAGCTTCTAATTCATTTATTGTTCTAGATGATCATTTCTTGTATATACCATCCCATTATTGATATGGTAGGACCCACATGATGCATTATCATCCTCATGAAAAGAGAAAGAACACAATGTTGGGGCTGCAACATGGGAATAATAATTTATTCCATCCTGAACATATCCTAAAAATCTTTCTTCTCCTAACGGAAAAGAAAAAACCTCATATACTCATAGTTGTACTCGTTATCATGCTCTCTTGGTGATGACAGGGAAACCAACTCATCAGAAATTCCATGTGCTCTTTGCTCATCAACAAATGTCTCTAGATGTACATTGATCTCTTGCACTTGTTCTATCTCATTATTGGGCATTTGTGCATCAAATGAAGAATAAAAAATGAACTCATGTTTATCTTGAATAATTACATAGCATAGATCAAGATCTTCAATGACCTGATGGTTGAGAAGTCCTCAGGATTCCTCTCTTGAAACCTTTAACGGTGGAATCTTACAAAAATTGCATCATCTTTAAAGCCTCCACATACTCACCTTCTCATTCATTTGAAAAACCTTGCACATCGGATCTTGGGGAGATTAATTGGAAACTTGGAAATGTGCAGCTATGGCCAAGAGCTCATTTGAAACTATCCTCTTTCCCATTATCCACAAGGTGTTCAGTTATTCATTTGGGGGTTTCCAAGAAGAGGAAAAGTCAAGGCACTACCAGATGTTCATGGAATAAATTTTCAAGTACAAGAATCAACAATATCCACTGCTAAGTGGGAAGGGCACTTCCTTCTCATTTAGGAGTCCATCAAATCATCCTCATGTTCTTTGACATAGTTCCATCACCTTTCAGGGACTCTTCAAGATTGTCACACCCCATAATTAAACTACAACTTTTTCTGTTGCACATGACTTGTTGGTCAAGGATGACTAATTTCTTAATCTGTAAAAGTTCATTTAATAATTATACATACACACACACAAACATATATATATATATATATAATCCTATAGTGTATATGTGTGCAAATATTTCCTGTTATGATATTCCTGTTTGCTTACTTCATCTAGATTCATAATCTTGGTGTACATACAACATTGTCAATGTTGATTTGTTGGATTAGTTAGACTATCACTTTCTTAGATTAACATCGTCATCATGATAATGCAATTTTATCTGACTTTAGTCTAACGGTAGCGAGTGTTGTTTGATATTTGGAAAATTTACATGTGATGCTATTGTAGGACTTGGTGTTGGAACGCTTTATCCATTTCTAAAGATACGACATTACTCGAAATGGTTTAAAATTCAAATGTTTTTTGAGTGGTTCTTAGACCAATATATAAGGTAATTACTTAATGATTATTGTTATAAAGAGTCTTAATCATTGTGTCAGAATCCATCCTTGACATTAAGAAAAATGGTACCATGGACCATGATGCTGAGTAATTATAAATGTTTATTTTTATTAAAAGGTCTCTAGACCGTATTGCATTTGTTATTGTTTAAAAATTTGGTAAGGTTATAGTTGTTATTGTTGAAATGTATTGGTCATGGACCATGAGTAGATTAAGGTGATTATTGGGTAGGTTGAAAATGGTCATTAACCATATGAATTTGCAAAGGAATGGATAATGTTTAAAACATTTTATTGCTTAAATAATTGGATTGGTATTAGAACATACATTGTGTGTAAATGGTAAGTAATAACCATACACATTGCTTATAGAAATTGGAAAATGGAGGGAAAGTTAAGAGGATTGTTAGTTATTAATGGAATTTAATAAATCATGCATGGTTTTTAGGCAAAATGGAAGCTTTCTAAGCAAGCTAAGGAATGCATTCATTCTTCCCATACAAATTTTCAGGTTTGTACTTATTGTTTATCTGGATGGAAAATTGAAGGAGAAGAATAGGGAAGTATATTGTGGAGGTTACATGTAAAAAAATGAAGCTATATTTAATGGCATGATGTGTTTATCATGAAGGTTTTGATCTTAGATATTTTAGAAGTAATTTTGTTGGTAATACGCATTGGAAGTTTCAAGTTTTGCACTAAAAATCTAGAAAAGAAGTAAACATTACCATGCATGGGCTCTCTTACTGATTCTCTTACTATTTTAAAAGAAATACATGTATATGTTAAGGGTTATTATCATATTTTAGATCTGGTAAAGAATAAGGAATTAGTATGAAATCTTCTTTTATTTTTCTGGATTTGAATGAAAAAAATGGGTGTAAAAATGTTAAGGAAAAAAAAATATATTGAGCTTGATACAAGACATTTTGAAATGGAAATGAATACCCAATTTTAGTTTTTAAATATGGAAACTTATTTTATCTTAGTATGAAAACTTGATAGTGTAATAAGGAGAAATGGTTGGAAAAAGAAAGAGGTTTTCATTGTTGTTGTAAAATCTTGAATTTTTGGATTATTAAGAATTTCTTGGTCTACTATTTTTGGATGAAAATTTAAAGGACATCGACTTCATTATTAGCTCGATTTAATCATGTTGAAGTCAAATGCGAGTTGGGTATTTTGCTTGTTTTTTGTTAAGATGTTTCATTTTACAAAAAATATTTTTTGATTCGTATTAAGTTTTAGATTTGAAAGAAATTAAAATGGGCTTTTGGGTTTGCAATTTTACCTTAAAAATATGCATTATATTTGTTTATGAGCTCAATTAGAGATTTTTGGTCGTAGACTGGTATTTGGGATATTTGAGTGAGTTTGTATTGTTAATTTTTATTGAAATTATTGATTTCTAATAAAAAAATTCAACCCATTTTGGGTTGAGCCATTGTTAAGTTGGAACTACTCATTTTGAGATTAACTGGGTTGGTTTATTTGATATGAAAATCTTCATTTACTTGGTCAAATTAAAAAAACATAGCCTTAAATTTATAAAAGACTATTTTATTATGTTGAATGATGAAATGAATGTTGGTCAAGTGATGATTTTTCAACAAGTTTCTAAAGAAGGTCAAACTATTTAAAATTACTTTGTATTACTACAGGATAGTTAATTATTAATATAAAACATGTAATGTAATTCTTGGTTGATTACTAACTGATTTAACAATTAGCTAAAAAATGAAGTACAAATATGACCTAAGTAAATAAGCTAAAGAAATATAAAACCCTAGGTGTAAGAGAGAGAGAGAGAGAGAGAGAGAGAGAGAGAGAGAGTAAGTAGAGGACTTAAGCTAATTTCACAATTGATCCCAAAATATGTTGGAATAGAGAACTAATGAAAAAGAGGAGGAAATGGTCACAACCAAACACAAAAAATTGTGGAACTATCAAAATAATTCAGACAAGGGCGCCTAGACTGGGTCAGGGGCACCTAGGCGCCAAAGTCTGCTATGTGCTCCTGTGACTGTGAAAATGGTTAGAATCTAAATTTTCTTGTGTCACACCAATATCTCCAACCTTCTCTATTGATATCCTTTGTGTCACACTATGTCTACAGAATTCACATATAACCTATAAAATAAATAATATCCTGCAAATACCCAAAACACATTAAATCCTAAAAAGAAAAAGATGTAAATGGGAAGTCAAAATGACCCTGACGTTCACCTGACAAAGTGAAATTACAACCAATCACTGTACTACATCTTAGACTCCATGTAGTTCTATGTGCGTGTGTGTAGAATCATGACCTACGAGGAACTTTTTGCAAGATGCAATTGATAGCGAGTAATAGTTAGATGTAGCAATGTAAGTAGATGTGTCTATGGAAAAATTAAATTCCCTTCTTATGAAGTGTATGTAGAAAAATGAATTTCATTGTCCCTTGACTGATAGCTAGATGGATGCTTTGATGTTATTAGAATGCCTTTGGATGGAACTTTAGGTGAAAGTGATAATAGATGTTTAGAGCTTGGTCCTTTATTATTGATCCATAGGGATCTAAAGAAACACCACTTCATTAGAGAAACAAGAACCAAAAGAAAAATCGAACAGAAAGAAGAGAAAACTGTAAAGTTATAGAACCGTGAATCTTTGCAGAGTAGCGACCACTCTGTGCAGATTAGTAGTTTAGTGGGAAACCCATCTATCCACTTGTGAGAAGAAGAAACATCATATTCTAAGATCTTGGGAGGGTTTTAAAGAATTTCTTAGAGATAAGTTTTATCCTATTGGCCATAAGACTGACCAAATGATTAAATGAAAGTATTTTAGACAAGGAAGTGGTCAAAGTGTGTAGGATTATACTATGGAGTTTTAGAGACAAGCCATGTTGCTTAATATGGACTTGGAGGATGAGAATATTTTGACCAAGTATTTAGGAGGACTTCAAACTCACTTTCTAAAGAAGGTCATATCCACAAATCCCAAGGATATTAATAAAGAATGTGTGCAAGCATATTACATTGATTATGAAAAGAAGAAAAGAGAAATGGAGTTGAGGACAAAGAAGTCAAAAAATCAGCCAAAGAAAGAGCAAGGACAAACAAGTAACAAAGGTAAATGGAAACAGAAAAGTAAACAAACCATTACTACTTTGAATACTTGTAAATACCCTAATAATTTTTGTAATAATTGTGATATCAATGGTCATACTGACGCTACATGTTGGAATTTACATTTGGAATTACACCCAAAGAACCGAACCAAGGATTCAAATAAATCCATGATAGATGTAAATACAGATGGGGAGGTAGAGATAGAGGATGATTTTGATGTAGATGAGAGGCATGGATGCATAACCAACAACATGGACATCCAAGAACATGAGGAGAAGATGAGTAGGCTATTTTAGATCAAAATCCAAATCAATATAACTAAGGTAAATGCTTTGGTTGATATTGGTTCTCAATATAACTTGATTTTTGATGCATTTGTAAATAAGCTTAGTCTTGAAACTTATGGGCATCCACAACCGTATCCTTTGGGATGGGTGAAGAAGGGTGTAGAAATTTGGGTAACAAGAAGATGTAAGTTCAAGTTTGGGATAAATTATCAATATATAGATGTATTGGAAGCTGATATAACTCCACTTGTTGAATTTGATGTTGTTTTCAGGAGTCCTTGTATATCAAGGATGTTATATTCATTAGAATGAATAACCGATACAGATGGGTCAAGGATGAAGTCAATTACAACATCTGGGCACACTAGCATAAGAAAAATATTGTTATAGTAAGTGCTAACCAAGCAAAGAGACTAATTCAAGAAATCATAATCAATTTTTTTTACTTTTACTAAAAGATAAGCAAGATGGGGTATAAATTTCAGATATTTCTAACAAAGGAATGAAGGATTTGGATAGTATATTTCATTATTTTCAGGAAGTATTCTAAATTCCTAGTGGGTTACCAAAAAAATGGGAGGTAGAGCATGCGATTCAGCTTTTGCCAGAGTCCCCTATACCAAATAACGGGTTGTGTAAGAAATCCTTGTTGGAGAGTACATAGGTAAATAAATGACTCCATGAGCTACTGAACCAAGGGGTAATACGTCTAAGAAACTCACCATGTAGTGCACCTATTGTGATGGTGCTAAATAAATATGGTTCTTGGAGGATGTGCATTGACTACTGTGCTTTAAACAAGATTAACATAAAGAACAAATATCCACTCCCACACATAGATGACCTCTTAGACTATCTTCAACAAGAAAATTTCTTCACAAAGTTTGATCTTAATTCAGGTAATCATCAAGTCAGGATGAAGGAGGAGGATAAATGGAAAACTACCTTTAAAACAAAATAGAGTTTGTATGATTGGTTAATACTTCCATTCGGTTTATGTAATGCACCTGCTACATTTATGAGATTGATGAATGATGTATTGCTAGAATTTCATAGATTCATGTGTCATTGTATATCTAGATGATATCCTATTATTTTTAGTGCCACATAGGAGGAACATATAACACATTTGCAAAAAGTCTTGCAAATTCTTAAGGATAAACAACTGCTTTGTAATATGAAGAAGTGTGAATTTTCCAAACAGTCACTTGTCTATCTTGGGAACGTGGTTAGAGGATGAGAGAGCTAAAAGTGGATCTGAAGAAGGTAGAAGCCATCACCAAGTGGCCAACACCAACATGATCCACAGAGACTAGAATTTTTTTGGGAGCAGTATAGTACATGAGGAAGTTCATTCCGGGCTTCTCCACTATTGCAGCACCTCTACACACAGTGACCAAAAAGAGTAAGGTTTTCGACTGGGGTAAGGAAAAAGATCAAGATCCTTTGAGTTATTAAAATATGAAGATTAGTCATACTCTATTACTTTCTCTTCCTAATTTTTTATCATCCCTTTGAAGTAGATACAAATGCAAGTGATTATGTTATGGGCAGCAATGTTGCTTGCAGGGAGGTAAGCTACGTATGTTATCATTCTAAAACTTTAACTTCAACAGTTAAATGATATTTTGTATACGATAAAGAGATGTATGCACTAGTTCAATAAATTAAGAAATGGAAACATTATATATGTTGGGTAAATAAACTATTGTGCACATTCACCACAAACCTCTCTAGTATTTGCAAGCATAGTCTAAATTACGAGTAGGAAAGGCACTACAAGTGGATGGGATTCCTTCAACAGTTCCATTTGGTGATCAAGTATAAGAAAGGTAGCACAAATTTGGTGGCAGAAATGTTGTCTAGGCTTCTGACATAGGAGAAAATATCTATGTTCTGGCCAATATCTCTCATATTGAGCCCTTCACAAAGGAATCTTACGGAGATGTATATGCTCTAAGACAAAGATTTTGGGGTGACATATCAGTAGTTGCAGTCCCAAGGGGTTGAAACTATAGGGTATTAAATATTTTTATCTCAAATATGGGTTGCTCTATTAATGGGGTAAGCTTTGTGTGCCAAAATAAGAAAGGCTTCCATTAATGAGGGAAGCACATACCTCGAAAGTAGTGGGATATTTTGGTGTTGGCAAGGCCATGGCCCACTTGCAAAGGTACGTGTATTGGCCTAATATGCAGGAAGGAGGATCTACATTTATAAGAGGATGTAAACTTTGTTGTACAAAAAAGCCAAAAATTAGGAAGGAAGGTTTGTATATGCCTTTTCCAATACCTACTCATCCATGGGAGGACATTTCTATGGATTTTGTAGGAGGAATACCTATGTCTAAACATGGCCATGACTATATATATGTTGTTGTTTATAGATTCAATAAAATGTATATTCTTATGGCATGTAAAAAGACAATAAAAGCACATGAGGCGGTAGATCTTTTCTTTGCTAATGTATGGGTGCATTTTGGTATGCCAAAGTCTATTGTCTCTGACAGAGATTCCAGGTTCTTGGGGAAGTTTTGGACTACTTTATGGGACAAAATGGATACCAGGTTACAGAGGAGCACAACTTTCCATCCACAAACAGATGGACAAATAGAGGTGGTAAACAGGACTTTGGTACAGTTGATCAGAGGGTATAACAGTGTATTCTTATGGCATGTAAAAGACAGTAAAAGCACATGAGGCAACAGATATTTTCTTTGCTAATGTATGGGTGCATTTTGGTTTGCCAAATTCTATTGTTTCTGACAGGGATTCTAGGTTCTTGGGGAAGTTTTGGACTACTTTGTGGCACAAAGAGGATACCAGGTTACAGAGGAGCACAACTTTCCATCCACAGACAAATGGACAAACAAACGTGGTAAACAGGACTTTGGTACAGTTGATCAAAGGGTATAACAACAAATACCCAAGGACTTGAGATGAGTCCTTAGCCTACATTCAACATTCCTATAACCGGGCAGTACTCACATCCACTATGAAGTCACCAATTGAAGCATGCTTAGGATATCTATCTACAAATCCGCTGTACATAGCAGTTGGACAACAGGATGAGAAGGATACACGAGACACAGAGGTGACTAGAGCAAACAAATTCATTGAGAGGATCTAAAAAATCCATTTCAAAGTCAAGGAACAACTAGAGAAATCTCAGGCCAAGTACAAAGCTAGGCACGATCAGCATAGAAGGGAACAAAAACTTCATGTTGGAGATAGGTTTGGCTTTACTTGAGCAAGGAGAGACTACAAGGTCAAGCACGGAAGCTCAAGCCACTACGATATGGACCCTTCACCATATTGGAGCAAGTTGGAGAAAATGCCTTTTGACTTGATTTTCTGTCATTCATGAGGATGTACTCTGTAGTAAACTGTGAGAACTTGCACCTATATGAGCCATCCATGTTAGATGAAGATGAAGAACTACAATTGCTACCTTCCATTGAGGATTGTGTCTTAGACTCATAAGGAGAATTGGAGGAGGATGTAGTACTGCAGCAGAAGGTCAGAGAGACTAGGAGAGGTCCACAGGAGTCTTGGTAGATTGGACTGAAAGGGAAGATACCAAGGTATGGCCTCGGTGGTACCTGAAAAGAGAAAGTGAGGGAATTATTTCCTCATCTACTCCCTCACTAAGCTTTTGTGGGACCAAAATCCTCCTAAATAGGGGAGGTGTGATCCATAGGGATCCAAAAATGACTCTACTTCAGCAAATCAGCCAATATGAAGAAGAAAAAAATGATACACGGAGGTTCTATCTGTTTAGTGACAGGACCACCGGTCTGTATTGGGAGGCGGTCCTGGTTCTTGCGGACAAAAAAGAAAATATGACACAAACAGTCCCAGAATTCCAAAGGGTGTCCATGTCTCTTCTTCTACATGACCTTTCCCATTCTCCAGTGCACGGGAGAACATGAGAAAGGCTATAAATGCATGTTATGGAAGAGAACAAAGGCATTAAAGTATGAAGCAAGTGAGTAAGAAGCTCTTAGTGTTGGAATTGTGATTTGTAGAAGCAAGGAGTGATTGTGATAGAGAAAACAAGTAACTGGGAGGAAGTGTGAGATATTATCTACTTCTTGTCATACTTATTGTAATTTTTGTACTTATTATTGAATTGGCCAATAGAAGTGGGAAGAAAGAGCAATTTCCCTTCCCAACTGATTTTTTTCCTCCTCTAGAGGTTTTCCAGGATAAAATTGTTGGTGTATGAGTCTAAATTCTTTTCCCTTTCTACAAATTGTTGATTCTAAGCACAAGTATAATTCATTCACTAGCTATCTCTGTTATTTTCTAATAGAAAGTAGAATAACAATGATTAATTGTGATTATGTGGATAATTCCAAAGTTTGAAGAGTTTACAGATCAACATGATCTTTCACCTTCTTATCACTTGTAACCTTCTCTCTCCAAAAATTGAGTTAATACATTTACACAGATACAATATTCTATTATTACATTCCAAAATTTGAGTTTAGGACCCTTCATATTCCTCTCCTTGGCAAAAATTTGGAAGCAATTGTAAAAATCAGCAAAACAATCGGTCTAAGTGGGTTGGTGGAGAACTAGAAGAACTAAGCAATAGTTCCTCCCGAGCCTTTTATTACCGAATTTTCAATTTGTTTGCTTTGCAAATAGGGCAGTAAATTAGAGCATAGAGGGAACAAAGGAATAGTTCTCTCTATTCCTTGGTAAACCAAATTAACCGACTCACTTACTAATCATCAATTGGGGAAACGTTTCAGAGAACTGAGGGAATGGTGGAATAGTTCTCTTAGTTCCTCATTTAGTTAACTTAACCGATCTTCCACCTTTTCTCTCCTTTGTAGAATTTACAGGTATGTGGGGAACCAACATAATGATGAAACTATTCCCTTAGTTCCATCAAATGTCACCTTAACCGACTCTTCCTTGTTGATCGGTGAATGTAGGTATGCGGGGAACCTACAGAACAATGGAATTGTTCCCACACTTCCTTAGAGTGCTGACATATTTGACTCTACCCCTTCATTTAAATTTCTATGTTTACGGACCCATAGGGAACTGAGGGAATGACGAAACTATGTTCCCATAGTTTTTTCCTTAACCTATTTCACTTATTACACTACCCCACTGCAGCCCATGGAGGGGATGCGGGGAATAGGTGGAATAAAGGAACAGTTCCACCTATTCCTCAGAAGACCAATTTTCCGTAATTTCCCCCTTTCCTACACCAAAGGCCTAAGGGTCAATTCGAGTCCTAACCTTGGTCATACCCAAGGGGCTAGGGACGCTGGGAGCTATTGGGTGTGAATATCTAGTTCATTTGTTATAATTTTTCGTTGACATGAGCACAAAATGATTTCGAGGGACTAGATGTTATGTTTTGTCATTAGGGGGGGACCCCATAACACTTTATTATTTTATTTCTTCATTGGGGTCACATATGGTACTTTATTATTCTATTTCTTTGTTGGGGTCACTTAAGTCATTTTTTAGTCCCACATGGAGCGCCCAACTTGGAAAAAGGTAATGAGATGTTATAAAAGGAGGTTTGGGGGAGTGATGGAGGAGATTATTCTTGCATACCTAATTATCTTCTTTCATGTGTAACTGTTGTTTGTAAATCTATAGCTTGTGGAGTGAAATCCCGCATTAACCCTAGCTTCGGTGGTGAGAGATCCATCTCTAGCTAGCAGGGAATTCTTCGGTAGTGAAAGCTCTACCCTAGCTTGTCATTTTGGAGTTGTTTTCACGGCTAATTTTCAGAGATTAATTTCAGAATTTTAAAAGAAGGGTTTTGGAATTTTTTTGGGGTTTTTGTGGAGAAAAATCAAGGGTTTTCAGATCTGATTTGTGGCAGCGATTAGAGCAGATTTTGGCACTATATTTGGAGACACTTTTGAGGGTTTTTAGCCTTTTCCCAAGGGGAGTGACCCACTTTGGGATTTTGCAGTGATTTTTGGAAGGGTTTCAATGTGTCGTTCCCAGATCTGGAGGTTGGGATCTCTTCTATATCATTGGTAGATGTTATTTCTAGAAATTCAGATTTTTATCTATTTTCTAGGGTTTTATCTACTCAGTTCCAGATTTGCAGCAATGTTTTTTAGGGCTTCCAAGTGTCCATTTTCAGATCTGAAGGATGGATTACCATTCTCCATATTAATAGATATTATTTCTAAAGTTTCATAATTTTTTCATGCTTATTGAAGAAGATATGAATTTTTGAAGTTCTACAGCAGTTTAGGGATTTCTGTAATTTTTTGGCTGCATTATATTATTCCAAAAATTACAAAACTATTTTTCTTATGTTCTTTATAATATTATCAAGCTCTCCTAAAAATTTCAAGTGATTTGAGCAAGTATTTTGAGAGATATCAATTTTCTTCAGTTTGCTGCCCTAGTTGTTAAAAAACTGCAAAAATCAATATTTCCTTTGCTGCAATTTTTTCTATATTTTGTGTACCTTTTTGTGGTATCCCACAAGGGATATTTCAATGGTATCAGAGCAGTTTTTTCTCCAACCTATTGTGGTAGAAAGATGGGAGACAGAGACAATGAGGATATGGGTGTAGATCTGATGAAACAATTGTTCACCAACATGGTAAAGCAGCAAGAGACTACCAATCTCTATTTAAGCCATCTCAATGAGAGATTAGCACAGGGCAGGATTGATGCTCATACAGAGAGAGGAGAAAATAGCAATATGGGACAACATGGTCAAAGAGGTGAGGGTGGACATTTAGGGCAAAGGTCTCCCCATTCTTCTACCAAGCCTTTGGGGATTCGCGAACCTTCTTTCGTGAAGGATCCGGAAGTTTCATAGGTATGACAGCCAGTGGATATTGTGGATGAGAAGTCTTGTTGGGAAAGGTACCAGACCTTGAGTGATGGCTTTCATGACAAAATTCCATTCCAGGAATATTGTAAAATGAAGATTGACAACAGGCCTAGGAGAGATCATCAGATACAGGTACCAGAGTTGCAAAGGAGATTGGGACAAATTTCCATTCCACACTTTGATGGTTCTAAGAAGTGTGCTGCACAATCTTGGGTTCAGAAGTTGAAGACATACTTTGACTTGAATCCTATGCATGAGGAATATGTAATTAAGTTTGCAATCTTACATCTTGAGGGAGACCCTCATGATTGGTGGTATCATGGATTGATTACACAGGGACACATACACATTACTACTTAAGCAGAGTTCATGTAGAGGCTAGTGAGTAGATTGATAGGAGGGACCCCTAACAAGTATTTTAGGGAGTTGACACATTTGAGATAGACTGGTTCCCTGGATCAGTATATCGCATATTTTTAGAGATTATCAGTCATGGTACCTGATGTTACAGAGATGAGGTTGACTTCACTATTCACAGAACGTTTGACAGATGCTCTCGTTAGGTTTATAAAGGCATTTGAGCCTTCTTCTTTGCATGACGATATTATGAGATCTCGAGACTTGGATTTATCCACTCCAAAGTTGAGGGTTCCACCTCGTGTTCAGTAAAGGGAACCTCCATCTGGATCAGACGAACTTCAGCAGAGGGAGCCTCCACCGAGGTAGGAGGTGGCTAAGAAGCCAGTCATTTCTTGAGAGGACAGAGATGAGTTGAGGCAAAAGAAACTATTTTTCAATTGCCGCACACCTTGGGTTCCAGGACATGATTGTAGAGGTAGAGGGAAGGCCCAATTCATTGAGGTCTTCGAGGAGAGTGAGAGTGACAGAGGTGAGGAGTTAGAGACCCACGAGATGGATGATGGAGATGGAGTTGCGTTGGATAGTGCTAATGCGGTGCAGGAGGAGGAGACTTTTCCTCGAGAGATTATAGCCACATTGTCTAGTACTTTGATGTACAAGGCATTTGGGATTAGAGGAGTTATGCAAGGTCAACGAGGTGTGGTACTCATTGACAGTGGGGCTACCCACAACTTTATTGATGCATCATTGGTTGAGAGATGAGGTTTGCAAACGAAGGACTTTGAGGGATTCAACATTGTTGTAACCAATGGGGAGTTTATGAGATGCACATGGAAAGTTCCACAATTGAGCATCACCATGGGTAAATACACAGTTACCGATGATTTCCACATTATTGGTATGGGAGTGACCAACATAGTGCTGGGAGTGCAGTGGCTTCACTCTCTTGGTGAGTTTCAAACTAACTTTCAGACAATGGAGCTGAAGTTTAAGTTCGAGGACAAGAATGTGATTTTGAGGGGATTATCTACAGGAGCACCTAGGGTGGTTGCAGCCGAGGGGATGGAGAGGACTTTCTGACATGATGAGGGGTTTTATTATTGCGGATCGATGTGGAATATGATGGATGTGGGTGTGACCATTAGTGTTGCACATGAGACAGTCACAAAGATTGGGGTTACAGGATCAAATCATCTAAGTTTATCATTATGTTGGTTATTTGAGGTTTTGGTAGACTGGAGATCTCATTTACTTGTTGAGTACTCCAAGAACCAACACACTTGTGAGATTCTGGATGGTCACATACAGGATGACACCTACGAATTGGAGGATGAGATGAAATTCTATCAGGGCAGATTATACCTTGTGTCAGATTCATGGTTGAGGATAGAGATATTGCGACATGTGCATTGTTCTTTTGTGACTGGACACTTGAGCTTCGATGCAACCTACAGGCTCATATCAGAGAGATTCAGATGGCATGGGTTGAGGGATACTATCCTCAACTTCATACAAGGATGTACGGTTTGTCGTTATAACAAATCAGAGCTTACAGGTTCATCATGTTCTGAGTCGACATGGGATAGCACTCCTATGTATTTTAATGCTTATGGGCACAGTGGGCATTTCACCCATGTGCTAGTCAACGGAGGGATGGAGTTGACTCAGTTTCCTGGTTATTTAGCAGGTTCACACTCATCATAGGAGGTGAACTATGTAGAGTTGACATTGTCGGTTGACCATTTACTGGAGTCTTGGGATTTTTCCCCCACGAGACACATTGAGATACATTATGATTTGTACTCTCACACTAATGTGGGTCATGTGGGAGGGTTAGCATGCTTTGTCCGTATACAGGTTATTTCACAGGTTGATCCAGGGAATTCTACAAGATTCAAAGTGGACTTACGTACCTAGGAGTTGATCAAAAATATAGTGACGGGTCCCATGATGATGGCATCAGATTGGCACGGATTGGATAGATTGGCAATCTCGATGTGGGTACCAGTGGAGAGTCGATTTGGGTATCATTCTACTACACGAACAACATTGTTCTCTATACAACATGGAGGTCATGATGACTACATGGGGTTTCTTGGTTACTTCAAATTACACCAATCTTTGGTTGACTGCAGGGTGAGATGGAGAAACTTACTTTGTGGTATTCAGCTTCTGCAGCATGACAAGATAATGCTTCAGGTCAAGCATTTCTCGGGAAGGGAGGACTGTAATGTCCCCTTTCCTACGCCAAAGGCCTAAGGACCAATTCGAGTCCTAGCCTTGGTCATACCCAAGGGGCTAGGGACGTTGGGAGCTATTGGGTGTGAATATCTAGTTCATTTGTTATAATTTTTCATTGACATGAGCATAAAGTGATTTGGAGGGACTAGATGTTATGTTTTGTCATTAGGGGGGACCCCATAACACTTTATTATTTTATTTCTTCGTTGCGGTCACTTATGGTACTTTATTATTCTATTTCTTCGTTGGGGTCACTGAAGTCATTTTTTAGTCCCACATGGAGCGCCCAACTTGGAAAAAGGTAATGAGATGTTATAAAAGGAGGTTTGGGAGAGTGACGAAGGAGATTATTCTTGCATACCTAATTATCTTCTTTCATGTGCAACTATTGTTTGCAAATATATAGCTTGTGAAGTGAAATTCCTCAGGAACCCTAGCTTCGGTGGTGAGAGATCCATCCCTAGCTAGTAGGGCATTCTTTGGTAGTGAAAGATCTACCCTAGCTTGTCATTTTTGAGCTGTTTTTCAGGGCTGATTTTCAGAGATTAATTTTAGAATTTTAGAAGAAGGGTTTTGGAATTTTTTTTGGGGCTTTTGTGGAGAAAAATCAAGGGTTTCCAGATCTGATTTGTGGAAGCGATTAGAGCAGATTTTGGTGCTATATTTGGAGACACTTTTGAGGGTTTTTGGCCTTTTTCCAAGGGGAGCGACCCACTTTGGGATTTTGCAGCAATTTTTGGAAGGGTTTCAATGTGTCGTTCCCAGATCTAGAGGTTTGGATCTCTTCTATATCATTGGTAGATGTTATTTCCAGAAATTCAGATTTTTATCTATTTTTTAGGGTTTTATCTACTCAGTTCCAGATTTGCGGAAATGCTTTTTAGGGCTTCCAGGTGTCCATTTTCAGATCTGAAGG
This sequence comes from Taxus chinensis, assembly GCA_019776745.2. Lineage (NCBI taxonomy): Eukaryota > Viridiplantae > Streptophyta > Pinopsida > Cupressales > Taxaceae > Taxus > Taxus chinensis. Next base: position 618,317,423 of record CM034155.1, read on the forward strand.
ATGGATTATCATTCTCCATATTAATAGATATTATTTCTAAAGTTTCATAATTTTATCATGCTTATTGAAGAAGATGTGAATTTTTGAAATTCTACAGTTGTTTAGGGTTTTTTGTAATTTTCTGGCTGCATTATATTATTCCAAAAATTCCAAAAATATTTTTCTTATGTTATTTATAATATTAGCAAGCTCTCCTAAAAATTTCAAGTGATTTGAGCGAGTATTTTGAGAGATATCAATTTTCTTCAGTTCGCTGCCCTAGCTGTTAAAAATATGCAAAAATCAATATTTCCTTTGCTGCAATTTTTTCTATATTTTGTGTATCTTTTTGTGGTATCCCACAAGGGATATTTCAGATAGAGCGGTTTCCATTGCACCAAAACACTGGCCTAATAGTGCCCAATACAACTGTAGCACTTAAGGGTGGACCTTCCGTCCACCGGAGGACCGCTCGAGTCGGGGCAACGTGACCAAGGGAATTATGGGGCACATCTCCCTACCTTGCGCTGGGACTGGTGGATGTCCACGGGACATCACAACCCACCACAATTTGTGAGTCTCGACCTCGAGACCTCTGCTATGATACCAAGAGCGGTTGCCATTGCACTAAAATACCGGCCTGATAGTGCCCGATATAACCATGTCACTTAAGGGTGGACCTTCCGTCCACTGGAGGACCGCTTGAGTCGCGGTAGTGTGACCAAGGGAATTATGGGACATCACATTTTCCTTTTTTTTCCTAAAACTTGTAAAATTTGACTAACTCTTGGATTGTGAGGCTTGACAAAGGGGGAAATAATGTCCAAAACACTAGGATTTTTCCCATGGCTAGTGGAGAGCTTGATATTTGTCTAAGAATTGTAATCTTTTGGAAATGAGGAAATTGAGGGATGAAACCATGCACTAACCTTTGTGATCCTAATTCATGAGGATTTTTTATCACCGTAACACCAAATTCTTGCCTCAATGAAAAATTAGCAGCATATGGGTCATGACATGGCCTGGGAGGATCATGTACTTCAAATTCTATTTCAAGAGAGGTTGGGATGTGACCATTGAATGGTTTTCCATCATTATATTCATTTACCTCTACAATTTTTATCTTGTCCTTCGAACAACAAATATTTTTTTTACAAAATCAACATTTGTATTGCTAATTTTCAAGAGATCATAGTGTTTATACATAGTTTGCATTACTGATTTATATTTAGAATTAGCAAAGATTTCAGTAGTTGCTTGAAAAATAAGAGATGGTTAGTAGTGGTCTCTTCTTATTGTTTATATGTCAGAGGATGATAAGAAACAAGATTAATGCAGTCCTCACTAGAGAGAAGGTTCCATGTATTGATTGTCATTTTATGCACATTTTGAGAGATTGCAAGAAGGCTGGTGTGGCAGCTGCAAAATATTGGATTGGAACAGAATATTTTCAAGTCTTTGAACAAAATTGATATTTCCTATCATGTAGAATATTCTAATGGCTTTCCAATGACTATTTATTTTCCTCCTAACTCCTCCCGAAACTCCCAGAATCATCTGGACAAGTCATCTTTCACCATTAGAGTATAACATTATCTACACATTAAACATGCTTGAAAATATTTTTATAACATTCCTCTAAGCCAGAATGTGGGTGAAACTGAGGACATGATGGCCAAAGGAAGGGTTCACAGTGATCGAGAGAAGAAATTTCAAGAGGGCGCTTAGTTGTCATGGCTAATTTTTTCAATTTTGCATGATATACATTTAGCATGAAAACACTATTGTATCAATTAATATGGTAGAATGGTGTATAGTTCATAATATATAAGAATTACAAGAACAATTAATGTGCATATTTCATGAGATATATTAAGCACAAAAATTTTGTACAATTCGTAACATACAAAAATTTAAGCACAAGTATATATGTGTCATCAAAAGGGTGAATCATGTCATGAGAGTGTTCTACCATTATTATGCAAGATAACATAACATAGAGAGGATGAGTAACATGATCACAACACATGAATCAATACCTAATGGATCTATAGTGACCTAAGACACAACGTGATGTGCCAACATGACATGATAACTCTATCATAAACAAACATAAATGAAAAAACATACAAAATTGACCAATATTAGTAGTTAACTCGTGTGTGTAAGAGAAAATATGCAACATGCATTGATATAAATCCAAGTGTATAAGAATCAATGCAACAATCAATGTGTAGTGAGAAGTGAAATAAATAATCATATATCAAGGAATGCCATATACATGAAAAATAACGTCTAACGGGCCTATGGCCAAAATTTAGAAATCAAGGTGTCATGATCAATGTGAAATAAGTAAAGACATGCATTTCAAGTATAACAAATAATGTGTAATAATCAAGGATTTGTTATCCATGATTTTAAAATCCAAATGTGTAATAAGAGATTTTAACAAACAATAATCATATTAGGTATCAACATTAGGGCCTAGAGCTATACATGCAATCAAACAATGTGTGCTAAATGAGTATGTAAATAATCTATGTGTGTCAATTAATGTGTAAAATATGCAATGTATATCAAATCAATGTATGTCGTAAGAAAATTATGTCCTTTCAATGTGTAGTTAACTACAATAACACGTGAAAGATAGTAATATGTTAAAGTATGTTCGATCCTATCAAAAGATATAACAACGTGTCATAGGAGATTCATTCCATTCTAAGGATATAAAAATAATGTATCATAGGAAGTAATAGGGGTTGTGATCACCTCATGTGAATAATCACAAATCAAACAAGCAATGGAAATCATTCATAGACATAATAATATATAAACAAACAAAGTATAAATCATATAATTGCACATAGAATACACAAGTGTATAGATGAAACATGAAATATAACATACAAGCATGAAGAAAACACATTATAGCATATGAATTCATGGATCAACTAGAGTATACAATATTGCAACTAAAACAAGTGTCTAAAGAAATCAAAGAAGAAAGTATCACATATCAATTACACAAGTGCATAAAGAAGTAAATTCATTCAATGACATACAATATTAAAAATACAACACACAAGTGCATGGTGCATTAAAACATAATCTATGTCATTTAACAATCAAAGCATATAACACAAAAACATATAGAACAATCAAAGTAAGGAAATCAATTATTGTAATATACAAATACATGGAGCAATCACAACAATCAATGTCATAAATAAATCAACGAATGTCACATAAAATGCATGGAGAAATCAAATCAGTCAATGTCAATACAAAATCAAAGCATGTAGTCACAGAAAAGTCAAAATAATCAATGTCAGGAAGCAATCAATGGTGTAATAAATCAAGGTAGCCAAAACAAAAGGTCAAGACCAATAATAGTGAACTATTAAGAACAATTAATGCAAGTTATAATAGACATATTAAAGCTAATGTTTATTGAAAATAATAGAACAAATTTTACAGAGGGATCAGAGAGAGATACATAAACTAAATAACCATGAATGATATTCAATATTCTCCTTCAAACTCCATTACACACACATCCATATATATAGTAAATAGCCCCCCCATAATTTAGGAGGTGACTATAACCACTCACTAACCTACATGAGTTATTTGTAACTCACTCAACAAATTCAGAATTGTTATTGTTGTTTTATATAACAACTAATAATAATATACTAACCTACTAATTTACTAACTTTATTTTCACCATAATAATAATTACATTTGTAATTATTATTCACACATGAGCACTAACCATGCATTTCCTAACATTCCCCCTCTTAGTGTGAACATGGGGAAAAGTTGTCATTCTACTTGCATCGGCTTTCATGATTTGGTGATTTTCACAAGATAATCACAAAATCGACTGATGGTTTTACAAACGGTTTACCACAAACCGAAAATGGTAGTTTTACAAGTGGAGTACCACAAACCAAAAAGTGATGGTTTTGTAAATGGTATACTAACAACTAAGCGTGGTGGTTTTGCCAGTGGTTTACCACAAACCAAAAAGTGATGGTTTTGCAAATGGTTTACCAAAAACCAAGAATGGTGGTTTTACAAGTGGTTTACCACAAACCAAAAATGAAGGTTTTACAAGTGGTTTACCTACAACCACATCATGATGTGCCAAGTACTATTATCATCTCCCATCACTATCTCACTGCAGGGAATAACATAGGAAATTATGTTGAATTATATTGCTCATGCACACATAGAAAATGTTGACATAATAGAAATGGAACATTGGGATCATGTTCCCCCCTCAATGTGAAATTTCCACTTATTCAAACAAGAACATTGTAAACTACTACATACCATTCACAACTAGAAGTAAACACACAACTGAAACAAAATTTGCCACCAAATCTTGATGTGGCCCCATCATTAGCAATTGACAAGAGGTCGTTGATTGACCTCCAGCCTTCGTTTTCCTCCATCCTCTGATAAAATCTTGCTCAGTACAAGAAATGTTCATAGCCACTGTCCTCAGTTACTTGTTCTTCCTCATTATTTGATTCTTCTTTAGTAATTATATCGGCCTCATTTTCCTTGAGTTTCCCACATAGTAGATCTTGAGCTCGAACTCTATAATATGATGATGTATGTCCCTTTTTCTCACAGTAGAAGCATTCCATTTCCTCTTTATTTTTAGAGAAATTTTTGTATTTCCTTTTTACATACATTGTAATTTCCTCTTCTACATCTTCTTTGGTCCTTTTTTCTTCAGCTAGAAGAGTAGATATCATATCTTCTTGTGACTAGGAAGGAATATGTCAAAGAGTGAAAACCACATTACTATATTTGGAAGGCAAGCTATTTAAGAATATGGAACTTGCATCTTCATCATCAACTGTGGCTTATTAACTTTTGTTAATTGTCTAGTGAGAGATTTGAAATCATTAATATGACTAGACATGGTGACCCCATCATTCATTTTAAATCTAAACAACTAGATTTTTAAAGAAAATTTAGCATTAATTGCTTTTTCTCCAAATAACTTATTTAATTTTTTCCACATTTCATGAGACGGTTTCTCTAGATCAACAAAATGTAACTCATAATCTGAAAGAGCCAGACCAATAATGGATTTGGCTTTATCATCCCTATTTTGTCAATCTGCTAATTTACTCTTATATGATGGAGCAGGTTCTCGACCATTCACAATTCTCCAAAAAAATTTATTCATTAACTGCATTTGGATTTTGAATTTCCAAGCATTGAAGTTCAGAACATTAAATTTGTCTAAAGGAACTGATGTATCCATTGAAAAAAAAAACCGAAATACTTACTAAGAAAGCTAAAAACAAACTAACTTATATTGATTTGCACAAAGATAGTCATCGATCTAAAGAATCATTGTTAATTGAATAAAGAATCACCACCGATTTGTAAAATCTTCACAGATCGCCAATATTGTTGTCGATTACTATCAAAAATAGATTAATGGATATTATGATTCGATCATTAACAAAACAAGATTTGAATGCTTGTATACAGGTTTACAGATGTCGTTGAGACTGTTGTAGGTTGGTTTTTTAGTGTAGAGCTATGGTTTTATCTCTTTCTTGCTTTGGTAGACCACACATCCTTATTTCTTCATAAGGTTGGGCACATAAACAAATGCAGATAAAAATGGAGGTGAGAAACCAAGTGAAGAATCTCCTTTGTTGGACCTGCACGCTCTGATACCAAATGAAAATAACACAAAAATCTTAGAGAGGGATCGGAGAAAGATACATAAACCAAATAACTATGAATGATATTCAATATTCTCATTTAAACTCCATTATACACACATCCATACATATAAGAAATACCTCCTATAATTTAAGAGGTGGCTATAACCACTCACCAACCTACGTGAGTTGTTTGTAGCTCACTCAACAAATTCATAATTGATATTGTTGTTTTATGTAACAATATACTAACATACTAATTTACTAACTTTACTTCCACCATAATAATAATTACATTTGTAATTATTATTCACACATGAGCACTAACCATGCATTTCCTAACATTTATAAGTAACCAAAGTGATCATTGAATAAAGCATGATATAACATGTGTCATTAAGTAATAAAGTAGTGTAAGATAATTAGTAGTAGTGTAGTACATGCAATGCACTTGTGTAAAAAGATGTGATCATGATAACATTGGTTGTGTAGATAAACCCCATGTAGGTATACTCCCAATATGGTAGGAATCCTCCTTAACATAAGGTTGTAAGAATCTATAAGGTGCTAAAATGTGATCAAAGTAGGAAAATAATGTAAGATGCCCATAGGATCAAACAATTAATGGTGCTCTCCACGAACCCTATCGGCTGCCCTTCTTCGTGCGGTCTTCTCAAGCTCCCTATAACTGGTGATAGCATTTTTGGTAATGGCTATATCTCTCTGGCTACACATATTGGTGGCATGACTAGTGATAGTGGTGGTCTCCCGATTGGCTGCGTTGTGTCTGAGTGTCTTTCATGTTCTGTAGCCCCAGTTTTGGCTCTAGTTATTGGTCGTGGATCATTCTACTGTTTTGAAGCACTCCTTTGCTGTGGATTCTACTTCAATGATTTATAAACTCCTTTCTACTACAAAATCCTCTCCCTTGGTTTCCTTCAAAGAGCTGGTTTTAGAGTCAGAGGATTTTTTCTCCAACTAGGGTTTGATATGTCGCTTCAATGACCTCTAGCCTGGTCTGTCACTTCTTCACTCATGGATTTCTTCGAACTAGAGTCCTTTCTTGTCTAGTCAGATTGACATTCACCCCTGTGCAAGAGGGGTTTTTATTGTGGTTTTTAGTTTTGTTGAAGATAGGGATTCTATCCTCTCCAAGATTTGGGAGCTACAAAATCATCACTTGTTGATGAAACCATGGTTTTTGACCTTCAATCCCCTTTCTAATACATTCAACGTCAAGTCTGTTTGGATTCATTTACGTCATCTCTCGTTGCAGCTCTGGGGGGAGGAATGGTTGATTGATATTGGCAATGCTTTGGGTAAGTTCTTATCGATTGATTCCAAAACAGAACTTTAAACTCACACTACATATGTGTGAATATTAGTAGATATGGATACTTCTCTTGATCTTCCTACTTCCATTGATCTCAAAGTTTTGGACCGAATTTGGTCACAACCTCTAGACTATGAAGGCTTTCCCTTTAGATGCAAGAAATTTTTTGGTTTATGGCATCTTGATATTGATTGTCAGAAAGTGAAGTAGAAGCTTAAGGAAAAAATTTCTTGGTGGAAGGACTCCCACCCCATCTAGTTAGTTACTGGGGATGAACCAGATTCTTCTTCGGTGGAGGTTCATGAAGAACATGATTTAAATGAAAAAAAACTTAGCAACCAATTGAGACTAAAATTTCCCCCCTGCAATGGTTAGGTCAAGAAAGGTAGAACAAGTGGTGACACTCCCTTCGAGGGTTGATTCTGATTGTTTTAAAAACATATTCTTGAAGGAGGAGTAAAGAAAGTTGGAGTGATTTATTTTGTGACTTCCAATCATTCAGATGAAAATTTGGATCCTATAGGAGTGATGATTGGACAATTGTTAATCGTAAAAATAAAGGTATTTCTCTCCCTAAAATGAAATTACGATCCTATGTTTGGGATCCTCATGTGTAATTTGTTTATTGTTGTAGTTGTGGGTGTTGCAACCTTTCCTTTTTTCTCTCTTCTCCTTTTTTTCCTACGGGCTTCTTTTCATCCTTGCTTCAATGTTTTACCTTTCCTCAAGGGCATTTTGTAAAAGGATGTGGGTACTTCCAAAACCCTCACTTTTACCATTTTCCAAAAAATGTAAGATGCCCATGGTGTAGTCATGCCTAAAAATTTACACTTAGGTAAAAATTTAGGTAACCAAGGTGTTTTTTAAAAAGTGTTTTTTTACGTATGATTCCTTTGAAGGATTCAAAAAATTGTTTAAGTGTTGGAAAACCATTGTTTTTCATAGATTCATACTTCTCAAGCACATTTACAAGCTAGATGCAAAATGCTCCCAAAACCTTAGTTTCTGAAAAAAACTTCTAAGTGTTAATAAAACTTTCAAAATTTTGGTACACACTTGAAATTCACATGCATATTGATTCTATACCTTTGATTCCCAAAATGGTCCCACTTCTAGTATTCTCTAGAATTTTAAGCTTTTCATGAAATTTTGCAAATTAGTTGCAAAATATTCCCAAAACTCTCAAACCTTAAATATACTCTTCAATGTTTATCAAACTTTTAGAGGTTTGGGACAACATCCTAAAAATTGATTCCCACGATGGTCTTGCTTCAATGTTTAATGGAAAATTAGACATATCAAGCAAATTTACAATTTTAAGGTAAATTAGAAATGAAACACCAACTATTGTGTTACACTTGCTTTGGTGTTTAAAAACATTTCAAACTTTTGGTGCACAATTACAATTTACTTGCAAATTGCAATTGAAATCTTAGATTTTGTTAAACACTTTCTCATATTTTTTATTAGGGTTTTGGACTCACCATGTATTTATGTAAATTACTTGTAAATTGCTTTTGACATTTGGATCCCAAGTTAACACAATAAATGCACCCCAAAATGACTACTCACACATGCCAAATGTTGTAATCAATGTTAGGGTTATGAATTAGACTTTCAAATATCATTTTCACATTATGTTATTGTAAATCTCTTTTACTTCTCCAACGAAAATCTCTGCCTCCATTTTTCCAACTAAATTTTCTATATTTTTAGATAAAATTTCAAGACCATTTGAGATTGAGGTTATTTTTATACATTTTGTGTTTTTCTAAAAGATTTCAATTTAGCTTATCTACAAAAAAACCTAACTCTAGCTCTTCTTTCAATTTCATAAAAAACCAAGTTTTTTCCATGTGTTTTTTTACTCCTCTGGAATGTTTTAAGTGATGTTTAACAAGTAAAAACACACACAAGAACTTGGAGGAGTGAAAAATATTTAATATCCTTCAGAGAGGTTTTTATAAAAATTAGTTAAGGGGATTTAAGATTTGGGTGAAATTTCAAGTTGTTTTTGCAATAAAAAAAATCCAATCATTGTTAAGCGGGTTTCCAAAGTGTTTCAAAAGCACAATACCCTACTAAGGTACAAAGTAGAGATTTTATATTCATGTGCAACCCAAAGTACCTATAAGGTCTAAGATGATATTTAAAGATGTTGAAACAAGTGAAAATCCTGCTAAGAGTTGAGAAAAGTTTTTGAGTGGAAACACAAGACAAAATCCCACTAAGTGTATTATGGGTTTTTTGTGTGTTAGGGCAGTCAAAATATTTTTAAATGCGTAACTAGGTAGAATCTTCAAAAATGTCTAAGAGAATGTTTTAGTTACAAAAGCTAGTGGAAAGTTTTATTTTGTGTATTACAGACTGTAAGGGGTAATTTAGAAATTAAGATTTTTCATCAAGTTTCTTCATCATTCATCTAATTCTTAAAGATCCCAAAACAAAAAACACATGAAATATTAACTTCATGAGGTCACCCCATCTAATATAGAGTCTATTATGGATAATATAATAGACACATATTTGCATATTGATCCCCCAAATATAAGTTGTTCACAAATTATGTTGGGTACAAGGCATCTACAAAATTGGGCTTCCCTTGGCTATTGAGTTCCCTATATCTTCTTAATGACCAAAATTTATGCTAGCACTTTTGGAGCATTGTGAAAAGAACATATAGGAATTCAAGATCCCATAAGGAGAAGATATTCTCCATTTGGGTCAAGAGTATATTGAATACATATTGAAACTTCTTGATTTTGAGGCATATGTATAAATAATGTCATAATTAAACAAAAAAATTGGGATGAAAACATTGGAGCTTGCAAAAGGATTTTAAACAAACATTAACTAGAGAAATCAAGGGCCTCATCCACTAGGTTACTGTTGGTGAGAAAATTTAACGATATGGAAAATTAGGTGTCTCTACCAATGTTCATGAGGCTACGCCACTCTGCATTAAATGATACAGCTTCGTTATTGAATGTAGCTAATCTAATCCTAATTTAAATGTTGTGGGTCACCAAATAGGTTGGGGATCACACAGGGATACGCCACTGAACATGTGGTAAAATGCTTGTACAGGGGTACAAGGGAGGAAATTACAATGATTTAGGGAGAAAGAGGGGAATTAGGGAAGGAAAGTTACTGTCGTGAGTATGACAATTGCAGATGTCACGCCCAGTAACAAGAGTAGCTCAAACATTCAATATAGAAGAATAACAACCTTGCTAATGACATCAAGATGAGGTGAGACTATGAGCACAAAGTATTATCAATCTCCTCATCAAGAAAAGCCAAAAATTCTTTTATTATTTATTGACATTCATAGAGTTGTATGATAAGAGAGAAATAAAGGAAAAGTAAGGAAAAGTAAGAAGAAGAAATGTAGCTTTTATTCCATGTGTAGCGATGAATACAAAACTTCAATCAAGCTACAACAATTCATAATGCTACAAAGTAGAAATTTTTAATTTTTGGAATCTTTTGGAATGGAGAGACCATCCCAATTTATAGCAGTGTGGATTGACTCTTCGCCTACCCCCCCCAATGACTTTTCATATGCCTTTGCAGAACTTAAGGCTTTTCACATTCCTAGAAAAATATTAAGTCCCTTTTTATAAAATAAAGGTGACTTATTACATTATAATCCTAAAATCACTTTTTTAATTACATTAAATGAATAATGAAAAAGTGCAACCCCCAACGAAGGATTAGAATGAGCAGAGAGAAAATGGGGGAAGAGGAGAGAAAAACTTGAGAAGGAATGTCGATGAAGAAGAATCCACCTCTGGTGAAGTCCACTGATCCTTGCTAGATGATCTGATGAAATGCTTCAATGTAGTGAAAAATGAATCCTTGAATGTTTCACACTATGAGAAAACTTCTTTGGATGACACACAGACAACACGAACTAAGCATTTAGAAATACTTTCGAATGATTCCTTTGGTGACCGCGAGTGTTTCTCATGATGATCTCCTCTGAAGAGGTTGAAGCTTGAAACCAATCCTACCATGACTCTCTATAACATTTCCATGCTCCAATGAAAAATATTGCTCCTAAAATGATGCATTTGCAAGCCATGAAGTGTCATCATTCTATCATTCTTTTGGTTACACATTTGGACAATAAACTGGAATAACTAATTCGGGCATGGTAACCATGATGATCCTATCAACTTGAACACATTGATGATTGAAGTTGAGACTGATTTGGCACTTGCAAACTTGAAATTCATTTTGACTCGAACACTATTCTACACCTGAGAAGGTGGATTACTATTTTTCGTAAGTGTCAATTTCCACCCTTTTCAGCCCCGATCACACACTTTGACTTTCTGGGTGTCCTTGGTGCGCATTGTCTTCACCACAACTGTCCTTGATGGTGACTTACCAAAAATAGAAAGTGCCTGTGTAGGAGGCTTAATATTTTTGGAAATTATGGTTCTGGACCTCGGTTCATGATGAAAATGGTTTTTATGATATGGGTTTTTCTTTCTTATTGCACCTCTGAAAGTTCAACTCTACCCGGTGCCTGGAAATGGAGATTTTAAATTTCAAAAATTTTGTCGCGGGGAAACCAAGTTTTCTTCACTAAAAAAATTTGGTGTGTGTTTGAAAAATATTTCACTTGGATTATAATGGCCTCTAAAAATGTGGATGATCACAAAAAATCCCACATCAATCCTGCACCGCTCTTCAAGTTACGAAGCTTTTTCACTTCACAGGTTACGGAGTCATTCTGGCGAAGAACAATCTTGGAGCCTTCAAAAATCTGTGTTTTTTCTTGTTCTATCTTCTTCTGATTATGGAGAATGAACAATATTATTAGAGGATGAAATTTTTTGGGAGAAATTCTGGCAGCATTGCAACAGCATGTGGAGGCGTGGGGGATGAGAATGCAAAAATGGCTAAGTCTGTCAGTTTTTATAGCTTGCAAAGTGGAGGGAAAGGGTGGGGATAATTTATTTAAAACCACATGTCCCTTTGTAAAGGTGGAAATGGGACATAATAATTCACCTTTTCATCATGATGACAAGTGGTGGGTGTTTATTCATTGAGGGAAGTGGAGGAGAGGGCTAAAAATAAGCACCTGGAGGCGAAAAATGGTTGTATGAGGAACCATGAAGCCAAAAGGGGGTGGGGCACATTTTATCGTCCCTATTTTCCACTTTGAAAGGGAATTTTTTTTCTAAAAAATGTGCCCTATCCTCACAGTGACAAGTGGCATGCATGCAGGAGTAGTTGGGAGAGCTGGTCAAACTGGTCAAAGAAACTTAACAAGTGTCGTCGGGGTCATATGAGTGACAAACATGCATAATGGGGGGAGGGAGAAATTTTTTCACCTCTTATCCCTTTGGAAAGGTGCAATTGGGAAATTAAAATGCTCCTTTACTTCAGGTTGTCATGTGTTCCTTAGCAAATTTCACTAAATATCGAATAACATACCTTAGAGGGCGACTTGAAAAGGTCATAACTTAAGCTCCCGAATGAGTTTTCGGGTGCTTCTTTATATGATTTTTCATGAAAAAAAACCTTTTGAGAATGATGGTAGGGGTTACATGACTTTATTATGAATGAAAACCCCTCAAAAATTTCCTTCTGTCTCGAGATCGCCAATTATGTATGGAAACAATGAGTTGGCTTGAAAAATGCATGGTGCTTGAAGATGGTTTGTTTTCTCCATCATGTAGGGGAGTGAAATTTATTTCCAATGATATATTTTTTGTCTCTTAACTCATTCCATAACTCTTTAAATAACTCCTTTAAGATCAGGTACTTTTTACGTTGCAAGCTCCTTCGGCCTCAAAAACCCGCTTTTGATGCATTGGTTCCTAAACCTCCAAAACTTACCAGAATATTCCTAAATCAGTTCCATGGTGTTTTTGGATCTTGAATACACCTCTGTGATGAAATTTAACCCTTGATATTTCTTTGATGATTGTGCACTTGGCTCAGAAAGGCTGATGAAAGCCCTTTCTAATCTTGCTTGAAAACTTGCTTTGAGAGATACTTCTTCCAAGGCACTTGAATGATCTTTTATTTCTCCTAAATTACCTAGGGGCACTAATGACACTTACATATGGATCACTGGGGGTACATGATATGTCTTGACACTGAGGGATAGGTTGATCTAAGGGGTGTCTGGAAAGGTATGGCATGGAAATTTTTTGACACTAGGGTATGGTTGTCCTGTTTTCGGGGGAATTTTGCCCATGAAAAAACACATGACAACAGTTACCAAACGTATTTCTATGCTTTGAATTCAAGATGGAAATCAATGATATAATCACACTCCTAAATGGGGTAGTTGGGAACCCCATAGCTAAATATTTCCATGAATAGATGTACTAGTACATCCACACAATTTATCAAATTAAACAATGTATCAATTGGAAAAATCTAATCAACAATTCAATTCAAAGGCAACTTTGCAAAGTCCAACAGACATGGAAATTTTACATGACTTAAATACTTAGTGTATGTTGCTACCAAAACAAGGATTTTCCTAGATTTACCCATTTATTTCATTCAAATATGAGCAAGTTTTATGAATTCTATCCTCAGTTAACCATTGAAGCCAACCTATAAAGTTTTTGACACATCAATGATGCATTCTTCGACTACATCATAGGCATGTTTCATTTTGATCTAGAAGATAACCATTTCTCTATTAGAAATTCTAAAATTATTTCATGTAGGGATATTTTTTTCATATAATTCCTTACTTTCTCATTCATTCAAATGTACTAGTAATCCCAAATTTTGGCTACTATATACTTATTTTGGCTACGTATACATTTTAGTGAAGCATAAGAAGGCATAATACTAGGAAGCCTTATGATCTCTTATAAGGGTGTGTGCGTAGAATGAGGAAGGGGATGATAGATGGTACATGTGTTGAAATATGGATCCTTCATCAGCTAGCTTATGTGAGACCCAAGAATGCTAAAAATAGGTGGCGTGCAAGAGGCCATGAAATCTTGCAGACACATGATGTACGGAAGTGAAATGGGTGGTAACATAATAGAGACTATGCTAGAACAAAATTTTAGAGGAGAAAACATAATGGAAATAAAATTATGTCTCTAAGATTTCACCATACTTAGCGGTAGGTTGTGTGGAAAGTGGAGTGCGATAGGAGAAAGGGGTGGAATAACTATTGCGGTGTTGAACAAGGAGCTAGAGTTGGCAAATGGATAAAGATAAATGTGGAGCATACTTTGTACAAAAAGGGAGAGTGGAGTCTATCTACCATGTGTGCTAATCTCATATTTATAGGATAGTCATTTTAAATTGTTGCATGATGACCAGTGTGATTAATGGTTAAACTAATGAAGGAAATGCTCCATTAGTATAAACATAATTTCCTGCCCGAATTTGAAAAAAAAATTGATTGATTGATGGCCTGATGAGTATGATTATAATTTAAGGATTAAAATTGAAATACTAAGTTATTTGTAAATGATCCATCTATTACTATTTTTTGCATACGAGTGATTGCTTAGATTGAGGATATGAATATTAGTGAACATTGATATCTTTTATAATGATCATGGTCTTATCATTAATTGAATATATTTATGAGTGTCCTCCTAACCACAATGATGCAACCAAAAATTATTGGGACCGGTCCTCTCTCATACCTCAAGTAAGCATAAAATGAGGTCAACTTGTGTGATATTTTAGTGTGAGGGAGTTACGTGTACCAGTGTATGTTGGGTTACTCTAGCTTGCACATGCTTTATAGATTATGGTTTAGGGAGAAATCATAGCAACAATTTGGTTCCATTACTATGACCCATTGCATTGTATTTCCATGATGGTATTAGAGGAATATGTATTGTCTTAGTTAGGAGAATATTGAGTACTGGTTAGAGCAATTTGAAGAAAAATTCGCACATATGTACCTCAATTGCAAGAAATTTTCACCAAGGAAATGGGTAGAGATACTCATGTATGATGCTTTGTATGCAACATTTTTCAGTTAACTCCTATCCCACTTATATGCATGATTGGTGGATTAAGCTACTTGTTGAGGCTTGAAATTGGGATGGAAGTACCCATGGATTGAAGAAGTCTTATATAGAATTACATATCTAGACGTCACATAGAAATGTGCAATCAACATTAGGTATAATGGAGCACTTTGTATTTACATTTTGGAGTACATTTTTTCTACATACTCCATCCGCAAGGAAAAAAAATCTAATTTATCTACGAGTCACACAAAACATACTTGAAATACTTACCACTTGATATTTAAAATATCATTATGGATCTTGGAATTGAAGACCTTTTTATGGATGGATAAAGACATGTGCACATGAGAAACATGAAATGTTGGAGAAAGACAAGGAATTATTGATTGCGATTTCAACATGGGTGCTTCAAGTGAGCAGGATATTTTGTAAAAATTATAAAATGAAGCTCAATAGAAATTGATAGTCGAGAGAGGCACTAGACTTGATGAGGTGTCAAAATTTGAAAGTGTCACAAAGACCCAGAGTAGTTAGGAATGGAATGAGGATGTATATAATGGAGGAGAGGGCCTTAAGGGAGAATAGATGCATGCTTCTAGGGAAGATAAATCTCTAACACCCATCAAAACTAAATATATTTGTGGTTGGCCTCACTTCTCAACCTCAAACATATGCTTATGCAACTGGATCACATGATATAGAAGGCATTGTGAGTATTGAGATTGGTAGTGGATAAAATAGTGGCACTTGAGAAAAATTGGATGAGGGCAAAGACAATGAAGTATTAGACATGGTGTCCCCTTTTATTTCTTTAGACCACTAATTAGTGCATAGAAGCTTGGAATGATGAATAATGAACATGTTATTTAGGATCCCAATAGTACAAAAGCTCAAGGAATCAAGAACATTACTAAATTGCAGTGTGTCATGACTCACATACAGTTGGGATCAAAATAATTATTCCTAATGTTATGAATTTTTTGGTATGCCCGTCGTGTTTGGAAGAGGTGGTAGAGCGAGAACATCAGGGGCATGCTTGAAAGTTGGAGCACTGAAGCAATATATAGTTGTTGTAGTCACATAAGTTGTTGGATATCATGTACCCTAGATCTTATATGATATGCATTTACATCTCTCAGAGTATTATGGAATGGAAACTATAATTGATCATGTTCACAAGTGTGAGTTAATTTGGTACATGATGGATCACTTCCCTTATAAGTAACCCAAGCCATTTTTCCACAACCATTTTAGAATGGGGGTATAGTTTCTATAAAAAGTATGATCCACAATAGGATATGATGTATTATAACAGGTTGAAAGAATCCTTCCTGAAGGAATTATATTCCTAAGTTTTGGCAACAAAACATTTCTACCTTGAAGGAAATTCGATACGAGTTGAAAGAGAGTGAGCATACATATGACACATGATTTAATATTTTGATATATATTCTTTCATAGGATTCATTATTTTCAACACACACACACACACACACATTCATAGGAGGTCTATTTATTCCTTTCATCTATGTCATTTCACATAAGGCTTTCACATATCTTGTAAAATTTTTGTAATTTGAGCTTTGTGTATAATCCATTGGTAGCATTGATATTGGATTAATACCTTGTATGGAATCACATATCGCTACAATAGTTACTCAATTGTATATTTGAGTGAAAATAGTACACATGATACATGCAACATGATTTGGTGTTCTAATTATGAATTCAATGGGCATACCAAGATAAACTGACACCAAAAAATTATATGCATCTTGTTAAAATCCTATGAGATCTTTAAAGAGGACCACGATGTCCAAAATTGTCCCCTTCTTTAGTGTTCAACTCAAAAAGGGTATCCCTATACTGTAAACCATGTGATGCACACAATACTGAGGATTGTCATGCCATTGATCAATTTCTTGAACGGTGTATTCTTGTATTAAGACAAATAAAAATGGGTATTGCTAAAGAAGACAAAAATGGGAATGCATGAGGATGTGAAAATGCATATAAGGATAATGTTGAGAAATTTTTATACCTTAGACTTATTATAAATGTGGGTATATATATCACTATTAGCATGACTACCCTGCATTTCTAACTTGCACTTATTGCCAAGGTGATCATAAGGTCAAAGATTACCTGGACCTATATATAACGATGAAAAAAGATAAAAAAATTATATGGGTGCGAGTATGATCAGAATTGCACGCTCATCAAAAATTGAATGGAACACAAACCCTGGTGTGATAATAACTACTCTAAGGCCGAAGGTGAACATAACTACATAAGAAGATGTTGCATCCACTAGTACACATGATACCCTTATATAAGAAATTAGGCATGGGGGTTTTTTTATTGCCAAGGGATACCCTGATGGATGCCAACAAAAGGATATATTTCATGAGATCAAGGGCCTCGTCAGAGATCTCTAAGGAAAAATTGAGTTATTGAATGAGGAAGTGCACATGTGTAACCATTTACTAATAACTCTAGAGATTTAAGACTCAGACAAAGATGATTTTTTGAGGTATGTAGGATCCTTCATACTAAATGGGTTATTCCTCTAATAAGGAAGTGGATTTATCGACAATCAAGAAGTTTGAAGTCAATAAACATCTTTTTCATGTGCATATCAGAGAAGTAAGGTCTACACAAAGTGTGAATTATGATCGAGATATTTTGGTTGATGTGCAATTACATTCTAGTACATATAAGTGTAGAGGTCAACATTATTACACTTGATGCATGGAATAAAATGGGAGATCCTTTTCTTCATCCATCTTCCCAAGTATTTTTCATGGAAAATGTGGCATGTTACAGCCTTAACCCTAGGTCATATATAGGGATATGAATAGTTGACATGTGGCTAACATAATATCTTATCATGTAAAATCATATTTATTTATGCTTTCATATGCTCAAGAGTTTGGCCTTAGTGTATTTCATAGCATTATATATATATATAAGTTAGATACTAGTAGATAATCATCATATTGAGAACTTGAGTTTTATTGTATGGTTTGGAGGTTGCCCCCTCGAAGTGGCTAAATCATTATACTTATTACGATCATTTATCTATATCTTGGTGTTTTTGGGTGTGATATTATTGTTGATATTCATATCTATCTAGGTAATTTCATTACAAGTGAAACCAAAGCTCCAATCTCAGTTCTAGAATTAGGTTAAAACCCTAATTGGAAATATTCATCTATATCTCCAAAATGGTTGTGATTTTTTTACAATTTTTTACCTTGTGTTGCGAACTAAGTCAAGTAAGATCCTCTCAAAATTTCAATATTTTTTTACTTTATTTTCATAAGTTATATCCATTTTATTGTTTATCATAAATTTTCTACCTAGGCTGAAATTTTAGGGATTTTTCTAAGTTTCTTATATTTTTGAAAAGATGTCAAAAAATTAGATAGGTCTTGTTCTCAATGTTTCTTTCTATTTTCCCAACAACCGTAAAAACCCAAAACCCTAAATTCCTACCCTGATCCTTATATCCCAAGACCCAAAGCCTACATCATGACAAGGAGATCAACTAGAGGCCGAGGGAAGAGTCAAACAACTCTAGGAATGACTCCAAATAATGAAGATATGGATCTGTAATATTTATCTTTTGGAGTATCAAAGGTATTTAACCAAATTGAGGAAAGGGTTAATAATATGATGAGTAAGAAGTACTTTTGTCATGATATTAAAACACCAAAAGATAAAATGGAAGATAACCTTCAAGCACTGGGAGGTAACATGCAAAAAATAGAAGGTAACCTTGACTAAGGTCTTCAATCAGTGAAGAGTGAAATGCAGTTGGGGTTGGAATCAATGAAAAAGGAGATGATGAGCACTCTCTCAAACATAAAGATAGGCATGAATTCCCATTCAAGTCAGATGGCTTCCTCAAGAAATACACACCCATAAGCACATCAAACCAACTAAGGAGTATCCTTTGCACAACCTATTGAATCTTCTAGCTAGTGGTGTAACATTATTCCAAAAGTGGAAATGCATAAGTTCAATGGGAGTGATCTAGTCACTTGGATCAACAAAATAGAGATTTTTTTAATCTGCATCAAGTCCTAAGTGGAAAAAAGGTAATAATGTCATCCTTGTATTTGTAACTAGAAAAAATCACTTGGTATCATTGGTTGTGCACTCAAAAGAAGAAGAAGGCTCTTATACATGGTCACTTTTTTAAGGAGGAGATACAAATGCACTATAGTAGTAGTGTGGCCTAGAAATAATTTAGCCATTTGGAAAATTCGAGGAAAATAGAGTCAGTAAAGGATTACATTCAACAGTTCCAAAACTTGTCAGTGTGTGTGGATAAAACTATAAGTGACAATTTGAATGATCTATTCCTCAGTAGTCTCAAGTATCAAATCTAACATGAGGTACAAATGTTTAATCAACTCACTATTTATGAGTATACTATCATAGAACATTGGGAAGAGGAATAACTTCACTACCATTAGAGATCATAACACCTCAGTACCATCATTCCCTCAAACTACCTAGTTGACTCCACAATAGATTGAAGAGTATTGTGTGTGTGTGTGTGTGTGTGTGTGTGTGTGTGTGTGTGTGTGTGTGTGTGTGTGTGTGTGTGTGTGTGTGTACCCACACACATATATAATTTACATATAAAGCTACATTAAAGATACATTTAAGTATGTAAGTCGCATGTGGTGGATATTTGAAATATTTGCAATTATTTTATGGTTAAAATTGCCAAAAAAATTAAAAGGACATCAAATTTAATCTTGTATGCAAGGACCCCTTGAGATGCAATGGATATAATAAGTAGTTACGTAATACTATAATAAAGTTAAATCTGGGCCAATAATTATGTTAAAGGCATTTGTATAAGTTAGACAAAGTCTCTCGATTCTAACACATGTAATAGAAAATCAAAATTTGTGCATCGATCAAGTACGTGGTCATTGATCAAATTGGTCAAGACCATTTATTCATCTTTGTGGACCACATTTGGTCTCAATGCTCCTGCAAAACCACTATGTCATTACCAATTTACACTAATTTTCTCAGTTGTCATTTTTATTTGCGCGCGTGTGTGCAATCAGACAAGGTTTATTTGCACAATGACAATTTCAGAAATTCCATCATTTTTGTGCAAGACCTCAATTTCCCCCCACCATCGTTATTGTGCGGGAAGGCTAACGACAACCCTAATGTGGAGTTGGGAAGCAAATTAACTAGGATATTTATGGATGAGGGTGCAAGTGGAAACAAACCATTAGTGGAGCATGATTTTATGGGTGGCGGAGGAGGAGATGTAAAAATGAGATGTAAAAATTAGTAGAGCATTTGCACTCTAAATAAAGTGAAGACGACTCTCTAGAGAGGGCGTAAACAAACCACTAAATGCAAACATGAAGAAGAGTTATTGCAATGTTGTAGTTTATCCTCTCCACCTCCATCTCCATATATGCCTTTGCCTCTACCTCTGCCATCCTTCTCTTCTTCATCGGTGGTCCTCTCTATCTCTAACCAACATAGTGAAAATATGGAGCAAGTAATAGAGGGGCCAAATTCCACACCATTGTTGGTAATAGGGTTCCCTAGATTTCTCCTTTAATATGTGTTGTTTCCCAAGTATGATCCCAAATGCCCATGTTGGGAATGCTTAATCTTTAATACCACTACCACGAGTTCTAGTCTCCATTCCTCCTCTTTTGGCCCTAAAATACCTTTCCTTTGTGACATTAAGAGCCAAGCGGGAATTGTTCCAACTTCCCACTACTATGAATGGATCTAACAACACCCTTCAACATCTCCTTTTTTATTTAAAAACACCTACCTAAATGATCATCTCAAAGTCCTTACTTTATTTATTAATTTGGGTATTACTACGTCGTTTTGTGTTCCTCAGTTGGGTTGCCTCCGACTGATTTTAACAAACGTCAGAAATAAACAGTGCTGAGGGTAGTTGCGAGATTTCGTTGAAATCCTATGGCTATGCTTCAGGATGATAATCCGCTCATTTATTCACTGTCTCCTTCTGTTGACAGGCTGACGAGCCTGGTAATTCGTTCAAAACTGTCATGCCTTGATCCGTTGTCACGCGATTGAGTCTAGCCATCGAAATTAAATCTTATCAGAATGCAGATATTTTTTGCGAGCCTCTAAGGTAATTATTTTTGGATTTTTATTTGAAATGGTGATAGACTATAGTTACACACTGCTAGCAATGTCGTAGATTATGCTACGAACTGTTGGGTTTAATTTATTGGGAAGGAGTCGCCTGTTATGACAGAAATAAATAATACAGCAACTATTGGCCATAAATTGTGGGGTTTAGGATATCCTTGAACAAGTGCAATAACGAAAAACACAGATCATGGCAGCATCAGTGTAGGTACAACGCGCCTTGTTGATATCTCTGAGGCTAAAGCCAAACAGAGAGAGAAAGAGAGCTCTGGAAGGCCTCCATACTTATTTCAAGTCATGCTCAGAGATTTTACACACAGATTGGTAACAACAATGTTTATACACCCTTAATCATTTTTTGCACATATATATGCATATTTTGAAAACTATTTTAATGTTCTGTTCATTTCACTGCAGTGTATTCCTCATGTATTTGTTACAAATCTCATAAAGGAGACTTACGAAGATATGGCTTTGGAAGGACCAAGTGGATTTTAAAATAATGGCATGGTGGCGCTGAAATGGAGTTTAGATAGGGTTGGGAGAATTTTGTGCGTGATCGCGAAATTGCGTTGGGATAATTTCTGGTGTTCAAGTACATTTCTAGGTCATATTTCCAAGTTATGATATTTGGAAAAAGTGCTTGTGAAAGAAAAATTATAGGTTTTGGGAGTTTTCAGCAACCCATTAACAATTTGTGTCCACTTGATTTGGTTTATGAGAAAAGGAGAAACCCCTGAGCTAAAGGAGGGGTCTCTAAAGCTAAATCTTCTTCCAATGGTAAGTACCCACAAATTTGTGATTGTTGAACTTTACTGCAGTCAATATGAATAGAACTTTAGTTAGAACTCTGAGACCCACAAATTTTAATTTCAATGTACGAAAACCTAGGAAGAAACTTGGATATTTTCAACCATATCTTGTTGGAAAATAAGCACCATACACCGAAATCTGCAGAGCCTAAGAGTGAAGAAAAAATCTATTAGGGAGCTTATTTTGTTTCTTGTAAGCATATTGTTACTAAAGCAGAACGAAAGAAGGCTCTTAAGGATGTTAAATCCTTCACATCAAATAATCCCTTCTGTTTACTACTAATGAAGCCATCTAATGTGTACCAAGGATTTTGACTAGTAAGAAATCTCTCCCCCTCTGTGTATGTTTAGGTCTTTATATTTTTTTGCATTAGGATTGGTTAAGAGGGGTTTCATCGTCTAATGCAATGTTATTCACTCCTTTAGGTTTTTCCCTATTTTTTGTTTTTCTTGGTTTACGGGGGGTTTAATTGGTAAATTGTGAAATGGTTTTAGTTTCTGTGCTTTTTTGAATAATAGGGGTCGAGAACTATTAAACAAGTTAATGTAATATAGGTTGTGTGACTTTGGTGTGTAGAATATCCCTAGAAATTGTGGAGATCATCTGAGATTACCACGAGAGAGAACAAAGTGCCGGTGAAAAGATGCAAAACAAGTGCCAGTGAAGAAAGAGAAGGCTATCAATGAACGAAATTGTCATAAACTGGGTGAATCAAACTCTACCTTTTCCATTTTAGAATCCATTCAAAGGAGTCTGTTAAGGGAGGATATATTGACAGTGGATTCCACAATATAGGTAACAAATAAAGAAAACTCAAGCCATATATTTGAAGGATTGTTATTGGAAGCAACCTCTTATCTTTTGTTGATGCAAAAATTGAAATGCAGAACCAAACTTGAGAAAAAATTTAGAATGGAATGATGGCATTGGGTCACCTACGATTTCATGAAGGGAAGGCACCAACATCGATTGAAATGTAAATGTTACCTGTGATAGGGACTCAAAGATTAAAATATAATTTATCCATAAAATATTGATATAGATCATAAAATACAGATGATACACTTTTTAAACTTGTAACATGAATCAATTTCTTCCCTAAGTGATGCAAACTAAGAAGCTATAATTTTGTAATATATGACATTGTAACCTGAAGCACTCTCTTTTTGTAGTTATATCACACAAGCTTATCTACTACTCAGAATTCTGAAATAAGTAACAAAATTTATTTATGCAAGTTTGTAAATTGTAACACAAGCTTTATTGACTTAAGAGTATTTTTGCTTGTAAAAAAAATCTCATTACTTATATAGCAATTTAATTACTGGGAATTCTCTTAGATTCAACAATTGTACAAAGTAATAAACATTAATGGGTTTTTGAAAAAAACCTTTGCTTCTCGATTAAATTGTGTATTAGATAATTGACTATGAGTTCCTAAAATTGAAATTTGTGGATTAGTGAGAATTCTTAATTGAAATTATTTTGTTGACATTTAAGGAGTGCTAAAATACGAGTTCTATAATCTAAGGAATGATTCAACACCATTCGTGCATCAAATTTTTGTCCTTCGTTCGGCGATTTTGGGGATTGGGCATTCCCCAAAATTTAGAAGAATCATTTTTAACCTTTTCACCACCCAAAATCAATCAATCTTGGAGAATGTGAAGTTCTCTATGTCATGAAAAGGATTTATTTACCATAAAGGATGTATGTTTCAAATAGTGTAGATAATTCTTTCGGCCACTCGTGGGGCTTAAAATAAATGTTCAATTATTATGGTACTGATTACAAAAATTAATAAAAGACTTGTATTACATTTGATATGTATCAATCCTAATGTATATATGAAAAATGAGAGATGATGGTTTCATTTTTTATAATATTCAACGAATGAATGAAATGGTTTTAATTATGTTTATGAGATCTAATGGTTTATGGGACTCAAATATTCTTTAGGTCTTTGATATCCTTATGAGGGGACTTCTTTTTCTACATGTTTAAATTAGCAACATTCCAAACTCTTTTATTTATTTTTCCTTGAATAATACACTAGCTAACTCTTAATGTTCTACATGTTTTTGGTGACATTCCAGAACTGTTTCTATTGTCCTGTGATAAAAAAAGACAAACCCTCTCTTTCCATTACTCTTGAAGAATTATTCATCTTTGTGTCTCACATTTAAACATGTGTGAGCTAATACTCTATTAAATAATGAGAATCATGTTCTTTTTTTTTAACATGTTTATTTTTGCATGGGTGAGGTGCACAAAATTCTTAGGCTT
This sequence comes from Taxus chinensis, assembly GCA_019776745.2. Lineage (NCBI taxonomy): Eukaryota > Viridiplantae > Streptophyta > Pinopsida > Cupressales > Taxaceae > Taxus > Taxus chinensis. Next base: position 618,341,698 of record CM034155.1, read on the forward strand.
AGATGTCAAGGATTGAGGGGTTTCCATTCTGCCAAATTCACCCGGGGCACGATCTCGGCCTCATCCCTTATTACGGTATCTTCGGGCCTTTGCACTCAATAAGAATTGAACCTTGGTGGGCTTTGTGAGCAAAGCAACTTCACCAATGGGCCAACAATTGTTTGATGAATCATGTATTTTTTCACTACACTCATAGTTTAAATTGAACATTTTTTTTTATTAAGGGCAAATAGTTTTGAAGGGACTATACCCTGAATACAAAAGGGCTCAAAAGCCAGATAGAAAATATTAAAGAAGCAGCCCAGAGAAGGGCAGAATAGTCAACCAAGGAAGGCTCAACAGCCAAATATTACAATATAGGAGAAAAAAGGATCTAAACGTACAAAGATCCAGAGAAAAGAAGACGAGAACAAAAAGGAACCAAAAGAGAAACAGCATAAGGAGCCCCGCCGCAAAACAGCTCTAGAACCGCCCGATGACAGCCACATCGCAACCAAAAAACAACATCACTACAGCCCTTTACTTGACGGCTCTGTCAATTTTGGTTTTGATAGCCTGCAGTGACATGAAGAAGGCAATGGCAGTGGCCTGAGAGGGGTCTTGTAAATCAGCTTAGGCAATTGCAATGTCCCTTTTCTCTTTAGGGCCCCATATATCCTCATTGATCCCACTTAAACTACAAACACTGTGGACATGTTGCTCAATGAAGTTGTAAATGCTTTTGAGGGTAGACAATATGCAGTCATTTCGGCTTTTAGCATTCCCCAATCTGCCATCCAGGGACTGTAGTTTCTTGAAGATTTCACCAATAACCCCCTCATCCTCCTCACTTTGAAGGATCCTTTTACCCTTAGCTCTTTCCATGTTTTTTATAGCTCCTTTGAGCTCTTGAAGCTCCTTTTCTAATCTGTCCACCCTATCCAGCAAATCCTCCTCTTTGGGCTCCTCCACCGGCCTATTGATATGCAGAAGGCTTTCAGCTAGTTCTAAATCCTTGTGGCTCCTTAGTACACGTTGGGAAGCAGGGATTTTGGCTTTGAGGCTCTTGCTTTTAAATTGAACATTTAAATATATAGTTAAGGTTTATTATTTGAGAGATTGAGGAAAAGTTAAATGTTAACAACTAAAAATAGGAAAAACATTTAAATTGTAGTCAAATTAAAAGCCTAGAGTGAATTACAATGGAACTTATTTAATTATAAGTTTATTTAATCCCACAAGAAGATAGCCCTTATCATTGTATTAATTTTCTTCTTCTGACATCTGGGGCTTGGGAACTAGTGTAATGTGATTGCATAAAAACCTTCTTTGAGCTTTTGGAGCTATTGTAAAGTAAATGTTTAACGACCTTATTAAATTAGTGAATTAGTATTATACACCTAAAATTGGTACGTGGTGTTTTCGAGTTATTAAGTTTTACATTATTCAAGGTAACATGGGTTTGTCTATTACTGGTTCAAACTAAGTCATTATTTACTTTATTTTGACTCATTCAAATATGAATGCAATTGTTTTCTAGATTGAATTCTATTTATTTCATCTATTATTGGTTTTATCGTTTATTCAATTTCTAAATGTTTGACAAGGCTTTTTAACTCTTTATTAAAATGAAAAATTTCAAAATTTAAAAGTTATCACTAAATCAAACACAATACAATAGACGCAATTGAAAGAACAAAAAAGGTAAATGCTTATCAAAAACTTTACATATCTCATGTCATAATAAAAATCTATTTATATCTGAATCAAAAGATGCTAAACATCCTTTACTCCAAACTTTGTTCCATTATCAACATCAATATTGGTACACCACCGTAACAAAACTCCAATTATGTTTATATTTTGTTTACTAATTAGATTAACAACATATTTTAAATACCATTAGTTTTATATTAAGTTTTTTTTTTATGATTCCATTGAAATATGAAGATGATTTAACACAAAATAAATCTTAATCAAAGGACTAGACTAAATTAGTAATATCATAAACATATAATATGATAACATTCAACGACAAACGAGTACAACCAACAAGAGGATACGAGTGACTTAGTTGATATTTACTTATTTGGGTTGGATTTGGGATGGATTGATGGTGGAACATGTTCAGTCTGGATTGAATGTGCTTTTTCTAGAAAATAATGATATGAAAGTTATTTTGGATAAAACCACCTAGTAGAGGACAAGATCACCCAGGCCCTAATGTCTGAAGTGAGCACTAACATCTTAGAAAGGTGTACAGATATGTTTCCTTCAGTGACTGATTAATGTCACCTTCACCTTGATTTGTGTCACATCCACTTTGTTATAGGGTTCTTCAGTCGCACATGTACTTGCAAATCAAACCCTAATTACCTGCATAAGACTCAAGCACCCATTAGACTAAACAAAACATGCAAATGCTTGAGTTAGAATGACCTCAACGGTCAACCCAATATGATTGTCACCAAGCACTATGCTACATTTTAGACTAAATGTAGTTATGGTGTGTGTGTGTGTGTGTGTGTATGATAGAAATTGTGTCCCTTAAAACTAGGTTTCCCTTGTGCAAGTTGTGCCAAAATAGTGGGCTACAACTAATTTTCCCCCAAGACAATGTGTGTCATGGAATTTAAAATTTTCCCTTCTTATGCAGTGAATAATGCAACCCAAATGCAGTTCTTAAGTTGCTCCTTTTTCCTAAGTAGTAAATAGAGAATAGCTCAGTTGCTTCTTAGAATAGTTTGTAGGTTGTGTACATATATATGATTCCTTTGCTTTAATTTTGAAATTAACAACACTAGAAGTCAGCTCAAATTGATGAATACAAACTTAGAAAAGATAAAAAAGTGACGGGTAATTTTTAAAATATAAGAACCAAGTGAAGGGACAAGAGTGCCCACATGGGGATAATAGCGTCGACCGCTATTGTCCCTTACTGGGCCCCTGTGTCAAGAAAGTTCCAAAGGTAAATCATGAAATGCTCAGCTGAGTAACACATTGTGTGATGTCTAAAAGTACATGGATAATTCTAGAAAAAGTAGAGGACGAAAGCATGGAAAGATAAAATAATGTCAATGTAAATTGAAACAAGTGTTACCAATGTCTAGTTTTCTTGTTTCAGAATCACGCATATAACGACATACTAGAGGCGTGATGTAATAACAATAAGTGCAAAATTTTGTGTCTACAGAAGAGTAATATTTTATTTAACATTATTTTAATGGGTTGTGTATCTAATTTGTTGTTAATTGAAGTACAACTATTACTTAAAACTTTTTTATCATGTAAAGGTTAGATGGATATAAAATCATAAAATTAAAATCAAAACCAACCCTTCAAACTTGATCATTAAGATTTTAGATCCATAAATGTGGGGTGGAGGTATATGTTTTGTAGACCCCTTTTCCCCTCCTTAGACCCCCCTTAGATTTGTGGGTTAGTGTTTGTTGTTTTTCTCGTCTATTGTGTGTCATTTTACATGTCAATATGGTCCAAATTTGATTTTAAGGAGTATAAATGCATCGTTGCATTGGTATAATAGAAGAACATGACTGTGAATGTGCTAAAACAATCAATTCAAACATTTAGAGTCATTTCATTTATAGAGTAAACACTGTATTCCACTAAATTGAATTACTAATTACATTGTATTTGGTGTGTTATTTTTGATATTGAATATTGTTAAGTGTCACACATATCCATGAGGATATATTTTCTTATTTGATGCACCAAAAACCCTAAAACAAATCAGTTTTTTTATTAAGTTTATTAGAGTTTCAAGGAAGGAGATTAATTTTCAAAGATTTACATGAAATTTCACAGATGTTAGCGAGGTTTTCATGGCCATATAATCAACAAAGAAAGTAGTCAAATGGATTTTCTTGCAATGATTTTTTTACAAACGTGACATAATGGTAATTTCATGTGATTTGATGGCTTGAAAGTTCTGATAATATTATCTATCAAATTAAACACCATCCAATAAAAAACTTAGATGTCATGAAATAAAAAATTTAACAAAGCTTGATTGATAGATAAAATCTACATGTTGCTCATACAACCAACTGCTTGAGGGGCTCAATTATTGACAATTATTTGTGCACCGCCTATTTTCCTACAATTACTTGAGTTTACAACTTGAAAGGGAGACTACAAAATGCTATATGAAGCAAGCATTTCGGTTGGGTTTTGAGTTTGAAACCTTTGAGCACATATAGTCGATATTATTTGGGTAGGAACATTTTGGGCCGTGAAATTGGTGTGGGACATATAGGTATTTAATTTCCACCATTTTATTTCAAGATTTTTGTTTGTGTCTTCAACTTATCTAGCAAATTAAACACCATCCAATCATAAATCTTGATGTTGTAAAAGAATCAAATTAAGAGATAAATCAACTTGTTTGGTTGATTAAATCTACATGTTGCTCATATGACTAACCATTGGAGGGGCTCTCGTTTTCTTGCAATCACTCGAGATTAAAACTAAAATGGGGGCTACAAAGTGCTACAAGAAGAAAGTAGTGTGGTTTGATTTCGAACTTAGAACCTATTGATTTTCCCATTTTTTATTTTGGCCCCTTTAAGCTCAAATTACACTCACGTGATTAATGCAAGTGAGATCGAGACAATAAAGTGGAACACAAATATCATATATTATCTGGGTAGGAACAATATAAGCCATGGAATAGGTGCAAGACATACATGGATTTAATTCCCGCCTTTTTATTTCCAATTTTCCATTCATGCCTTCATCTTGTCTAACAAATTAATTGTCGTCCAACTGAAAAATTGAATGCCATAAAAAAATAGCCAAGCTTGATTGACAGATAAAATTTACCTCTTGTTCATATGATCGAATGTTGGAGGGGCTCAATTATTGAAGATTGTTCACACATCCCCTATTTTCTTGTGTCTACTCAATTTGGTCGTTGGTGATTGTGTGGTTTTGTTTGCCTTTCGTATTGGATGCATGAACATGGTACACAGACGTTTTATTTCTTCGGCTTATTTAAACAAAAACAAGGTATCTTGACCCCATGGAAACTATATTTTGTTGTTGGATAAGATGATATTGTTGAATGTTTGAGAAAAACCTCTTTTTTATTTAATCTTAAATATATTATAAAACCTACTATTCACTTATATGACCAATAACTAGAGGGGCTCAATTATTGATGATTGTTTACGTATTGCCTATTTCCTTGTAATTACTCAAGCATATAACTGAAAAGGGGGGCTACAAAGTGTCATAAGAAGCAATCATTTCGATTGGGTTTTGAACTAGGAATCTCTTGGATTTTCCCCATTTTCTATTTTGGCCCTTTTAAGAGCAAATTGCACTCACTAGAATAATACGAGAGAGATTGGGACCACTTAGACACCTTGATGGCGTAAAAAATAAATTAAAAAAATATCATAGCCCATTTTATGTCGGTGGTTGTTGAGGGGGATTAAACCCTAGATACACTAGGTAACTGCATAGGACACCAACATTTAGGGGTGCTAATTTATTTTATATTATTATAGTTTTTATGAGGAGTAGATCAATTTATTAATCATATATGATAATAATAGTTAGTGGAGAACCTTACAAACCAATTGAATTCTCTTCATTGCAAAAAGTGATTTAAATAATTCTATTAATATTTTGATATTTAGCAGGCCTTGACACCTATGTAAGTGCCTTTGTTGCAAGATTCTTAAATACAGTTCATACTCATTTATTTTTAATAATTTGTATTGTTTTGGAGCCTTGGAAGTTTTTTTGGAGAAGAGATCAAGATTGTGAATATGTAAATACATACATCAGGGAAAAACTAGTTGACAAAGATATGAGAAAATGAGGATTATGATAGACTATATGTTAGAGAATTACCCAGAGAATTTAAATAGTGTCAACTACAAAAAAATTATTCAATTTTTCTTAGACGGTAGAGGGATAACATATCAAGTAATCCAATATTAGGTTACAGTTAATTATTTTATCTAATATAGATTTTTTTTAGATTTATAGAAGATGTTAGCTTTAATATTGCCCAGGGGCACTCATAACCCTTAATCTGACCTTAATCAAAATTGTCGATGATAGAAACCCTGATCTTTACCCTAATAGCTAGAGATTAACCCTAATTGCAAATGTGCATGTAATCACCACCCTGGGATGCTAAGTCCACTCCACACATCCTTATCTATAAAGTGTCTCGTGGGACGCACAAATGAATTGCCCTTACATTGATGTGTGTTTTAACTACCCAAAAACACAAGGGTTGACATTGCCCACAAAACCTATTGACATTGGCAGTAATAATTGATTGCTCCTTGTATTTTGAGCTATATCCAAATTATATTCCCTGTATGACCTGCACACTGCCACAACTTCCTCCTTCAAATGATTAACATAAATGACACATGGTCATAAGTAAAAAGAGTATCACATTGTTTCCCTGCAGAGGCCTTCTGCTCCCTCAAACCCCTCCTTCATTGCCTCTCTTCCTCCTCCAATGTTTCACTCGCTCAAATTTATATTGTACAATGCATCCCCTTGACATTTCCATTACATATACGATTGCTAGTTTACAAATATACAAAAGACTCTAAATAATGCAAATGTAATTTAACATGCTATTTGAGCACAAGGGTGTGGCTTGATGGTGGGGCTCGAGTGTTCCTCAGCCACCCACCCAGGTTCTAATCCCCAGGCCCCAGGGGGCTGGTTACCCTTGCATTTACATAGCTGGTTCAAAGGACTCACCCTGCAATAGTGCACCAAGAAGTGGACCGGTTACCCTATCATTTATACAGCCGGTTGGGATGACTCACAATGCCTTAGGGCATGGTCCCATAAAGGGGTTTGGGCTCTTATTTTCTTGCAGTAAAAGGTCCCATGTTTATTTTTAAAGCCAACTATGGGAAATAATAGAATCTTCCCCTAAAAAATAGGAGCTCCACTTTTTTTGGCCCCCTAAACTTAAGAGGTCACTGGAGAGGGGGGGTTGAGAGTCCCCCCTACAATTTAGCGCTGATAGAATCTAATATGCATGCCCGCCATTATTTTTTGGTGATTTTAAAGAGAAATATGATTTTATTTACCTACAAATAACCACAAAAATCCAATGGGATCCTATACTATCTCAACAGGTATTGTTGAGGAAACTAATTACGCCGAAAGGCGTGTTCTAAGTTAGAAAGCCCAAGGGGCTCTAACGCGGACAAAGACATGAGTGAGTGTGATTTTTTGGTCGACGATGTATGCATTGAAATCTACCATACACATGGCTGAAACTGTACGCATTGTTATCTGTCATGTGATGTGTCGTCGTACCACAGAAGTCCAGATTCTGCTCATGGGCCTATACACTGCGATCCAACTTTAGCGGCGGCTCTACTTTAGCCAAAATGCCTAAAACTTTGGAGGAAAAGGTCTGATTCCGGGGCAGATCTGTTCACATTCGTGAACCAAATTTAAGATCTTGAAAAAATGAATGAGAAGGAGAGAAAAACGAGGTTCCGAGTTGGATGCCTTCGGCAGATGGAATGACTCCATGCTTTTTTGTTTTATATGCATAATGGAGATGTTGGACTACGTTCCCGACGGTTGGGAAACTGTCAACAAGCTGTCGGCAAGTCCCGAAAAGTTAGGGAACCCTAAGTTGAAGGCTGAGGCTATCACACTATCACAATCGGACGGTGCCTTGTTTACTTAGGGAAAACACGTAAGCGGTTCTAGGTCATTGGATCGGGGTGATTAGTGACGATGTTAGCAATGGTTGGCCATTATAGGTCGTCGGGCATTTAGATGCACAAGTGCAGAACACACGTGAGAGTTGCCCTATTTTTAAAATGAAAAAGGCATATTTGTATTAAAAGGCGTCCCTATTTTTTAATCAAAAAGCTATTTGTATTAAAAGGCATTTAATCCAGATGAAAACGATGGTTGTAGTTTTTGCCCTTTAAAATATCCTCCTAAAGTTGATATTATTTTTTAGTTTGAAGTCCAATTCCCATAACCCGTTCATTACGGGTCTGTGCAATTGGACATAAATTATAAAAAATATATTCAAATATATCTTTAAAATAACTAAACAAATATAAAATAAATACTATACTTGACATTATTTTGTATATTTGAAGGGTGGTATTAAAAAATGACCGCAATTGGACGTATCATTTCCTGAAAAACTTCTAGCACAGCCGTCCATGAGGTCGACCATACGTCCTCGTCTTACCGACAGTCAACGTTAGACTTGAAGGAGCCCAATGAATAGATGCCTCATCATGCAGGGGTTAAATTTGACGCCCATTTAGACATTTTTCATGATTTTACCCGTAAAATACTTACAAATATTTGAAATAACCGTGACATGTGACTTGCATATTTTAAGTATGACCGTCATTTTTTATATATATTTATATGTAAAATATATAAAAATAATTAAATATATACAGAATAATTTCATTTATAGTTTGTTAATAGTATAAAAATAACATTATTTTACATTTTTAAGGACAATATTTAAAAATGACCGTCATCTAAAAATTGTTTGCCGGACATAAGTGGCCGTCAAATTTAATCCCCCCTCATGCATGCATATGTATAGTATGGAGCACGGATATTTATGCTAGGCTAAGGGTGGGCCGGGAGACTTTTGAGTTTTGACGGCCGTTTAAGCGGTTTTCATGATATTAGCCGTAACGAAATAAAATATGACTTTGACCCATATTTTTATGCCGAAAGGCGTGTTCTATGTTAGAAAGCTCGACCCTTTCTAACAAGAGAAAGAGGCATCAACGACTGAAAATTTTTGGTCGGCAAAATACGGACTTATATCTATCGTTCACGTGGTCTCGAACAGCTGGGTTGGAGTGGTGGGTGTATGAGAATTGTCAGAAGCATGGCCTTTCCTGGGAGGGAGGAAATTATTAAACATCGATATTTAATGTAAAACAGAGAAGTTCTGTCACATGTGCGGCTGTGCCAAATGCAAAGTAAAGAAGAGATAGGACAAGTAGACATATGGTCGCCCCTGCTCTGTGGCAGTGTATGGAATTTACCTTAATTGGTTGTTGTTTTGGGTTTGCACCATTCTGCTCTATTATCCTCAGCAGAGCTAAAGGTTCCTACTCGAATTTTCATTATTGGTTGTTGTCGGTTTCATCGCTGGGTTGAGCTTGTGAGATTTAACCTCCACAACTCACTAAGGATTTGTAGCAACTCGGTTGCTCTGTTCTTTAATTGTTGTGCCCTATTACATGTTAGGTTGGCCATTGCTATGGCTCGAGCTTGGGCTCGTGTATTTGTTCAATGGCTCGCCAGCATGATACCCTAACTCGTTGTTTGATATTTTATTTTGTTTATATCTCGGTTAGGGTTATATATATGTTTAACTTGCTTGGAGTGAGCTTTGCTTGACTCGCTGAGGCCGCGCTCTTAAACAACCCGCTTATGGTTAGCCCAGCTTGTTGGGCTTGAGCCGGATCTTTAACTCTAGCTTGACATAGTTGTTCAAGTTTTTCAAGCAGCTCGCCAAGGGTTTGCCTTTGCATTCTTTACCAGTGTTTGTTGGCTCGTCCCTTAGAAAATGTTGTGCATCTAGAGCTTGAGCTTGTGTTGATTTGTGTATGGCCTGATTGGGGTTTCACTGTAGGGAGCTCATCTTGCCATTTGTGCATTTTGCTTTTCCTGGAAAAGATGAGTTGGGGTGTGTCGTGTTCTGTAGTGGGTTTAAGTCGAGGCCTCTTGGGATCTCGCTGGTTGTGTGCCTGGGAGTTATTTTGCATAGCCCAGCTACATTGGATCATTGTGAACCTCACTGGCCCAACCAACCCTTTACATCCAGCTCGTTATGAGCTTCACTAGCTCGGCCACTCTTTGGGGTAATTCATATTTCCTTAAGTTCTACTCTGTTGTAGCTGTTTAAATTGAAGAAGCTTGGAGTTTGTATTTCATACCCAGATTTACTTGCATATTAACTGTCACCTGCAATCTTGTGTGAAAATACTCATTTAGAGATCGGAAAAATCTTGTATTTCTCATTTTGTCTTGAACATCTCTATTATTGCATATATATGGGACCTTGAAGGATTTGTTATTTTACTTTTGAGTTCATGATTTGGTTTGGGTTTGCACGATTCATTGAGTTCTGAGTTGGGCTCTGTTTTCATGGCTCGCATGTGTATAAAAACCAGCTTTGGATATCATGTGCTTGGATGCTCAACAGTATGAATTGTTTATCTCGCTATATGGGTTGACCTTACTTAATTCGCCACTCTTCCAATTGGGTTTTACATGGCTTGGTGTGTATACATTGCATGGCTTGCCTAAGGTAAGCACGCCATTTCCTTCCACTTTCTGTTGTAGTTGTTAGAACCTTAAAAAGTTGTAATCTTTACAGAAATCATTCAGGTATGTTCTCAAAGTTTTAACTTTATGGTTGATAAATTTTTCCACGGTATCTTGAAGCACATTCACAGATCACTTTGCTTACATGTATGGATAAATATGTGCCCACAACATGAATAAATAATTACATAATAGGATTGATTAACATATACCTGCACGCATTACATAGTTACTATACATTTATAAAATCTTATCATTTTATAAAGGCTAGTTTTTTGGCATGGCTTCTTTGAGATTGCAATCTTTGACATAGAAAATAGTAAATGAAAGTCATGAAAGTTTTCCTCCAACAAAGAATGGAGCTTCCAAAGCTACCTTGAGTAACTCGGTGTAGAAACAATGAGGCAGACACAAATGTATAATACATCCAAATTCCTAAATTTGGAGCCATTCCCAAATGTCTCTAAATGGTTTTCCAGACCTTGAAACACATTTTTTTTAAATCAGGACTTAGTGTATTTGTAATTTTGAAACGCGGAAAGGACCTTACGAAACATCCGTACAATATATTATTAAAATATATATATATAGTGTAGTGCATAGGGAGCATTCTGGTTGAACTAACACACGTAAATAACTATACATATTTAACAGTAATTCACATGCGTTAGATTGTTGTATGACTACTATATAAATGTAATGTCTCCTGATTTTTTATAGGATCGACTACAACCTGTAATCTTCAAAATAAAAATAATGATTCAGATTTAGAAAACAATGAAAATAATGATTCGGATTTACAAAACCTTTACATATACCAAATGATAAACAAGAGGAAACGTAGTCTCTGCAGCCAACAAAACGAATGTCACCAATTGTACAAGTTTGATATGCATGTGTAGGATGGAATTTACACCACTGATGAAGTGCACTTTGATGGCTGCATAGGCTATACAAGTGGCAGAGGTTGTTAAGCTACCTTAAGAATCATAGTGTATAAATAAAAGGAGTCACTAATATTATTCATAATCTTATACTTGTGAACTTAAAATGTGTCCTTAGGTCCTTATATACATTTAAAATGAGAATAATTTCCTGCATATATAGATTAGGACAAATTTACCAACTATGATTTTTATCAAATAAATATTAGGACTGATTTAGTACCTATGTATTTTTATCAAATAGATATGACATAAAGAGATTTTCTGTGTACTCGGCATGGATGATAAAATTGTGAAAACTTGCCAGAAATGAATAGCACAAATTTTCAATTACCATAATGACTACATTCGTTTAATATTAGAGGCTACAATGAAGTCTACAACACTCTACCTGCAGCAAATGATGGGGTCACCAGGAAGAAACGTGAATTTTTTAGAAAAGAAGAAATAAAGAGAATCAAATATGCTTCTAAATGACCTTGGTAATCCACAAGCATCCTCTTTGCATTCTCCATGCCACTACATATACCAAAAGAAACAATGTAGACCTCACCATTCCACCCAAAGGTTGGGCATTGAATTCACTATATAATTGTGTTGTAAAAGAAGCATGAATGCGCTGTATAATTATGTAGTGAAAAATGTATGGAGTATGACAAAAGAAAACAAATTTTTAATAGAATAATTCACCATAGTTTTGGGGGTAAACGAGTAAATAAATAAGGGAATTATAATAAATGATTAAGGTAATTATTTAGTTAAAGAAGCATCGGAATGACAAAATAATACTATAAACTTTGAATAGAAAAATATACCATAGTTTCAAGGTAAATGAGTAAATAAATAAGGGTATGCCTATATTGTATAAAAACTTGTCACCAGAAAATGTAAGTACATGACAGTCGAGTTTCCTGATAACTATGTAATATTAGCAACAATAAATACACCCCAGACATTGGCCTATATAATTATTGGAGAAATAGGTGGAAAGGCAAGGGTCTATTTATTCGTGAGGTTGGTTGCAAAGCTTCAAACCTTAAGAGGTAAAGAAATTGGAACATATATAGGAAAAGAGTGAAGGATAAATTTTAAATCCACTTATACCCGTAAGAGGGCCTCGTGTAGTTTCTGAGGAACCTAAAATTTTAGCTTAAGTTATTTAACTAGAGAGCTTTCTCTAATATTTTGAACCCTTTATTTAACATCAACAACTTTGTGTAATATGAAATTTTGAATCAAAATATACCTTTGAAGATCACATATTTCTTAACACTCCTCAGCACGAAGAACAAGCAAATTACTTGAGCACTGTCACATCCAAGGCCTGTTTAATGGCAAGCTCCAGTCATCTGATTTTTTAATATCCCAAAAACCGCCTAAGACCCGAGCATGCAAATATTGCAAAAAGAGAAATGAAGACGAATATGTTCAACTTGGAGCGGCGAGGACTGTGACGATGACGCCAATTACAGTAGAGGTGGTGTAAAGTCCATAAACACAGTCCTCTTAGCGGGTGTATTTTTTTGAATGTGTCATGGTGATTGCACGCTGGGAACGAATGCAGAGCTTACGCATTAAGCAAGCTGAATGACGAGTTCTTTTGAAGAGTAACCGACCATATTGACTCATGATAAGATGATTATGGATCAATTGCAACATTACAGTGTGGGACGGTGAAGTGGTTTACTATGCAGAAGGGATATACGTTAATGCGTGTCGAAATAGTTATATTGCACACTAATTATTTGGGATTTGATTTGTTGGGTGTTAATTTGATGAATTCATTGTGCAGAATAGACATTACCCACATTTTATAATAATGTGAAAAGGGCATTGGGGGGATTGTATTGTACTATAGTTTTTTTTGGTTTAAGACATGTTTTGTTGAGAAGTTCAAGGATATTGTTCACAAGTAACTTTTCCAACAGAATAAATACCCACCTTTCTTTTAATAGATTTTCATTAATTTATTTTTTGGTTGTGATGTTTTGGGTGTTTGGATAAATTTAGATTGGAGCCAGAATCTGGGTATTTCTTCAACATGCAGTACTTTGAAGATCAAGTAGAGGCAGGGGATTGGGAAGAGGTGGAAAGATACCTGTTTGGTTTCACAAAAGTGGATGACAATGGGTATTCCATGAAAAAATTCTTTGAGATCAGAAAACAGAAATATCTAGAAGCTCTTGACAAGTAAGTTTTCATTCCCTTAAATTTTTTGTAAGCACATACATTTATATATTTTAATTTAATATTTCGGATTAGTTTATTTAATAGATATTTTTAGAATCAAGAATTTGTTTATTTATTCATTTAAAAATATTTTTGGAATGTTTATTTTTAGATATTTAAATAATGTTAGATGGTTTGGTAGTTGGTTATGGAAACATGATTTTAGATGGTGGGTATTTTTAGGCAAGATCGGGCTAGAGCTATGGAGATATTGGTGAAGGATCTCAACGTATTTTCTTCTCTTAATGAAGAGCTTTTCAAGGAGATCACACAACCTCTAACTCTGGAGAACTTCAGGTACCATATTCGTTTGAATATGATTTTATTTTCAATTCTTTTTTAAAATGAGTTTGGTATCTTTTCATGGAATTGTAGTAATTGATTTTTTCTATTCCAATATATTTTGGTTTAATTTTTTTAGGCATTCATTTTTTATTAGATACATAGATATCAGTGTGGATTGAAATCCTTAACGAAGGATGTGCCACTGCATTTAATTAATACTTGTAATTTGTAAAACACCATTTATAAGGCAAATGATAAATAACAAAGGGTATTTATTGCTACTTGTAATGGACTTGTTTATATTTTGAATTGGATTTAATGAAAGTTGGGTATGATGCATACAGGGAAAATGAACAGTTGTCTAAATATGGGGAGGCCAAGTCTGGAGAAATGTTATGTTGTTGGAGCTTAAGAAACTGATAGAAGCCAATCCCCTGTTTCGGGAGAAGCTGCAATTTCCTGGCCTCAAAGCCTCTCTCCTTAGAACTCTCATAAATCAGAGGCAGGCTTAGCTTGCCGTGTTTGTTTAGGATTTTTTTTTGGTCAATGAATGTGATATAAAATTGTTGATTTGAATAGTATCTGTGCATTTTTAAGTAAAACATTGTTTTAGTTTAAGCTATGGATATAATAAGATCTAAGTTTGGTTTTGTTTTTGTCGTCAGTACATGTGTGCCTCCTAATGGAACTCGAGCACCTACCCCTTCAAATAATCCTCTTGTTGGGATGTTACCAAAAGGAGCAACCTTTCCTATTGCCTCACATGGTGTGAATCAACTGGTTCGGCTATTTCATTCTTTCAATTTCAACAATTTGTTCATTTGTTTTGATTTATTAATCTTTCCTTATTGGTGTTAGCAAGGCTGATTCTTATTTCATTTGATTTCAGCCATTTCAACCCATGGGTGCTCCTTCTGCCAGTTCTCTAGGATCGATGGCAAGTCCAAATCCTTTTGCTTCACATCCTGTTGTAGCTATTGCATCCGTGTCTCTAATGGCGCCCCTAAAATGCAGGTGAGTTTACTTACAATATTATTTAACATGGTTGCAAAAAGAATAAACTGTGTTTTCGCTTAGAGGAATATTGCATAGGCTGAATGACATGGGCAATAACTTACGTCTCCTATGAGGTTCATTGGATAACTTAGTCCATTATAATACTCTAGTCTTTTGAAAGAATTGTATCATTTTCTATATGATATTCCAAACTATAGAAATTTCAATTTTCTAATTCTATTAGTTGCATCAACGGATTTTCTAAAATGGCCTAGAACTCCACCATCAAATGTTCTTGCAGTAGACTATCAATTTGTTGATTCTGAACACCTTATGAAGTGCATCCTAATTGGTCAATCAGATGAGGTGAGTGTAAAGTGTTCTGGTGAAGTGAATTTTTTCTTTCAGCTTCCTTCTTTAATAGACACTACAAATCTCCCAACTAAACAGTATTCATTCCAAGTTTTCTCAAAAATAGTTTTCCATTCTTCAACTGAATCACAGTTAATGGATCTATCTGATGTATAAATATTGGAACACTATTTTTGTCCATGGAACCCTACCCTTAGCTGCTATTATTAGGAGATTTCTTATTTTGTATATAGGGATATGAATAGCTGACATGTGGCTAACATAATATCTTATCATGTCAAATCATATTTATTTATGCTTTCATATGCTCAGGAGTTTGGCCTTAATGTATTTCATAGCATAATAACAATAATATATATATATATATATATATATATATATATATATATATGAGTTAGATACTGGTAGATAATCATCATATTGAGAACTTGAGTTTTATTGTATGTTTTGGAGGTTGCCCCCTCGAAGTGGCTAAATCATTATACTTATTACGATCATTTATCTATATTTTGGTGTTTTTGGGTGTGATATTATTGTTGATATTCATATCTATCTAGGTAATTTCATTACAAGTGAAACCAAAGCTTTAATCTCGGTTCTAGAATTAGGTTAAAACCCTAATTGGAAATATTCATCTATATCTCCAAAATGGTTGTGATTTTTTTACAATTTTTTACCTTATGTTGCGAACTGAGTCAACTAAGATCCTCTCAAAATTTCAATATTCTTTTACTTTATTTTCATAAGTTATATCCATTTTATTGTTTATCATAAATTTTCTACCTAGGCTGAAATTTTAGGAATTTTTCTAAGTTTCTTATATTTTTGAAAAGATTTCAAAAAATTAGATAGGGCTTGTTCTCAATGTTTCTTTCTATTTTCCCAACAACCGTAAAAACCCAAAACCCTAAATTCCTACCTTGATCCTTATATCACAAGACCTAAACCCTACATCATGACAAGTAGATCAACTAGAGGCCAAGGGAAGAGTCAAACAACTCTAGGAATGACTCCAAATAATGAAGATATGGATCTGTAATATTTAGCTTTTGAAGTATCAAAGGTATTTAACCAACTTGAGGAAAGGGTTAATAATATGATGAGTAAGAAGTACTTTTGTCATGATATTAAAACACCAAAAGATAAAATGGAAGATAACCTTCAAGCACTGGGAGGTAACATGCAAAAAATAGAAGGTAACCTTGACTAAGGTCTTCAATCAGTGAAGAGTGAAATGCAGTTGGGGTTGGAATCAATGAAAAAGGAGATGATGAGCACTCTTTCAAACATAAAGATAGGCATGAATTCCCATTCAAGTCACATGGCTTCCTCAAGAAATACACACCCATAAGCACATCAAACCAACCAAGGAGTATCCTCTACACAACCTATTGAATCTTCTAGCTAGTGGTGTAACATTATTCCAAAAGTGGAAATGCATAAGTTCAATGGGAGTGATCTGGTCACTTGGATCAACAAAATAGAGATTTTTTTAATCTGCATCAAGTCCTAAGTGGAAAAAAGGTAATAATGCCATCCTTGTATTTGTAACTAGAAAAAATCACTTGGTATCATTGGTTGTGCACTCAAAAGAAGAAGATCTCTCATTGGAGGGATAGACATTTATGTTCGCATTGACTTTCAATCCCACTTAGATTTCTACATTGTATGGCATTGGAGTAACATAGTTTTTAGAATTGTAATGTCTCCCACCTAAACAATATTCATTCCAAGTTTTCTCAAAAAGTGTTTTCCATTAGTAAATTGAATCATAGTTAATGGATCCATATGTTGTATAAATATCAGAACAATTTTTCTGTCCATGGAACCTTGCTCTTAGCTGTTATTACTGGAAGATTTCTTATTTTGTATTTCTGCAATTTATTATTTTTCATGGGACAACTGAGCACCTAAAATTGACACAATACACCCTCCACAAAATCCCTATGTAATTCCTTGCGAAGACATCCATTATACTACAATATGTTTTGTTGATTTTGAATTTTATCTATAATATTTTTTTTGTTGATTTTGATATTTTGTTGCAATAGGTTCTACTGATTTTGATTTGAAATTCACAGCTTCCTTTTGTAGATTAAGAGGTCTTCAAGAAAGTTTTGTGTACTTGCACCTTGAAAGGAGTGAAGTACTATTGAGCTTCACGTGGCCATTACTTTCTGGTTGAGGGATTGAGACACTTAGTTGCTATGCAATTTTTCCCGGTTTAAATGTCATTTTCGTATGTTTAAACCATTCATTTGTCATCCATCATATACTTCTTTTCGACAAAGAGGGTAGTATATCATGATACTATTCAATTGAAAGACTTTCTATGTCAAAAGACATATTCCACTGTTTGTTCCTTCTTATGAATGACACATTTGTCACTGTTAAAGTTATTCACCATTAAGACTATGATGTATGGTGAGGCAACCGTGTCCTCTATAAATTAACGAAATTTGTGATTATCATACAACCTGACATTTTTTCACCCATCATTCCTCAGTATACCATAGCTTATGTCTCTTATGAACATGTTGGGTAGGAATCTAGGATTAATCTTGTCTTACATGGTCCTTGAATTCCCTAAGGATAATCAGAAAAACAGATTTAGAAATGTTTTGTATAACAATTGGTAACTTAATTCAATACATGTAAAAAATTGTTAGCGTTCATAAATTGAGGGCAGCTAATAGATAGAGGTAATGATCTGTTTTATTACACTGAAGGTGTTAGACAATAAGATCGAGGAAATCTATTCGATTTTCCTATTTTTGGACCATGAATTAATTTAGTTTAATTTCATTCTTCAAATCAATATCTACCTAAATATGGAAATGATCTCGGTGTGTTTGATCCTCTTTCTTTAACATCTTTTCAATACTCCTTTAAACATGTCCAATATATTCTAATTGATGAAAGGAATTTTATCGACCCAAACTTGCTCGGTAAAATTGATTGCCGTGCCCAAACGTTCTCGGTAAAATTGAATACTGACTTCAAGAAGCTTTCCCTTGTTCCAAAACATTTGCTTTCAGGAATAGGTCTATCATCCTCGTTGGTGACCTTTACCAACTTCCACCTATCATGGACATACCTCTATTTTCCAACAATTCCTACGAGGCTAACCTATGGAAAGGCTTCACGACAACCATCTCCCTCAATGTAATCTTCAAGCAATATGGTTCCAGTTCTGCACAAGCATCATTTTGGAACTTATTGCTCAACATTCATACTTCTCTCCCTCTCTTTCAAGATTGGGAGATCCTTCTGTCAGGAACGCATTCCTGCCTTTCTAAACAAGAAATCATTGAGTTCAAAGATGACCCCCATCTTTTTGCTAAAAACGGTCTAGTCAACAACCACAACCTTCAAATATTAAAGTCCCTTAACTCTCCCGTGGCTAGATCAATCCCTCTAACCATCAGACATGATGACTTCGGAGAGGCTGATAATGATCAATTGCGACACAAAGTTGTTTGAATCAACCAGAAATTCACGCTTTCTACAAACTTGTCGGTGGAAACAAGAATTTTCAATAGTGTTATTGGCTCTTTCATTGGCATAGTCAACGAATGCTCCTTTGATTCCTCCTGGTTTTTTTGTGTTTGTTGTCGTTAGATTTGATTGATACTCACATCCTCCTTCGGATGCAAACAACCCCTTCCACATTCTTGTACCTCCATTTTCCAAAGGGAATTGAGGACAACGACTTCTTTAAATGGCATGGGCATTTTCAACCCATAAATATCAAGGGCTTACTTTGTAGTGAACCACTATTGACGTAGGAGGAATATAAAGACAAGGCCTACCCTTCACGACTATATCGTGAGTTCCCTCATTGTCGGCCCTTCGTACCTCTCCTCCTTTTTCATTCAACCGCTATAGAAAAAAGTCCTTTGCACCTCTACTTCAGTCACTCTTAATAGAGGAATCTTGCCTTCAATCCCTTCCTTCATCTCTCCTCTCTTGGACTCATATTTTGTTGCTCATTTCTCATTTCACCATGTTCATCCGGTTATTATATACCCCCTGCATTTATGTTAATCTTTCCTTACATATTTAACATTCCTTCTACTCGCTTTCGCCTCATACTTTCGACGTTTTTATCGCACACCTCACGTGCAATTGCTAGTTACTAAAATACAAATAAATTTTGTCAGCAGCACCGCCTCATATATTTATGAAGTCCCCCTCCACGAGACCATGCTCTTATAATTATAAGCAATAAACATAGCGACTCGCGGTTTATATAGAGAGACATCGACTTGATTTCCTGGTTGCTTCAATTTTATTTGGAGGGTTTCTAGTTTGTGTGCAGGAAATAAAAAATCATGGCGCTGAGGCAATTCTATAACGAGATAAAGGGTTTGAAGGTGAAGGATTTGCCTGCCTACTTGAAGCCAATGCTGTCAAGACAATACATTACAAGCAGCGTGACCAAGGCGTTTGACAATTACCACGCTAAATACATCCAGACCAGCTCAGTGACGCCGCTCAACCACGTGGTCTATGGCGGCCTCTTGTTCTCTTATCTGGTGGCTTTGCCTGAGGAGCGCCGCCATCTCGAGCACCAGAAGCACAGCAAGGACCATGCCCATTAATTTCAAGGTATTAGTTAACCCTTCCTTCACAAATGACTATCAATTTAGAAAAATACAGCTGACCAAACCCTAGCGAAATTTGCTAAAATGGAAAGCAGAGTGTGGTCTTGATCGAACTGCTAAAGGCTTGTAAAAATTAATGGTAACTACCGGATGGAAATCCACTGTTTTATATGCGCCCGCTTCTTCGTGACTTACACTGTTCTTTAGCATTTTACTTATAGAAGCTGATCCAGATCTATTCTGAAAATTTCAATTGTCTTTGAAATGTAATGATCCAATCAGCCAATATCAATTCGGGATGACAAACTTCGCTTCGTTCATTGGTGCAGTTTATATTTGAGACTTACTTTGCCTTTTGCTTTAATTTTTTTTCCTTTTTTCTTTTATTAAAGTTAAATTGTTCCTCAGGTAGACTGATCTTTCTGATGGCGTTTTCTTTAATAATCGAGCCAAATATTCATATGCCTGGCCTTTTTCTGGGGCTCTTATATGATATCAGACTCTCATTTCATAGCACATTTTAAACTGTCCCTCAGGTAGGTGAATCTTCCCGATGGCATTTCCTTTTAAACATTGAGTCAAATATACATATGCCTGGCCTTTTTTCGGGGTCTTGCATGATATCACACTCCAATTTCGTAGCACATTTTAAACTGCCCCTCAGGTAGGAAGATCTTCCTGATGGCTTTTCCTTTTATATTCGAGTCAATTATACATAATGCCTGGCCTTTATCTGGTGGACTTATATAATATCAGACTCCCATATCTCAAATCCACAATTTGACAGTAATCTACTCGCTTTCATTACACATTTAATTGAAATCTATTTCAGCTAGGTAGCCGGTACAGTCCCCCAGCCTCTAACCCAACCTGGGTACATCCCCGGCATGTAGTAAGGGTATGGTACCCCTTGAGTTTGTTCAGGGTATGTCTGGGTATGTCTGCAGTTGTAACAGGGCATACCCGAATGTCCAGAACGTAACCAAGGGGTACCCACAGTCTAAAACGTGTTTTTAATTTTTTTTTTCCATTGAAAAGTCAGCATAAAAAAACAAAAAATAAAGTAAAAACATTTGGAGTATTGTTAGTGAAGCTTCTCACGGGCAAAATATCACTGCAGTCCTTCAATGGACAAGCCATGGATCAACAGGGATGGTTCCGTTCTGTAAGGGACAAAGAAATTGCATTAGGGGTTAATATTGATAGTTCTGTTTCTGCAAGCGAGAACTTTGAGGAAAGATTGGCCCTTCTTCTAAACACATCAATGGCATGTGTAAACTAGAATTGCTGGAGCCAGACTTGCAGCATCATATATAAACATCTACATTGCAAACAAAGGGATTGTTGCTCCTGTATTTGGAGATGAGTAAAGGGATAAGGAAGCCTCTGATGTCCTTTCAGCAGCTTTTCCTGATTACAAAGTTGTAGTGATATCGGGTGCAAGGGAATTTGTACTCGGCAGTGGTAATATTAACAAAAATATGCACCACATGATGTTGATATTGATGCTCTCAATGAAGAGCAAGATGGCCGTGAATATTAATTTTGATTTAATTAATTATGATCAGTACATGACTTTTGAGATATTTGATTATTATAACATTTCGCATTCGGATAATATTTTCATTTTTGTGGTTATTTTGTTTTTTTATATGCATAGGAAATGGTTAATGTCTCTAATTTCTGATTATTAGGTTATAATTTCTATATTTTTAATTATTTTTAAGATTTTTTTTGTACAGATGTACCCAAGGCAAAAAAACAATTGCCTTACTGTTACCCGAATCGCACCCGAACCGGCTACTTAGTCTATTTGTTTTTCTTCAAATTGTTATTCATCTATTTGAGGTATTCCTACTATTAATTTACATGGGAGATTACATGTCCACATCTTTGAGAAATGTGTGGGATTTGATGCATTTACGTATACTGTGATCTCCACAACCATGCATGCACCATTGTTGGGAGCTATTAGGGAGGCACAGAATATAAAATCCTTAACACAATATCTATCACTCCATGATATGGAAATAGAGGACAAATCTGACACTTTGATCTTGATTCAACATATATGTTTAACTGCAGCAGGAGGGTATTGCCAAATCTCAGTGAACAAATATCACATTAAATTTACTTTCTATCCTTAATAAAACTTAAGTGAATATGAAAAATAAATACGGTATTGCAATTTATTGCATTTAAATATATTGCAAAACACTTGCTGGATCATCTTTACTGCTACAGGCTGCATGTACTATGAGGAGATTTCCTACAGAGACAATTGGCTTCCATTTTAGTTTGTAATATCCCTGATAAATAATTTCTAACAAATATGGATATTTTATCAAACCCTAGGGCTGCAGTATAAAAATTAGAACTTTTATGACAGCAGCAATAAACTGATATTTTTAATAAAAACAACAAACCCCAATTGTAAACAAAATAGAATTTATTTATTTATTTTCAAATCAGCTTCAAGACAAATACCAGAATATCTGTATACAATTACTGGGTCAATTTTGATGGTCCGGATATGTAGAAGGCTACAAGAAATAAACATGCAAGCTGAAACCCTTGCAAAAACGCTCTAGATGTGGTGTCCAACATAGAATCAATCTCCCAAGGGTGGCGTCCAATTATGGAAGTGTCTAATATGCTTTGCAGATGTTTGTTTGACAAAATCCTTGGCTGTACTTTGCTGTTTTGGATGCTAAAACAGCCTTGAATATGATGCCCTAGTTGAATTGGAGGAATATTTGTACTTTGAATACCACTGCAACCCCTGGATGGAATTGCCAAGCTTAGATATGAGGGTTTCTGTCATCAGATCTATGTTTTACTGATGCAGAAGCAGAAGCTACTTGCAGACAATGAAGTAGTTTATAAATTCCCAAGACATATGTAACAATAAACCCAAAATCTGCCTTTATAACTTCCAAAGACCTTCTCCATAGTTGGTACCCCCCGTCCTAAAAATAGGAATAGACAATATAAAATTGATTTATCCTCTCTCCCATGTTGGCGCTCCATCCTAAAAATAGGAATAAAAAATAAAAAATTGTTTTATCCTCTCTGTCCTAAAAATAGGATCTTGACGCTTATGCAACCCATTCTATCTTTGGTGCCCCATAATAGAATGCTTTATTTAATTATTATTCTATCTTTAACGCCCCACAATAGAAGTTCATCATTCTATTTTTGCTTTTTTGGATTAATAACTATGTTCCACCAAGTTTCCGGGATGGGGACGGCAGGGGACGTGTTTCTGGGACGGATTTTTTTAGGCCTTTTTTAGGGGATGATAGGGGATGACTATTAAAAAATAAGGGAAAATTTAAAAAATATAGGAAATTTCCAATATTCATATGATAACATTGCTAAAGCAAACCTTAATACATAAAATTAGAGTTGAATTGAGATTTCACATAAGATTTATCATTTAACTTTAAAAATATAGGAAATTTCAAATAATCATATGATAAGTATAACACATTGATAAACTTAAACTTAAAGCATTCATCACTGTCTTCTTGCATGAAAACTCCCTATTCGTGTAGGAAAAACTTGGTTTGTAACAAGAATATGATATACCAAGATCAAAGACCAAAAGGTCTAACATTTTGTGGCGTATTTCTATGGAAAGAAAAGCGCTACAATATATTTTCTTGTAGACATCCTTTTATAAAGTAAATGTTGCTAGAACTGTTTGAATTGTGTGGTAGCATATAAATTTATTAAGGATGGATGATAAACAACATGCAGGACTTCAAAATTGAAATCACACGATAAGAATCCTATCAATGTCATGTAATCTAAAGAGACTACAAGTATAAGCTCCATACTTTATAATAGAACTATTTTATTCATTTCTCTCAACACTTATAGATTATACCAATGGATGATAACTAAGATTAACCACACATGACTTCTTAAAGGTCTGCTATTGACCATTTGAACGAAGCCAACATGCAGCTTTGATTGAAGATATACAAGACAAAGGAGTGGCATTTAATAGCATATAAAGTATTTCTCTCAATTATAATAGCGGAATATACCAGTCCATTTCATCTTCAATCTCCTCAATTATCTAATCAATGCAGACCATTGATTTAAATATAAACATTATTTTGGTAACCAACTATTTTCTGTTATTGTTAATCTCTTGTTGGTTTTTAGTAGTGTCTGATCGACTCTTTTGTTATGTTTAGTTGTAGTTGACAGTTGTGTTTTAACCAAAAACCATTGGATCTTTGATTCTTTTGTCATAGAAACAGAATGATTCATTTCAGGGGAAGGACACTGATGTGACAGTTCCTCCTTGTACCAATTGATTGTATTGAAGTTTGAACACTACCTTATGCAATAAATTTGTTATTCATAAATGGCTTCCTTTTTGTTTTGATGTTTGTTTTAGGTTTAGGGCATCTTAGAAATGAAATTGGGGGTCCTTGTGGGCCCCCTACATTGCTTTACTTTTAATTAAAATGTGTGTTTTTTAAAAAAAAATGTGTTTTTTAAGGTTGTTTGCTTAGGGGAGGGGACGGCTGGATGACGGTATGTTTAGGGGACTTCTAGCCGTCCCATAAACGGTACCGAGGGACGTCCCCTGCTGTCCCCTATTTTTTTTTGGATGTCCCGGGACGTTTCCTAAAATTTGCAAAGTTTGGGGATGGGAAGGGGACGTTTCCTACCCGTCCCCGAGGTTCCGAAATGTCCCCGGTACGGGGACGAGCTAAAAAACATAGGGGACGCGTCCCCGTGGAACATAGATTAATAATATAATTTACCAGTATCATTTTTCCAATTAAAATATAATTAACTACTCTTGGACCACTTAAGTTTATTTAGTCTGTCCCTCAAACTAATTTCCTCATTAGCCTACAAAAAATAATAAGAATATGCTTTGCTGTTATCTAGAATTAATTAATTCTGAAAGGGAACAAAACAGTAGTAAGCCCTTCCCTAATTGCTTGCCCTCAAACAATTGCAAGTCCCTTTTGCAAATACTAGGATCTCAAGCTCTCATGTTCATACAATTTGGAATTGGGTATGAACCGATCTATGGGCCCTTTGCCACTCAAAGTGCTCTTCACTTTATCACCATTTCCACTATGTTGTCCATAATAACCACTCATCTAGAAATGAATGTAGTAGGAAGCAACAAATCCACAACATTTTCATACCTTTGGATGTCCTCAACTTGTTCACCTTCCTTTGCCGAATGAAGCTTGGTTGACTTTGGATATCTTCAATCATCCCTAACCTTGTGACTCAGAAGTTTTGGGTTAAGATCAACATTCTTGAGCAATTTCACCTTAAATTCTTCACATTCAACAAGTGAATCTTGTTGACGCATGCAAACATTAGAAGTCAATAAAACTTTGTATGATTCTCGTTAAAGTCATGAACATAGTCAATTTGCTTTCCATAGGTTGTTCTAAAAATTTCAGCTGCAAATTGAAAATCAATTTTAGCAACCGGTAAAGCCCTTTTTTCATGTTCATTAGAACATGCCAGTCTTCTTGGAACTCCACCCCAAAACCTCATTTCATTTCTGATTTTTCTTTGTTAGGTTCATGCAGTCTGCTAATTTTTGCTCTCTCCTCATCACTAATGGAGAACTCTTATTAGATCCATCAATGGTAGGGTTGACTAACTTTCCTAAAGCCTATTTGCAGGTATCTCTGATTAGTTTGTGGCCTAGGTTCAACTCTTGGTCCACCCAGCTATTCCTTCAGATTAATAAAATTGGTGAGGGACATGGCATCTCTAACCTCACCAGGAAGTACCCTATACTCCTCATAGCTAATAGCAATATTATTACTATGGTAGGCAAAATTGCATGCCTCTTGAATTGCTTCCTCTCTAAAGTAGGAAGTTACTATTGTAAGGGCCTATCATTTAGAACCAATGGCTAATCCTCTAATAGGGTTAGTTATGGTTCACTCTTGACGAGCTTCCTTCACCGTTTGAAGCTCTTTGCACATTCGTGCCCTGCATAACTTGGATTAACTGACCCATCATATCAGCTAACATTGTCTTGTCCCTGAACAAGCTTGTCAAAGTGTGTCTCATCCGGATCCTTGTTACCCATGAGTTTTGGCTGTTCTGTACCCTTCTTTTTCTCCCTTTGGTAGTACTTGAACTTCTCTGTCACTACCTTGCGTGGAGTTCAAAGTTGTTTAGATTCCTTGTCCCTTCCACAGGTTGGAAGGAATTACGCTCTAATACCAGTTGTGATATCCTTGAAAAATACTTTAGATAAACCTGGATATTTTTGTTAAGAACCCTAGGAGAGTCAGTATAGAATTGGCTTTTATGACAATAACGACAATCTGATTTTGAATAAAAACAACCCTATTGTGCCAGACAAAACAAATTTTTATTTAATGATCTTGAATTAGCTACAAAAAAATACTCAGTGTTCCGGCATTGTTAATTTTCTTACAATTGAAAAAAATATAAGACCATGTAAACTATTTTGACTGAAATCTGCCCCTAGATACTAAAGCCCTAGCTATACTTGCTATTTTGAATGTAGAATTAAGCTTGAAAAGTGTGCCCTAGCCGAACTGGATGAACACCTGTACCTTGAATGGTCACTGCAACCCCTTTTCAATGGAATTGCCATGCTTAGATATGAGGGATTTCGTCCTCGGACCTGTATGCAAATCAGGGATTTCGTCTTGTGATTGTTAATGCATAAGTTTCATAAGCTATTTGCAGACATATGAAGTAGTTGATAATGTTTCCAAGATGTAGGGTTTTAATAAACCCCAAATCGGTTGCCTTTATAATTTCCAAGGCCTTTCCAAAGTTGGTGCCCCCTCCTAAAATTAGGAATCAGACGTATAAAATTGTCTTTATCCTCTCTCCCATTCTTGGCGCTCTATCCTATAAATAGGAATAAACAATATAAAATTGCTTTATCCTGTCTTCATCCTTAAAATACGATTTTCGATGTTCATACATCTCCATGCTATCTTTGGTGCCCCATAATAAAATGCTTTATTTAATTATTATTCTATCTTTAGCATCCCCATAGCATAGAAGTTTTCATCATTCTATTTTTGAAGTTTTTGGATTAATAATATAATTTAAGTGTCATTTTTCCAATTAAAATATAAAAGTGCCTTTGGACCACTTAAATTAATTTATTTCCTTCTTTAATTTTCTCTTAGCATAAGGAAAATAAAGAATAGGCTTCGGTATCCAAAATTAATTAATTTTGAAAAGGGGACATTACATAGTTACATAGGTATGTATGCCCTTGTTCTATTTTAGAGCTGCTAACTGAGCATATGTTGAGAAAAAACTATTAGTGGTAACGTTGTCAGACTCATCAGCTTATTCATTTGTTCACCTCATTCAGTCATTATTTTTTGAGAAAGAGTTGTGATAGGCTCCTCAACAGTTTTCATTCTGAACAAAGCCTTTCATGAATTGTTTTTCATATTTTCATTGAGCCTCTATCTATATTAGGATTTTGCCAAACATCTAATGTCCCTACACCTAGATCTATGGGAATGGAATTAATTTCACTTGCAAATATCCATTTAACGTTTATCTCTAATTCTATTCTTTAAACTAGTAGCCATGATTCTTTAAATGCTGCAAATCTTCCATCTAACAACATGAACAACTAAGACACTAATATCCAAGCTTGGTTTTATACAAAGTTTTCTTGTGAAATTATAACTAAACTATGCTGTTGAGTCTTAAATTTCAATAAGTTTTTTTTAGTGATATACTTGGAGTGTTGAAAAGATTATGCCATGTCGAGTAAAGCCAAGTGAGTTTATTGAATAGGAGATGTTGCACATGGCCCATTTTCAAAACTTACTTGGCCAAATTTTAAATTTTCGCCTGCTTTCTTCTAAAATACACCCCGTAAGATGCATGATTAATGGAATTTTCCAGGAGTAACTGCTAAGACCATGACAATTGAAGAGGCATGCATCATGCCATATATACTCTTTTAAAAAGTAACCTTGCTCGACTTTATTTAGTTTATGCACATGTAGCATGCAATTTTTACAGTGTTATGTGGGGATGCGTCCCCTAGATTTTGGTGACGTCCCAGACGTTTCGGGGACTTGGGGACTTAGAGGGGACGTCCCCTAATTTTTAAAAATCTTTCAAAAGTTTTCTAATGTTTTTACTTTTAAAATGATGTTATTTTTACCAAGAACATTAAATTATGATCTTGAAAGTACCTAAAATACATTAAACACAGTTTAAATCCCTAAATTTAATTGAATACAAGTTAAAATATTAAAATATTAATTTTTATATATTATTTTAATAGCCGTCACCCTGCCATCCCCAAAAATTGGGAATTCTTTTGCCGTCCAGGAAAATATGTCCCTGTCTCACTGCCCCCCCATCCCCGAGACTTAGGTAACTATGCATTTTTTTAATGAAACAGAGAAAATGTTGCACCATGTCCAACACTTTTAGAGTAGGGCATGGCCTGCAGCCTAACAGCATTCAGGAACTCCAGTCTCCAACCCTCGCAAATTTCATCGAGTCTCCAATGCTGATTCTTTTTTACTGATTATGGTAGTTCTTGATTTCAGATGGTGAGAGTGGCAACAAATGACCTAAGTGATGCTATTACTAATGGATAAAAACGAGGGTAGCAGAAAGGCCAAGCTGGAGAGTGTACTTACTGTTTTTGTGCCCCAGCAAGAATATGAGGCCAATAATAGGATGAATTTAGAAGTAACCTCTGTCACATGACTTGGATTAGGCTAAAAACTTGGCAATCCAGACAGTCAACCCTTTTAGAGCAGGGCATGGCCTGCAGCCTAACAGCATTCAGGAACTCCAGTTTCCGACCCTTGCAATTTTCATCGAGTCTCCAATGCTGATTCTTTTTTACTGATTATGGTAGTTCTCGATTTCAGACGGTGAGAGTGGCAACAAATGTTCTAACTTCTAAGTGATGCTATTACTAATGGATAAGAATGAGGGTAGCAGAAGGGCCAAGCTGGAGAGTGTACTTACTGTTTTTGTGCCCCAGCAAGAATATGAGGATAATAATAGGATGAATTTGGAAGTAACCCGTATCACACGACTTGGATTAGGCTAAAAACTTGGCAATCTGGAGAGTCAAGAGTCAGACTTAGGTCTTAGATAAAATTCATCAGAAAATCAGGGAACTAAAACACATAATTTATTAAGAATTGCAAATGTTTTATGCATGTTCTAATACCCTTAATTTTTTCCAAGGTTAAGCATGCATTGCTGAGGTCGTTTGAGTTTGAATTTCATTTGCGTTTCTCTGACGTTTTGTCTCTTTCCCGTTTCTGATCTTAGTGACTTGTGGGTGCTCATGAGCCAATCCACAGTCATGTGACTGTCATCATCATGTGCTTTTTGCACATATTAACTAAGCAGCATACTTTTGGATTTGAAAGAAATATTCTGAGCGTTACATTTTTAAGTTTTCAGAGTTACGGTTTGTCCCTTATTTTGAAGTCGTGTATTTTATACCATCTTGGTTTTTATTTGTGGGACTATTGAGTACAGAAGCCAGTATATAAGATTATTTTTCAGAACAGAGATAGAGGACTGTGAAAGATCCTATAACATCTCAAATTTCATGTAAAAGTCCTTTCAGGTTTCAAGTTCAACTCCCCGAGACATATAGAATACAGAAATACCAATTGTTTAATACTTAGTGATGAAAATTGAGTAGCAATTGTGCCACATGAATAAAGAAGACTGCAAACACCGCTGCACTCCTACATCTGAATGTGGAAAAACAATGGAATCTCCAATGTGTAAGGAAAGTGTCACTATTAAGGCCAGACTGAAGGTGACAACGAAAAACCTATTTAAAAGAAAATATTCATGGAACTGACAGGGTTATGACTGATGTTGAAGAGGGCTATTATATCTGTGCAGGTTTTCTAGTTTTCTGTTGATTGTATCAGAAAAATCATACTATGTTTAAGTTAATGAATGATGCCTTAGATAGTTCAATTATTGTGAAGAAAACGCTAGCTTACTAC
Source organism: Taxus chinensis (assembly GCA_019776745.2). Classification (NCBI taxonomy): domain Eukaryota; kingdom Viridiplantae; phylum Streptophyta; class Pinopsida; order Cupressales; family Taxaceae; genus Taxus; species Taxus chinensis. The sequence goes on from CM034155.1 coordinate 618,371,473, forward strand.
CTGTTGGAGATTTATGCAGTACAACATAGTGTGTTGTATTATTAGATGGTCATATCATTGTGTGTGTGTGTGTTTGTGTATGTAAGTTGTATCAACAACTCACTAGATGGTAGGGATTAGGGTGAGTGATGAGTGAGGTTTCGTAGGGATTGAGATAATGTTTGACTACTGGTTTGTAGGAGTTCAGATTTGTATAAGAATGTTTCAGATTAATGAATAAGATGAATATTCCATTGTGTTGATCTGATATGGTATCAGATCTCTGATCCATGACCTAAGAGTGCAATATGATTCGTTGAGTTTTGAAGGGGCAGTTCCAAATTCATGGCCTCGCTTGGCGATGAGAGAAATTATTGTTGTGAAGGCATTTTTGCTAATGTTAAAGTTCTTAGATATAAGTTTAAAGTATTGAGCATAGGTTAAGGTAGTTAGTACGAAGGCTTCATGTGTCGGTTACTTGTCTCTATTTGGCTTGTTTACTGTCATCCACCCCATGTGTGCCTGTCAAACAGTGCCGACCATATCTGCCAGCCTCACATTTATCTACTATCTGTGTGCAGATCCTGTGGTCAGTGCTTATTACTATGTGTTTCGTGCACCTTTTGCTTCACCATGTCCTCTCTGTTGATCTGTACTTATTTGCAGATTCGTCTTCATTTCTGTGCGCCATTGTATTTGGTATTCTCTGCCTTTTTGCAAACATGTCAATGCCCTCATGCTATCCTGCACGGTCCTGTGGGCTGTCTATTTTTCTCTTGGAATCTTTGGTTCATGGTATTGTGCTTTATTTGTTGGATTGGTGTATGAATCTTTTATCCTGGGCTACCTTTTTATTGTGTCTGCAGAGATCATCATTCTGTGCAGTCCCGATCTACTTTTGCAATCTGGTTTGTCAGTGGTTATCTGACAGCATTATATCTCTATTGCTTCACCATGCATTTCTGACATTTATTCATGTGCAATCATCTACCAACCAAATTCAGACATTGTCTGTTTTGCTCTGCATGCATCAATACTCTCATTCTGTCGCGCCATTGGGCATCAATCTTCAACTTGCCTGTGTGCAATAACATTCATTATTAAAGATAGTGTCAGGGCATCTGTGTACCATTTGTGTTGGAGAATATGACTACTCTGCTTGCTAATGTCAATAAAGCTATAACACATGAATTGTTAATTTAGTTAGTTTGTTATTTAGATATATGTGATCTTTTGTCTCTGGTTGGTCTTTCAATATAGTTTGTTTTGGTATAGAATCCAATATTCGTTATGGCCAATGGATAATAGGTACCTTACATATATTTGTTATCTTTTATCATAGGTAGTGCGTTTCTGGATTCTTAAGTTTAGTATTGTATTATAATCGAATGCTTGTGTTATTATGTAGTGATAGGTGATGATTTGTTTAATGTTTTTGCTAGTTTTTAGTATGTTAGAATATTTGTATTGTGATTTGTATAGGTTATGGTTAATTGCATTCAGTCCCAAACTATTCTAGTCAATAATCTGTCATAAGTGGTCATTCTATGTGTCAGTATTCTTCTCAAGTCTAGTTAGTCAGGAGTAGTGTCGGTCCTTACAATAAAATGGTTGTTTTTCGCTTGTCTAAAGTCATAGTCAACCATCCTCTTGTAAGAATACATTATCAGAAGAACCCAATGTCTTTTGAAGAATCTGTCAGTCCTTTGCGGGGGGTGGGTGGCAGATGGGGGTGAGGAAATGCCATCAATTGCAACATGCAAATTGACCTAGCTTATTGAGCTAAATTAGGGGGAGGTTGGAGGAATGGAGGAAGGATGCCTACATCCAATCTCGAGTTTGTTGCTAACTCAAAGGTTGTAGCTTGCCGTAGTGTTAAAACTGGATGTACCTGAATGACTACAAAATTGAAGAGTTGTTAGTCATTAGTGACACTGATGATGTACTCCAATTACAAAAGATTCAAAAACCTGCTCCTCACCAATTATAGCCATGAATGGTGTCCAGTGGCAGCGTTGACTGTTATACTGTTTGTGATCAAGTGGCAGCAATCAAGTGCAGTTGTTGTAGATGCGAGGTTTAGTGAGGTGGACATCACTCACTGAAGGAATCATGAGGATTGAGTCCTAGTATCTTGATTTGTACCTGCATAGGTGAGGCCCAACCAACTAGAGGAGCAAATTTGAAAAGAGAAGCAGAGGCCCATGCCACACTTGTAGTGAATAATGTGTTTTGTTCCTATTCACTTTTTGCTGATCGTGATGTGAACAATTGAACCACATTGTTCACAATTCAAGAAATCAAATAGCTTGTATGTCCCTATCAGCATTGTGTCCAGTGGTAGTGGTGACCATTATACTGTTTGTGATCAAGTGTAGTGGCTGCAAATGCGAGGTTTAGTGAGGTGGACATCACCCATTGAAGGAATCGTGAGGACCTAGTCCAAATATCTTGATTTATACCTACTCAGGTGAGGCCCAACCAACCAGAGGAACAAATTTGAAAAGAGAAGTGGAGGCCTATGCACTTAGAGTGAATAGTTTTTTTGTGCTGGTTCACTTATTGTTGATCGTGATGTGAACAATTTTTTGACATTGTTCATTCGAGAAATCATATAGCGTGTATGCCCCTATCCCTGTTATAGTGAGGCCATTCCCACTATACCCCTGTTGGATTGGCGATACGTTCTTGTTCATCAGTGTTCATTACAAACTGGTGCGTGACCCAATTCCTATGCAATATTGTTATCTTCCCTATGTTTGTACTAAGAGGGGGAATGTTGGAGATTTACATAGTACAACATAGTGTGTTGTATCATTAAATAGTCATATCATCGTGTGTAGGATGAGTGATGAGTGAGATTTTGTAGGGATTGAGATAATGTTTGACTCTTGGTTCATAGGAATTCAAACTTGTATGAAATGTCTTAGTTTAACAAATAAGATGAATCATTGTGTCAATTTGATATTGGCCTTTTGAATGAGATGTTTTATGTATGAAAAGGATTCGCATCTCTGCTCCAAATCTTTGCAAAAAGGTAAGTTCGGTAATCTTTAGAAACTGAACACAAATTGACTTCCTTTGGACCTTTGGAGTCCCTTGCTTGTTAAAGTTCATAAAGCTAGTTTTTTATGGGCTTTCAAAAGGCAGCCATTGACCATTTGGAGGAAATGGAGTGCTTGAAAATGATAATGAACTAATCAAAGTTGGGTATGCTATTGATCTAGGTCTTGGTATTAGTGTTATTGTGGAGGTTGAAGCAAGAGTGTTATAAAAATGAAATCAGACACCTGAAAAATAGTTTGTTGATCCATACTTGACTATATTCTTCCCCTTGCATTTGCTACTATTATATTGCAGATTGTAAAAACTACAGATGGCGGGGGAAATTGACCCAAATTAGTATATGGGCCTTAAAAGCATGCTTGTTATAATAGAAAGGGGGAGTGAAAATGAGCATTTCCATATGATGGGCAATCTTGATGATTTATACTCGGTTACATCCTTTCCATTCTTGCATGTGCTACTCCTATCATACAAATCAGACGAATCTTGACAAATCTAAGATAAGTTGAGTGGTAGTTTATGAAAGGGAAAAGGTCCATGATTTGGCATCATGTAACCAATTCTTTATGTATTACAAAAGTAGTTTCCATGGATTGGCGATGTGCAAGCTTGTCATTATGCATTCTTTTTGCAGTTTTTGGCTCTTGTTTAAGAACAATATGCATAATAAAAGCGACAATGGTGGAAGAGGAAGGAAAAAATGTGGCAAATAGAAGGAGAAAGTTATGGAAGCAATTAGAATAACTAAATAGTTCAATTTTATTTGAACTCAAAGGTACTTATATAGATTTATGCTCCTACAAATGTGGAATATACACTTATCTCTCCCACTAATAATCAACTCTCATAGTTGAGTTGCTACTACAACTCACGTACACACCCACAAACTACGAGTAAAATTAGATTGATACAACATTGGACTATGTCATACTAACCTAGGTAAATATCTAACAGTCCCCCCTTTAGTGCCTCTTTAGTACAAACATGGTTCAAAGGGAAGTTAATGGTATTACTCAAGAATTCGGATATACACTAGTTCAAAATAAACAACGATGGATGGGAACATATTGCTAGTCTAATAGGGGTTGTACAAACCAGGACTTACATCAAGTTCATACAGATTACATATGTAGAGGGAATTGCCTCACTACCACTATGATTAGGGATAGGAACACCCTTATTTGAGATCTTACAAACAAATGTGGATATGGACAAACACTCTATCCAATCTCTAAAATTGTGAACGATGACACATAATTGTTCACAACATGATGAATCACATTGAGTGTGACTAACCTTTATAATATGTGAATGGGGACACACTTTATACACTACAAGTATCGCATGGGCCTCCACTCATTTGTTTTGTTTCTATGCTTGGTTGGGCTTCAGGGAGCAGGTACATATCAAATAGTGGGACTGGGTTTTTATTATGTCTTCAGTGGGTGTTGGCTATCTCATTGAACATCGCATTTGTAGTCGTTGCACTTGATCACTACCATTTGATGACAAATAGTATGATGATCATTGCATTGAACACCATCCACGGCGTTAGAATTTTTGGTACATGGGTTACGTTGAAACTCGTGTAGCCCAAGTACATCATCGTTGCCACTAATGACCAACAAGTCTTTAGCTATATAGTCTTTTGGGCGCTTTGGTTTTGTCACTAGAACACACAACAACCTCTGAGTTAATGACAAACTTGAGAGGTTGAAACATATGGTTTACATTGAAACAATTGTGGCTGTAGTACATCATCACTAAAACTGATGACTAATAAGTCTTTAGCTATATAATCGTTTGGGCGCTTTGGTTTTGTCACTACAAGACACAACAACCTCCGAGTTAGTGACAAGCTTGAGATTGGAAGGTGGCTCCCTTACTCTATTTTTTTCCAGCCTCCTAGTGACTAAGCTCAAACAACTGGGTCAATTCGCATATCACATTTGCGAGCAAATTTTCCTCCCTAGAATGGACTTACCCATTCAACTGGACGCGTTCTTACGATAATGCGTCCTTATTGAGAGTAGAAATTTGACGTTGACAATACATAACGACACTATCTTGACTAAATTGACATTTATTGACTTTATTAGATTGGGACACAACATTAAAATGTGTGAACTAACTATTTAACAAAAGGTTGACACTACTAGACACAAAAAACTAATAGCACTAACAAAACTATGCACTAAACTAAAAAACATGTAGAGTGACTAATAGAGTATATACTAAGCTATTTTTTAAACTAACAAAACCAATATAAATTTACGAATTGACAAACTATGTAATATATTTTATTTTCTAAACATGTCTTATAACAATTTAAGCTATTTATGCATTAATTGAATTGAGTTTTGTTGCCAATGCCAACCATCAATGTGCATGAAGTGGTAGGTCTTGGCATGGATGACAGATTAGACAGGTGGGCACAACTGCATGATCAGTGGTTGAAAAGACTGGTGGACGGACAACCATATACAATGAAGTCATGACGAGATCATATAGGTGGACGTAATTTCAGGTGATCATGATTGGTGGTTGAAAAGACCGGTGGATGGAAGGTCAGATGCGATGAAGTCAAGATGAGATTAGATACTTTGATAGAGTAGGGCAAAGGCTTCCATAGGGGCATATAATTTGCATAGGTCAAGATGGTGAAATGAATGTTGGTTGACGAAGTAGATGCAATGTAGAGAGCAAGCATACATTGGGGGAGAAATTCCAACTCTAATCTCTTTCCCTTTCTTTGGTTGATGATCGTTCTCTATATTATTTACTAGATATGATAGTGCAACATATTGTTATCTTTTACATTATAGTCTTTACTTTATAGCCCCCGCTTTTGCCTAGAGGCACCATTACAACCCTTAGATTAGATAGCTCTTTTTGAACGCTTAATGACACTCTCTTACCCTTTAACTCTTGCTTTTGCCTAAGGCACCTCCAGATCTAGTAAGGTTCTCTACCTCATGTACTTAGTAATTGAGTGTATATTCCCCTTGTATCTCCTTTACAACCTCCTATGCACATGACCCTTCTTCCAAAGCCCTAGACCACTTTATGGACCAACAATTTGTGCACATGTTGGCCCTAGATTGGTCTTCTACATCATCCTATTTTATAGGATCGCCATAGATCTTTCTTGGCTTACATACAATTTGTGTGCCAATGTTAGTGTTCATTTGAAGTTTCAATTAGTCAAGAGCTAGGAAAGGAGCTCGGTGCTAGCCCATGGCTCATGCAATCAACAACAAAGAGAACGTGGATGCACATTAATAAGGCCCAAATTGTGGTAAAGAAGATTCTTGGAAAAGGATCTAGGCCAATTGGTATGGTAAGAATGGATAGTGTTGTTGGATGGTAGAATGGAGTGAGAAAAGGGTATGAGCTTGTATTTGTTGCAACAAAGATAACATGTGAGACTTAAAGAACTCGATATTCCCTGTGTGAGAAGCGATTGAGTTGACAATCGAGTGGGACCCCAAAGGAGTCAAAGTAGCACCCACATTGCCCTGTGTTGACCTTGAGCTTGCTTGGATTTCAAAGGGCATGGCCATTACTTATGGCAAGCCCGAAATCAGTTAATACAAGATCAACTCCATAAAAGTCAAAACTTGGTTTTAATCAATGTCATCAGCCCCGTTGATGGCATACAAAGAATTCCACATAAAATAGTACGTCATTGGCCTAGAAAATGATGTCGGCCAAATATGGGGGGACAACTTGATGATATTGGCATCTTTCGTGTCGATGACATTCCAGCATTGTCTTGGGTACAAGACATTCCAGATTTATTGTTACTCTTTCCACCCTTGGATATAAACTCAAAAAGCCTCCCCACTTAAGATTCACTTGAAGAAGTTGGGGAGGGAAGAGGAATTACATTCCCCCTGTCCCCAAGGAAAAATTCCTTTATACCTAACAAAGACCGCTGATGGAGAAAGTTGACCTCTGTCAAAAACAGGAGCATTACTGTATATTCCCTCTTAATGCTCTCTTGAGTGGGAATAATGCAGAACAATTGCTTTCGTCAAACTACATTCATTTCCTCAGGAAGGGGTGCAAAATATACCTGATACATAAAACATCCTCCCATCCCTTGTGCCCATAATCTTCTTTAAAAGATCGAAGATCGCGAGTTTCCTTCACATGAGACATAATAGCCAAGTTGGCAGGGTAATCTGTCACAAAGTTATCCGAATTTTATCGAAAAAGTTTGAATTTCGCCGAACTTTATTCTCGTCGAACATGAACTCGAACTTTATCCATTATTTTTACATGGGAAGTTTTTGACGCAATTTCATATTATTTTACAAATGTATGTATATATACATATATCAACTGAAAGTAGTGGATAGAAAATCTCTCTCCACTCTGTCCCTTTGACATATTTATGCATTTTATTCAAAAAATAGAAATGATAGAAAACAAATTGTCCAAACTTGAGAGACATTTTTTCTCTCGAACTTTATCCCTTGGCGAACTTAAAACCGCAATTTATCCTCGTCAAACATGAATGCGAACTCAAACCTTGTGACTTGATGACATACCATGCAGGTGTCACATACATCTCTAGTGAACTCTAGAAGTGTCTGCATGCACTTGGGTTTGTGTGAAAAAGCAACACTAGAAGAGTCACGTGTAACAATTGGGGGCTTAATAGTAGGAGGCTCAATGTCAAGTTTCCCCTCAAACTCATCATTTGAGAAGGAGATGCTCCAATAATATCCATGGAATTGTCATAAAGTACAGAGAGATGAGGAATAGCTTGTAAGAATCATAATCCGGCTCATCAACCATTTCACACCATGGATTGACATTATCATGAAAATTAGAAATTGTAACGGGAACTACTATTAAAGTGTCACAAGCATCCAAAGTAGAAACAATAGCAGGATAGCCACTAGGGGAGGTGAAGACCGAAGAATGATGTTATGCTTCTTCTGTTCTTTCTTCATAAACATGTGTCTTTTGTCGATAATGTGACTTAGAATGACTGCCTTACCACAATAAGAGCTTTGAAGTGTGGTTAGACCAAATATTTCCTTTAGTTTAGCCCATGCTACAAAGGGGTAATCAATATCTCAAAGGTAGAACATGCAGTCATAACTTAAATGGACAAAGCAATGAAACCAAAAGCCATATTATGTGTGCTAAGCCACTAATTTCTTGTCCTCGTTCAAAGATGCATGTTCATCACCACAAACAAATCATAGCAATCCCTTTATGGAAAATGAAGTCCACATTGAATTTAAAAGTTGTCATAATGATAAGGAGCCGTATTGATGGTAAAAAATCTGCAATTAGAATAAGTAGAAAGTAGAAAACAAATACTACCACTTAAAAGTATGGTAAAAAATATGCATTGAGAAGACAACACGATCAAAATATGCCTTTGACAAGTTTGCACATGGAAATGAAAAGTGCCCCAGAAATGCAATCTAGAGGCTGAACGAGATCCCGTGAGGGGAAAAATGATTAAGAGCAATACATTTTTTTGCTAGAAAAATTCCAAATCAAATTAATAAAGTTTCATTTGGCATGTTTCCCAAGACGACCATAAACTGACATCAGGGGGTGGAAGACAAGCAATTGACAAAATTGTATCGACTTGTTGGTAAGTTTTCAGGCCGATCAGAGAACTTTTATTTTGGCACAATTCCCAGGGCAACTGAAACTGCTACATGAAAGCTGAATTGAGTCTGGGCACAAAAGACTAGTGTTCAGGATGATAGAATCATCTGTGTGTTGACAATTTGCAGATGGTTTGAAAATATTTGTTTTCTTTGCCTCTTTTTTGGTTGAAATAACTTCAAAAATTTACATAAAGCCAATAAAGTAAATTTACCACAATTTTTTTAAATGACCTATTAGCATTTCAACTGATTCTAAGCAAATAGAGGACATCTTCAACAAAGATCTTGGCTAAACCGAGGCCAAAAGTGAAAAAGGCTTTGGTGGGTTACAAGAAAATCCTTTAAAGTTGATCAGGGGATAGATTGTGTAAAAAGGAGAAAATCTTTCACAAAACTGCAAAAAATGCAACTTGGGATATGAGCACCCTTGCTATCTGAGTCTTCAAAATTCAAAATTCAAATAATAAAGCTTGTCTTGCATTAGCTCTGATACCATGTAGAAATTAGTAGTATGCTAGGATCATGCCTAAACCAAAGCAAGCTCATACAAAAGACAGATTATAATGGTACAAAAATTGCATAAATAACTGCAAAGATATCACAATCTGTCTCTTTTGCATGTTCAAAACCAAGAAGTGTATATTCTTATAAAGAGATGACCAAAGAGCTTAAGTTTAGGAATAGAACAAGAAAGCAAAGCTTTAAAAGCTTCTTCAAGTTTTGAGCGTACACTCAACTTGGAATAAAGACGAGTCTACCCCGTTTATTTTAAGTACAATGAATGGCACTAACCAGACAAGTGTGAATTCGCAACTGTTGAGAACAGTTTAGGGACCAACACTTGTCCAAAATGATACAATTGGGAGGGTGTTAGGGTAATTATTCATCCATGGATGGTTGGTTGGTTTGTTAACAAACCTAAATTTGTTTTGGACATACAATTTGCAAGCCAGGAATGAGAAGAATTGAGAGTTATTGAAGATTGAAAGTAGGACATACTGGGGGACAATTTTCATGGATGGTCACCATTTGGCTAAAAACTATTCTTTAATTGAAAAGAAAATTTGCCTTAAATCTCAAAAAGCATTTTATGTTTTAGAGAGCTTTCCGATTTTTTGTAGGCAGTATGTACACATCTGAAGGTAATTGGAATTTTTTCTACAATTATTGTTGTGCTCAAGGTTGTGAAATTTATTATTAAAAAATATTTTCCCATATTTATAAGCTCACTGTATATAAAAGATTCTTTGGGTCTTTCATCTTCCTTACGCATGCTACTAGGGTTGGGCTAGTTGGAGGTCAAATATCCTTGCGAGGTGAAAAGTCTGGATTATTTGCATAGATAATATTCTGTAAACAGATCAGACCTCAAAATATTATTTCTCCAAATTTTGTTGATCTCAAAGTTATTAATTTAGTATTAAAAAAAACATTTTCCCATTTTATAAGTTTTACTGTATATAAAAAAATTCTTTGGGGCTTTCTTCTTTCTTACACATGATTTGTGTAGATAATGCTGCGTAAACCAATCAGACCTACTGTCATAATATTATTCTTCTTAATACGAAAAATTGTTAGTTATTTACGTATTTTGTGGGACAGACTTACTGTTTTCCTGTATCTTAATGCTAGTAATTGAACCACCCTTATTTCTCCTCTGGAATAGATTTTGTGGATGTAAGTGATATGATCAGTAGTAAAAGACTATTGGACTTTCATTGCGCATACTATGAATGTAAGTTATTTACGTTCATCTCTTTGTTCCTTTTTAAAATCTGACTGTGTTGTTTGAACCTTTTGCAGAACTATGGAAGACCAAGCTTCTTTTGCTGATTTCTATTCAAATTGATGGCTTGCAAACTAAGACGTTAGTCTGTTCTCAAATGATGAGATTTGACAAATTTAAATAATGATAAACTTTGCACTCTAAGTGTCATGTTTTTTTGAGAATCCACTGAATACGATAAAATTTATTATGTTACTATGCATTTGTAGTTGATTTTGCTTATCAGCTTTATTGACTAGGATTTTTGAGGCAAATTCTATTTCTGTGTTGTTGGATCCCTTAGTCTGTTTGGGGAATGTCCACTTCTTAGCTTGCATTGAAAGCTGCCTCGATCTTTTTCATTTCATTGCTGCTGAACTTTAAGCATCTCAAATTTAATGTTAAAGGTCATAACTTTCTGGATATATGCTCTGAGGACAGTTCTTTATTTGTGTCACATGGCAGTTGTACGATGGGAGATCAATGGAAATTTGGCTGTTGCCAAATGAAATAATCCTTATACTGGATATATATATATTATATATATATCGTTGAAACTAATTGAACTGTCCATGCTCTTAACATCATGCACTAAATGATTCAACTGACCATGACGGTAAGATCTCAGGTTCTTGATTGCTTTTCTTAAACAGTGAATGCTTTACACACTTAAAACGTTGTTGAATTTAACTGAGCTGTTCATGCCCTTAACATCATCTACTAAAGAATTCAACTTGACCTTATTTCAGGTTCTTGATTGCTCCTCTAAACAATGAATGCCATAAATTGGACATATCTTAGAGTTTGTTATGTAAAATGAAGGCAAATTTATATTTAGCTGTGGGCTATGCCATACTAGAAGCAAATATCATAAATACATCTATTTAAAGTACGCTGAGAAGATATCAATCTTGCGGTGGTTATCTTGGATATTTCACATACCATATTGGTTTGCAACTCTATTATTTTATCTGACCTTAATGCCAGGTTCTTGATTGCTCTTCTAAACAGTGAACATTATACACACTTACAATGGTGTTGAAACTAACGAATCTGTTTATGCCCTTATCATCATTCACTAAATAATAACATCAGCCACTAAAGAATTCGACTGACAGAGACAGTAATATGTCAGGTTCTGGATTGCTTCTCTCTTACCAATGAATGGATCTTAACTTTTTTTCTTTGAATTTATGATGTATTGAAAAGAATTAAGACAAATTATATTTAACCTGTGGGCTATGCCATATTAGTGCAAATATCTCGAATACATCCATTTAAAATGTGTTGAGAGAAATCAATCTTGAGGTTCTTATCTTAGATATTTCACATAGCATATTGATTAGTAACTCTATTATCTGATTTGCAAATTTCCTACTGATTGGTGACAGAGAGCATCCATCTAGCTACACCGCCATGTCTCGCTTGAAAAAATCTTTTGGGCACCAAATTCTATTGTATGGCAAAATGTATTTTGATCGACATTTCCAAGCATTTTTTATAAAGTGACGCTCAAACATAAAAGCCCACACCTCATTACATTACACACTCCACCCCCCACTGCCATTGTAGATTGGCATGGCTAGTTATCATGTCAAAGTGTCATGTACACAAGCAAAAAACTATAAAGGAAAATTATTGCATGAGCAATCATTGCATGCAAGAGTAACGAACAAATCGGCACACAAACAAAAATGTAAAAGAATATCAAATTTAAAGCATATGGAATGATAATTCTTATTCACAACACCATCTATAATGTAAATTCAGTAATAAAACAATATTTTTCATGCTTGAAATATTTCTCCCACTGTTTTGTGCCGATTTGTTCATTACTCTGCTTGCAATGCTTGCTCATGCAATAATTTTTCTTATAGTTTCTTCCCCAGCACATGTTACAAAATGGAGCATGACACTAGACACGATAACTAGTCTAATGGGCAGGTGACTTTGGGAAAGAAACAAATGGAGTGTTCTACGTTGATTTTGGCTTTGGGTTACTGCAAGTATTGCCATAAATATTAATGCTTCTATTGCCTTAAGCAAAATTTCAGGTGAAACTCTGATTCGCCTCCTTCCATTATGAAAAGTTTTTTTTGAACATGGTATAACATGTAGTCTTGAGAAGACTTCACATGATTTACACACGCATTCGTTGCATTTATACCAGTTTCCACGCTTCGTCAAGAAAGCAACCTAGTGTTTTGAATCCATTTCTCTTGAGTGAGTCACCATGTTCAAGAGATCAAATTTAGATTGACTTTACATACATTGGAGGCATGCCAAGTTTAGGCTCTGCAGACAAAATCATATTGCCATATCTTAACCTGACAATTGAAGAGGTGTAAGGTGCCATATAAAAATTGAAAGGAAACTGCATATAACAGTCGACATTTCTTGAGGTGTGCTGGGTCATTGAGTGCTCGCTTCTCGTCATATTGAAGCAAAATACCAATGGCAACTTCTTCACAGACATCTGTCTAATGGATTCTTGGTGTTCCTGAGAATGGTTGCAGTTGAATTTTTCGTTTGAACCAAGTCTCTCAGGCCTTATGAATCTATACAAACAACCGATAATAGTGGAAGTGCCAATTATATGGCCTCTGTAACAAATCATCTCTCAAATTGCCACCAATCAAGTCTGCCGGTTTATTTAAGGCAGCAGTGCTTGGTTCCAAATCCAAGAATATATCCAAGGTTGAGTAGTTGCAGTGGAGTTGCATGCATAGTAAATAACATTTTGAGAATTCCCGAGAATACTTTGTGAACAATGCATCTACACTCTATAGCACTTGCATTTCTACAATTAGATACACTCTGGTTTATCAATTATATTTATGCCATTTTTGTATAATCAAAGCAATAAATTATTTGGTTCACCAAACTAAACTAAGATTTTTCTCCAACACGAGTTGTCAAATGCACAACCAACAATAACCTAAACAAAATTTTAAAAACAAAACTTTCTTATGCCCATGATACAACTACAATCAACTAGTTTCTATCCTAAGGAAACAAATGGTAAAACAATGCGCGAGGTTTAGCATATGTTACAGTTCCTTACTTTAGCATGTTCAATTATAATTGTGAGCCCCGTGATCACTGGTTTAAGGACAATAACATATTTATAGGGCAGACATGCCTAATCCCACCATTTCACATTGCAATAAATTTAGCATGTTCAAACATATTAGTAAGTCTCATGATCATTGTTTTATGGACAATTAAATGCTGGCAGGGTAGACACTTAGTCCTATCATTTATCTCACGAACTTGTGGAGGCACAATTTAAGGCAAAGTGGGAGCAATTTTAAAAATATCTACACTGTACAATCAACTCATAAAATACATATGAGATTCAACAATGCCAACATGAAGATACACTAGTCATTGTGAAAACCCAATAGGAAATATAATGGTTCATAAATGTCTAATTGTTTAATTATAGTTCAAATGTGAAATAATTAGGATGTGATTAAAGACACCTAAATTTAGTAATTTATCACTTGATAATGTCAGTGTCGGTTTAATCCTTAAATGATGACTTGTTTGCATATTTCAAGTACAATTGCCTATATGTAGCCTATAGCATGAGTTGCTCTCCTCATTACATTGTCTAGTCATTCACATAATAGCTTGCATTATTCCACAATAATTTATCAATCCTAAGGGTCGTGCCAATTTTTTTCTAGCACACAATTCTTTGCTCGACACGTGATTGCCAAGCAGGAACTAAATTGGCAAATGGTTTGGTCTGAAAGTGGTGGTTTCATTCCAATCCTCTTAATGGTCATTTTCTCAATTTGATATATTTTTATGGGTTGGTACTTTTCCTATAGATCAAATCATAATGTGAAATGAATCCTACGAAAGCTTATATAATAATTCAAATGCGCTCATTTATTCCCCTACCAATTATTTGGCACTTTTTAAGAGCACTATAAGCAAAAATCATCCAAAATCAGTCAAAGTTCTCGTCAATTTTCATAAAGCAACAACACACATTAGGAGCATCCCCTACACATGTCTGAAGCATTCCTAACTAGGTTCAAGAGTCTAGCTTCCCTAGTTGCAAGCGTTTCCAGCCAAGTCGAGCACAAACACACCAAACCACTATAAAACATTATCAAGTGAACATATTGTCAAAAATAGCTACATCCATATAGATATCACATCTCTAGGTAGAGAATTGCGTGCGGTTTGAGGCCTCTTTAGAGTAGTGCCGACATAGATGGTGCATGGATTAAACTTCAACCCAACCATTAACATTTTTTTTAGGGTTTCCTTCCCGTAGTTAGGGTTTGAAGTTATTCCCCCGGTCATGTAGATGGTTGTACACATTTGCGAGATTTAGGTTCTTGTAAGAAGGCATATTCTAGTCGATTGCACATGTACACAAAGTTAAAGAATGCCAACATCTTGTTGTACAGTATCTTCAAACAGGTATGGAATTGCCAAACGGTTTTATACATAAGTAACACTTTCCTCCCTACCAATCTAGCACTCACCAAAAACTAGAAAGGAAGCATGTGGATCATTTTTAGTCTTTTTATCTTTCTATTACAACTAGATTAGCTTCTATGATTAGTAGAATAACGAAGTGCATCTATCTTCTTGTGTTTTGTTTCATTTTGCATTTATTTCATTGATCTTACATATCGCTATATAGATATATTCTAATATGATTATTAATACAAATTAATTGATCTAAATATATCTTATCTTTCTAACCCTAATCCAACCTTTAAATAAGAATCCACACTTATTCATTTTTTATGTTAAATTTAACCTTTCTTAGCGTAGAGTTTCTGGCTCATCTCCTAAGGTTTTCAAATTTAAAGCCTGATATCTATATATTTCATGACCTAAATATGGGTTTTAAAAATTTTCCTTAACGTTTTAGACTTGATCCTCCTCTCAAGGCCTCCTTTTAGGGGGTTTTATTGGCCAAAACACCTTTTGAGTCATATCTCAAACATTATGAATCTATTTTCAAATAACTCTGAGGTTTTTCTTCAATTGTACATATTAAACAAAACCCTCTTTTATTATCCTTAATTTTGGCATCATTTTAAAAATTCAAAAATCTTTATTTTCCATAACAAGGGCATGCCAAAGGAAATACAACTATTTGAAAACCCTTGATGTTTTTGTCCATCACATTGAGGTCCTTAAAACCTCTTTTGGTTTAGTACAAGTCATCATCAATTTTTCATAACCGCCATTTTATTAATATGACAAATATAATTTTTTTCTTAAAAATCACTTTTGTACCTACCTCTTTTCCCACTTTGGGATTACTCTTATACATCTTCAAACCCTATATTCTTGGCTCTATCCTCTATGGTCTATTGAAATTCGACCCTTCCATTTGTTACTTAGTGTATGATTCCTTTTTGTAATCCTAAAGCTTTATTCTCCTTTGTGTTTTCATGGCTCTACCCTAGAAATGCCATTTATTTGTGAATGTTATCCGATAAGGGTTTTACCCCCATATCTCCAGCATGATATCTCTAGCTTGGTTTAGTTTTCCTCTGTCATATGTGACAATATTGATACAAATAATGATTACTCTCAAGTATGAATCTGTATGATTCACATTGTCATGTCTTCTGATACTTAGCATAGTGCTTGTGTCGTTTGTGAAGGGTGATCCAATAGAATTTCTCTAAGTATATTTTTATTTCACATGATTTTTCAGATTTAAAAAATTTGAGCCAATATAATGTTCTCCATATTTCACATTTGTCAGTCTTTCATTTGTGGCAATGGTTATCCAATTAGAATTTTCCACCTCTTTCACATTTTTTAGTGTATGTCATTCTTGTGAAAAATGAATCATTTAAAAGACTCCACGTGTCTTCAGGCTGCTTTAGTTAGTTAGGTTACACTGTAAAGTGTGAACCAATAACATATGGACACGTACATATGTTTTTTTTCATTGTTATCAGTCTTGATGCGTGTTTTGCTTTGTTTATTGTTACAGACTCAAAAAGGCATTAACTTTAATTTTTAAAGATTTCACATCCACCCAAGGATATATTTTAAATCCAACATGTTCCTCTCTTCTTTTGATTTTTTAAGTACCTCTTTTTTGAGCTTGCCTCGTTAAGTTGCTAAATAACTCGTCGAGATCCTTTAGCTCAACTATTGAATATAGAATTTGTTACAATCGATACTTAATCTCAATCAAAGCTAGTATTGAGAATGATGCACATATTTCTTCCAGTTAATATTACATTTGCATAGCTATTAGAAAATCATTTCTACCCTGCATGTGGTGCTAGTGCCTCTAGTTCATGATGACATACCCTTGACCTACCACTTATGCTCCTATTTGATTATTCCTCATTTCCTACTCTCCAAGGCATCAAAATGGCTAGTTCTTGCTAATTTTTCTTTAGATAAGTCTCATGACACCTCTTCTAATGGTTATCCTACAATCTATTCAAGTATTTAGAGAGTGCATTTTAAAATGCACATTGTGACTATGAGTATCAGATCAAATCAACGCACAGGAAGAGACAAGCTACCCCTGAAGGAACCTTCACAGCATCTTTTTCTCAATCAAATCTCTAGGAAGCTCTTGTCCATCCTAAGGTTCATCTTGAACATGGTTTAACATTATAGATGAATATCTTAATGCATATAAGGTCATATTCACTCAATCTCCATATTAATATGGAAGAAATCTAGATAACTCATGTCATGTTAAAGTCCTACATAAAGTTGTCTAACAATTATTCAAATTAGTTTTAGAGTCTGTTTACAAGTAACCCATGCAAGGGGGACCGAGATAAATTGTAAATTATTTAGTTAAAATTAAGAATATTACAACTCAATTAGATGGTTGTGATACTGTGATATTATTTAGTGGATAAAATGTTTAATTACTTCACTAATGTCAATTATAAATATTCATGAGAAATTTAGAAATGTACAATCTCAATTCATTAATTATAAGTATCATGACATCAATGAGAATGATCTGCCTGATCAATGGACACTATTGTCTTCTTTTTTGATTCAAGAAGAGAGAGTCAAGGAGAAATTTGAGGATCAAAGGGAATACTTCCTTTCAATACATCTTATTCTTAGTGTCTAAGGTCCTCTATCACATCAATTTGTAAATATCAGCAGATCATAATGTGATACAGTCTACTATCAGGGGATCTACTGATTTAAAAGAAATCCTTATATGACTGAATTACGCTGGAGAGGATTCAATCATAAATGGTCATCTTAAAGTCCAAACTTTAATGGGTACTTGTGATAAGTGTTTAGACCATTTGGGAATATTAGATGAGCATAATTGTAGAAATGGATAATAACAAACCAGCTAAGAATCTTTAATGAACATCAAGCCTAATAATAATAAGAAAGCGTATCATGAAAGTAAACATCATTCGCAAACTGTGGGTCTCAGTGCAATATTTTCCACTTATCATACTGCCCTTTCATGCTTCAAATGCAAAATGAATGGATTCTTGAACAAGTGGTACCTCTAGGAACATGAATTGTACTCACAATAAGATATACCTCTCAGTTATGCTATTTAAATAGAGGAAGAGAACTCATTCCCTAGTCTGTGGTTGATGAATCTCAAGATGCATCAATGTACTAAAGGTTGTATGCACCCATGTAATAAGCCTTATCACAACGGTGTAATTAATGTAACTAGTTTCTAATGGAAGGAAAATCCTTACTGTGAAACAATTAATATTTTTTCTTACTCTCAATATCAACTAAAGAAAATTGTGAAGTTGTTTTTGCTCCATTATAAGTAGTATGTACCAAAGATAAGTTAAAAAATGTTATCTCATCTATCTGAAATTGATCACCCCACGGCTCCCCCATATATTTGATGGGTTTGTGAAACTAGGTCTTACTTTTCTTCCTCTTCTTAGGAATTATATTCATCAATATTGGCATGGAAACCACTCATTATGGTCAAATGCTTGAATTTAAAAAATCGTAAGTCTTGATATGTCTCGACTCCAAATCTTTTTGTTGGTCTTCCAGAAGGCCTAAATTCAAGGTCATGAAAACTTGTGAAATCAATGCCTACATGGTAAAGTGTTCAATCCAATTTTTCCCCTATGGGATAAATTCCAAGTGATCACAACGCGACTCCTATTGTGCACATATGGAGGAAATGGAGAGGTTGGTTTAGTCATGCACACCTATCACATTTCTAATTCTTGAAAATTAGGTTGTAGGATAGGCTCGAAAATGGAAATGCACAGGTTGACAAATGATGGCCAAGGGAACATAAAAAAGATTAGATCTCAAGTGGAATAATGGAGAAAGACATTCAAATATTTTTAGACTTCACATTTTTGGCATTTCAGATGACTTAAGGCGGGAAAATTTTTGACTACACATTACACACAAGAGGAAAAAGCCTGAAATCTACGCAATATCTGAAATGTCCAAAATTTCAAAATTTATAAGTGTTCGGAGTTTTGGAGATGTAAATAATTTGTAAGTCTCAAAGTCTTCGCATAATCAGAATAACACAGGAATAAGTGACCAAAAATGTCCATAAATCGATAAAAGTTTGATAACCCAAAAGGGTTTGAATATCAAGAGGAGATGGAACCATAGGTTGTCGAGAGTGGAACGTGGTGACCAGTTTCAGGTTTGCAGAGTTTCATATTCAGGTTTCAGAGTTTTGGAACTCTCAAGATCGGGATTAAGAGATGACTACAGCTGAAAAACTTGTCTCTATCCAGTGAAATATGGTTCTAAAATCTTTGAAATTGTACAAGTTTCAGACTCTTCTAGGTTTCAGGTCTTTCATTAACATTGCAGGTTTCGGGGTTTTCAAAGGTTTGGGGTACCCTTGGATGTGTTTGGAACTATTCGGTTAATTTGGGTGATGAACTAGCTAACATGAACTTCTGAAACTAAAATGACCAACAAGTCTGAAATTTCAGACTACTGGAGGTTGTATTCATTTCAAAGACTCTAGATAATACAAGGAAGATCAATAGTGTCAGGTGATGTTTTGCAGAATGACCCTAACCCCGAACCTTCAGAGTGTTGCCATAACATTCCCTTGAGTATGATCAAGCATCATATAATTACACGTAGGTGTAGGTAAAAGTGTTTTTGTTATCTAATCCAACTCCAAGTGTAGACTTAAGTCTATTCACAAATATAATGAAGTAAAGTCATAGCCATTTTTAGAATGTACCCAACACAGTAGTAGTGTGCTTCACCTACCAAAATAATGAAGTTGTGGGTTCTGTTTCTTTCCCATACATTTGAAATAGTACATGGGGACTATGCGCTTGCTTTTTCATGGCACTAAGATCATTGCCTGCTAGGAAATGGAGGAAGCTACATTCTTAGACCTGGTTGGAGTTCTTTAGAATTCATGAATTCTTCTCTCTTTTCTCTGTCATTCGTTCCTATTATAGATTGTAATGGAGGGGAATGAGTTCTAAAGGATTGATGACCATTTGAGGTTATGCACGCCTCCCTCTTCTCTTGTTATGTAACTGATCTTGACTGTAGCTTCATATAGGCTCCCATCTAAACTGTAAATTCAATAATTTCGACTCTTGGCCAGATGTAGATGACATTATATAAGATAATCAATTTGAAAGTAACAGTCAAAAGATATGTGGATGCATTTTCATAGTCCATGGCCCTTAGTTGTTCATTTCTTTCTTCTTGATCTCTCATTGCAATCCTAGCTAAAGTCTGTGCATGATGCCCGTTGATAATTACATGCTTTTAATGATTAATGTGTCTTAGATGGAAAGAGCATGGTGTAGAGATGAACAAGACATTCCTTTGAGTGACATGTCACCTCTGACCTTAGATTATGAGTTTTATTTGTCTTAGCAAGGGATCAAATCTTAACTCCTAATCTCCATTGGATAAGTTAGAGTAGGTTTTAGAGTAGGTCCTCTACAATTTGCATGTTTACATGTAGTAATAGAGGAATAGAACTGCGTACTTCATTTGGAGAGATTTACCTATTGCAAAGTCCCACACTTTTTCTTCGCTCGAAAAGTTGTCCATGTTGATGCAATCACACTTACATCTTTAACCACAATCGAAAGTTGCATACATTCAAGGGGTAGTCTGTGATTACGCATCAACAGTAATTGCAACTTGTGACTCAACCATTTCACTAATGTTTTTTCATGATCCAAATTATACTTGCATAAACTAAAATTAAAACTGATTCATAGTGATGTGAGAGGAATCAACTTTAATTTCCTTCTCTCGGAGGGAGTGAGCTCCCATTTTATGTTGTTTGTTTTGTTAATGATTACTCTAAAATGAATTGCATCTTATTTCATTAAGAAGAAATTGGGATGACCCTGTCCCTAATTGTTTCAAAGGAGAAACTTTAAAGCTCTAGTGTATGAAAATGATTCTAACCAAAGAAGATTAAGAGAATTAGGAATGATAATGGAGGTGAACCCTATGTCAGACATTAAAATGTGTATAATGAGTTCTAGTGTTAGGGTTAACATAAGGTTGTATAGATAATATATCATATCTAAACATGCATGCAAAAAAGGCAGATATTCTACCAGAAGAAATCATACAAAACAAGAGATATAAATCAACACCAGATTTAAATCAGTTCAGCCAGTGTGGGGTACGTCCACTAAGAAACAAGCCAATCTATTATCCAAAGATTTCATAATATATACAATGAATATTTAGTATCTTCCACACCTCTCATATGTAAAGTACTTGTCTTTCACCCAAGCTTCTTTCTTATTCGCGAAGAATTCTGTCTCTCACAATTATTTTCACAATAATCATCAACTTTTGTAAATTATTCTTAATTCTTCCTTCTAAACCTTAGATTTCATTCTTATATAGGCATATACAAACTTAGGGCACTTATCCATATAATTACAATTAATAGATCTACTTTAACACTAAAAATATATCTAATTCCCTTGAGTTAATCAAAAACATCCACACACTGGTAAATGACATCAACTAGCCCTAACCAATTCTAGTTCCTCCTTTTCTGACCGATGGCTATCCCTCCATAACTTATTTCAGTTACTGTGTTTTCCAAGTTAAATATCATACATTTGTCCTAATCCGAAGTAATTGAGCTCTATAGCTCAACAATCTCCCACTTGGAGATTAATTACTGCACCATATTTATACAACATCATTCTTGGATGATTTCCTTAGCTTTGTTTCTTTTTCTTCAAGTACCAAACTCGAAGAGCAATAGAAGTGGAGTGTAGCTCTAACTCTATTCTTTGCTAATGGATTTTTTATCATATACCGTAGGGTTCTCACTTATATGAATCTTTTCAAGCTTCAACTTCCCATCTTCCAATACCTATCGTATGAAGTGATACCTTAACTGAATGTGTTTCAAACATTCTCAAATGATCTAAATCTACCCATACAAAATGCTGAGTTCTTTGCCAAATGAATTACACTCTGACTGTCACTGAACAATTTACAATCATCTTTCTTTTTTCCCAGCACTTCCATGAACCTACTCATCCATACCTTAAAACATCTCCTTTGAAGTCTAGCCTTTATAGTTGCAACATACTAGGGATGTCACTGTAGTAGAAAAAGCCACAACCTTATGACTAAAAATCTTGAAATTGATCAAATTAGTTCAACTTCCATATAGTATTCACCCACCTACTATGAAAATATATCTAGTAGTGCTCAAGTCTCTTACCATCTATGGATCAAAGAGACTCCAAACCATATCCGAATTAACATAGCCACATAATGAAATATCTTGAGAACCTCCATAGCATAACTGCGTCGTAGATGTCCCTTTCCAATACATGAGTATCCATTAGACTTCTTTCCAATGTTCTTTATGCAGATTGCTCTAGGCCATATATCTACTCACAACTCCCACTTCTTGTGAAATGTATATTCTAGTAAAACCCATAGCATACATGAGACTCAACCTACTGCTAAAGCATATGGCACTCATGTCATGTATTTTCCCTCCTCATGTGATGAAGGACACTAATCTTTTCTCAATTTTAAATGTGACCTCCTAGCCATAGGTGTACTTAGCAGGTTTTTCATTCTTACATCTTGAACGTTTCTAACACCCTGTATTGATATAATCCTCTTGAGACAAATACAATTTCTTATTCTTCCTTATCTCTGTGTATTTGCATTCCATGGATTATTTTTTGCAGGTCCTAAATCCTTCATAGAAAATGTGTGAGTTAACTTTACCTTAAGCTAACCAATGTCATGCATACTAGATCTTGTAATAAGCATATACTATCCATATACAATAACAAAATAATGTAGCTCCCATTTTCAAGATTTCTTGAAATAAACACAATGGTCATATTCACATCTCAAGTAACCATGTTCATGCATAAAACTATCAAACCTCATGTACCATTTCCTTAGAGCTTGCTTGAGCCCATATAGGCTCTTTTTCAACCTGCACACTAATTTATCCTTACCCTTGACTTCATACCAAAGCGAACGTTGCATATAAATCTCTTCATCCAAATCACCATGAAGGAAATACATCTTCCACATATAGTTTCTCTAAATACAAATCCTCTACTGCATCTAAACTCAATACAATACAAATAAAAGTCATCTTTAACAATAGGAGAAAACATTTCACCAAAGTTAATACCTTAATTTCTGTGCAAATCCATTTACTACAAGCCTTTATTTGTACCTTTTCTCTCCACAATCTTCTTCCTTGATCCTGTAAACCCACTTGTTCTAAAATTTTCTCTTAACTGTTGGTAACTTAACCAAATCCCAAGTCTTGTGCTGTATCCAAGGAGTGAATCTCCTCATCCATGTCATGCTCCCACTGACATGTGAGTCTTATCCTATGCATTATTTCTTCAAAACTTTCTGGTTCACCATTATCAGTCAATAATAAATAAGATAGAGAAGTTGTAAATCTTTCTGGAGTTATATTAACCCTTTGTGACATTCTCACAGAATTTTGGGGTACTGGAGGCTCATTCTGGACCTCCTGGACATTTGTTTCCAATTCTGATAGTGACCGATGCTGGTCACCTGTAACCGATGTCAGTTATGCTAATCGATGCCGGTTTGGATCTTCTGTAACTGATACCGGTTTAGCTGACCGATGTCAGTCAGGTGTCAACCGACACCGGTTACAGTGTAACCCTGTAGGTATGAAGTTTAAAGAGCAGTATCATTCCCCTCCACCTCCATACCTTCAAAATCCTCCTCCAAATCAGTATTATGAGCCTTATCATGAGGAATAAGCACATCAATCAAACCCTGCTGATATTTATGGTTATCCTATTAACCATGGTACTTTTTTAAGGATGTGTTGAAGAACAATTTTGATATGTTGATCATCAAATGCAGATTCAAGAGATGGAGGCAACTTTGCTTCAAGGGTGAGGAGGTATACAACATCATGGCAGCTAAACTACATGGTTTTAGTGAACCCTGTCCATGGAGTAGACCTCTGCCAAGTTGGTACAACCTTCAACAGAAGTTAGAGGTATTTTATAATACTCTAAATATAATGGTTGAAGCCTTGAACATATTGTTGTAGTCGGTTGAAAAGAGAAAAGCTAATGCATCTAGTTGTGAGGAACCTTGTCAATGGGGAAATCCTTCACCATCACCAAACAACTTTTCCATTCCTTCTTTCCAACCTGCACATACTCAACCAAAGTATCGTATACCTAGCTTTCTCAAGAAACCTTTTGCCATCCCTTCTCCTCCACAAAAAGAATTTACACCTCCTTCATCATTTGAACCCCTACAGGATAAGAAACAAGCTCAATCCTTCCCTCACTTCATGGACCCAAATTCTTATGCTCCTGAGCCTCATACAAAATCATACTCAAACCATGAAGAATTGCAGACCAACCAACAACCTAGATGGCCAATCAGTTGGTTAACCCATTGCCTAAGACTTTCTGAAGAAGAAACATAACTTTTGTTGGCAAGTGGGAATGTTCTTCATTCTTCTGGGCAAGAATATGCACAAGCGACCTTGGAGAGGAAGTGCATGGAAGAGCCATGCAAAGGAAGCTCATATGTAAATCCTGAAAGATTGGAGCTTTAATTTGTGATTCTAAACAAACCCCACAACTGGTTAAACCTGTAGCAAAGGCTATGACTGATGAGCACAACCCAGTGAAGATTGACTTTACAGAAGAACAAGCACACGAGGAAGACGATCAACAATATCTCTGCTTCTGAATGTAGTGTCCATGATGACACCATGTTCATAGAGGTTGTTGATTTGTCTCAACTTGCAAAATCAACATTGGAGGAGGAGAATCCGTTTCAGAAGCGCTTAGATGTAGAAGAGATCTCTAAGAGATTCTTGCCCTCGGTTGGAAATGATATATATTGATTAATCTTTTCCTGCATCTAATGAATGTTTGGAGGAGCACAAGGAAGCTGAGATCTAAAGGGAGTGTTTTACAAAGTTAGACCATGAAGAGGCTAAAGTTTTACTAGATTTGGAAGATTGCATTGGTGAGGAAAAACCCGTTAAAATCATTAGTTTTGCATTCTCATCATCTATCTTCCACCACAAAGAGCCTCTTGTTACCAAAGTATCTCTTGGACTTGAGAAAGGAGCAAGAAATGTTAGTGAATGCAGATCTTTCCTTTCCTTTTTTCACAAAATCAACTTTGGAGGGAGATCATGAAGAAGAGTTTGTAGAAGAAGAGATCAACCTAGCTAATTAGATTGAGATTCATGATGTTTTTGGGTTTGAGTTTGACATGTCAAACCTCATGCTTGAGGATGAGGAAAAGCATGATGATCCCATTTCCAAATCAGAAATCATCATGGAAGAAAATAAATTGTTTGCAAAAGAGGAATAACATAACACACATCAATTTGCAAACATCCAAGGAAATGAGAAAAGTGATCCTTGTGGCTCCATTTATCGGGCTACATGCAAAGACGATGGGCAAACCAGAAGGATCAATCCTTGCCCAATCATATATTTGGCTAGTTTAGAACCAAAAATGGAGTTAAAACTGATCATGCTCACTTCAGAGCATGAGAAAGAGCTTCAATGTGTCAAAGCTTAGTTGTAATGCCTCTTAAATCCAAATACATAACAACTGAAAGAGGTATTCTTTCTTTTTACATATGATACTTCGAAGAATGGGGTGAAAAATCAGTTGCAAGACATGTTTCCACTTGTCCATTGCCAACTTAATTACATGGTGCATTTTGTAAGGAAATGCATCTATTTCTCCCTACTTGTAGGTTTTGTTTAGCGCCCTTTATGTTCAGTTAGAGTAGGGTAGATAGGTTTGTTTTCAACAAAACAAGTGCATTATGCACACTTTGTATGTTTCCAATTGGGACATGTGTGATTTTCTTGTTTGTACATAGTTTTTGTCTTTTGTTGTTGGTTGCACAGACCATTTTGGAACAGGTTTCATGTAGATAGTTGGAGCAGTTTCACAAATCTTTTTGAGCTCCACATATCAGTGCTAAGTCCAATAGTGTTGCATACGGCTAAGGGGTAAGAAAAATTCAAGTTTAGATCAGTTTTTCAAGTCTTTGGGCTCGACTCCATGCCCAATGGATGTTTCTAGGCCACCAATCTTCAATCTAATAGGTAGACGACCCTATTGAGTCATCAAATTGTTGTCGAAAATCTTCCTTTTGGGTTATTTTGACAACTTGCATCTTCAATCCTGGACTTAGGCGGAATTGCAATTGGTTTGGGGTTGAGGAGTTCTTTTTTTAAAGACCGTCAGGTTTTCGGGCTCTACGAGCATCCTAACATGTCGTGTCGCATGTTTCCCGCTTCCGAACCCTACAATTCCCTTTGTGTTGAGTTTCAAAATTCATCGTCATCAGGACATGTCGGGTTTAAAACATGTTCCATGTTTTTTGCTTTCTGCTTCTGAAACCCAACGATCTACAGTGTTTCAGGTTTTTGGGCCCCTTTTGCATTGGAACATGCTTGGTCAAATGCATGTTCCATGTCATGTGCATCTCGCTTCTGAAACCCGACAATCCTATAGTGTTTTGGGTTTTTTGGTTTCCCCTTCATCAGACATTGTCGGTCAAACACATGTATATGTCGATTGTTCTCCAATCCTGAAATTGATTTTCCCATTGTGTCGGGTTTTTGCCGGTCAATGATATCGAAGTAGGTCAACATGTCTCATGTTAACTACTTCTCGATTCCCAAAAGTCGATTCTGCCCTTTGTATCAGGTTTCTTGGGTTGCTCATTAGGGGTATTTCCCTGATTCACTTGTGTCGGATTTTGTAAGTTACTCGACAAGTGTAATGTCCCAATGGTGTTTCGGGTTTCTAATGCTGCAAAACAAGGTCAAAGTCCTGACTCAGTTTGACAATTTTTAGGAGGCGTCGTTTGGTAGGGTCGTCAACCCAACATGGATAGTTCTGGCAGCTCAACCACTCACATTTAATGAAGCAAGGCTCCCTTAGCTTCTTCAACAAGCAATGTGACATGGGGAAATGGTTTTGTCAGGGTTTCCATGCATGTTTTCAGCAATTTAAAACATGTTGGTGGTTGAAGGCAGAAATCCAAATTTCCCTCTTTTCCCTCCTCGCTTTCCCATTTTCTATATATTGGCAATTGATGGTCATTTGTAAAGGTTGGACCCTCTCAGAACACAAGGGCATCATCTCAAGTGTTACAAAAGTGTTTTGAGTTGCAGGCCTCGAATTTGGGATCTACAAGGTGTTTGGTGCCTTGTTGCACTCCATTGTAATGATTTGTGCATACTTCAAACAATAAAATATAGTTTTGTGGTTATTTCTTTACCTTAGCTTGTTTTATTTGCATTCTTGTCTATCTATTGTTGTTGTGGTATGTTGTGCATGCCTTTTCTCCTTTGCAAATTTTAGATTTGTTGTGCATTGTGTGAAAATGGAAGGTTAAATGTTGTTTTGGAATGTGGCACTCATGTATGCCCTCTCTTTGCCCATTTTCTCCCATTTCCCTCATTGAGAGTGTCTTTCCCTCTTTCTCTTGATGTTATCACCTTTGTTAGCTTAGGATTTACCTTTCATGCATGCCTTTCTAACCCTAGTCCCTTAGATGATTAGCTTAGAATTATATAGTTGCATTTTTAGCAATAGTAGTAGTTCTAGCATTAGGAATTGGTAGAGGAAGTTGGCCTTCTCTGAATGTCTATCTCAAGCGGCAAGTCCATCACTTAGAGACAATCCCATATTGCCTCAAAATCCTAGGTCTCTCATGTTGATCCAAGGAAGGGTGAAATTTTTAGCTCCAACAATATCAATATGTAAGACTAAACATGTTAGACAAGAGACCTTGGGATGCACTAAGCGATGATAGAAAGGGTGTGTTCGTCTTAACAAAAATGCATTGTTAAAACTAAAAATGTAAAAGAGTAAATTGCCAAATCTGAGTGTTTACAGTATTGACGACATATATTTTTTAACCAATACTATTTTTATTATGTGTGATTGTTGCTTTTCTTTACTCTTTATTTGTTTTTCTTTATTTTCTTTGTTTTCGAGTCACAAATGGCAAGTAGGTGGAGCGTGTTGTCGCTGACGACCATGCACTTGAGGCAATGATCTTGTAGCCAAGGGTAGGCCTTGGCCATAGCATTGGCGGCCACCTAGGCCTACACATCCACCCCCCAACGTGCCGACACCAGGTCAAAGTCCACAAAATGAGGCTTTCCCTCGAGAGTCACCAACTTTACTTGAGGAAAACACTTTATCAATATCTTTGGGGTCACCACATAGCAATTGCCAACGAAAACCGTCTGCTTGCTCCACCTAAAACCATGATTAACGGGCCAACAACACCGTGTTCTTTTCCCTGTGCGATGCCAAGAATGTCAATACATGTTCCAATGCCTCATTAGGGAACGACCTACTCATCCTCTTGACTACCATTACACATACAAGCTGCCACTCACACTCAGATTTTGGCCTCAACTTCAGCCCTAGCCCTAGCCCCCATGCCTATAAGTTTTTGATCCAAAGAAACTTTGGAAAATGATCAGAAAATGCCTGCTCCAAAAATGCTTCAAGTGCTTCTAGACTATATTTATGTGTGTATATGCTCTTTTTGTGTGTATATATCGACGTTGTGTTATGTATTGAGTATATACTTCAAATCCTTATGTCAATCTGACGACCCAAAATGCGCCCCACTCACTACCCACCAAATCTTTATTTTCTATGTTTTT
This sequence comes from Taxus chinensis, assembly GCA_019776745.2. NCBI lineage: Eukaryota > Viridiplantae > Streptophyta > Pinopsida > Cupressales > Taxaceae > Taxus > Taxus chinensis. Next base: position 618,400,104 of record CM034155.1, read on the forward strand.
TGGTTGTCACTTTTTCCCCTGCCACTATTTTTCTCTTTGTTTTGTCTATGTGGTGTCGCACTTACGGAAACAAGGAACCTCTTATAGACTTGAACATTACACGTACTCTTCCATAGTTCCTCTTATGTAGTTAAACATAAATTTGCAAGGTTCAACTATTTGTTGAGATCTAAAGAGGAAGAATTGTGAGTGGATTGGTGCAAAGAAAAATCCATCATAAATCAGAGGGCAATTTGTACTCAATAACATAAGAAATTGTATGGAGCCTAGGTCTAAAACTTTCGATCCGCAAATCAAATATGTTTGTCACTCATATGACCCATTGACGGAGGGGTTCAATTCTTAATGATTGTGCATGCATCCCATATTTTCTTGTAATTACTCGAGCTTAAAACTGAAAAGGGGGGTTACAAAGTACTACAAGAAATAAGCATTGTGGTTGGATTTCAAACCTAGAATTTGTTGGATTTTCCCCATTTTTATTTTGGCCCATTTAAGTGCAAATGACACTCACATGAATAATGCAGACAATATTGATCTGATAAAGTGGAGCAAAGATAGCAAATATTATTTGGGTAGAAACATTCTGAGTTGTAGAATAGGTGTGGGACATGGATGTATTTAATTCTCCCCTTTTTATTTCCAACTTTCCCTTCATGTCTTCAATTTATCTAATAAATTAAATGCCGTCCAATCGGAAATTTTGGCTCTATAAAAAAAAATAACGAAACCAATTTTCGACGCAAGCTCTTCAGCTTCTCCATTACGGAGTTGGCGTAGGATTGCTAGTGTTTAAATTACTTGCAAAACTAAATCTAATAAAAAAGACTAACTCTCTTCTTGTAAATCAAGTTCACAAAAATTGAGATAATTTTAATCTAATATTTTCGAAAAAAGTGACAATTAGATCTATTTCCGTAATTTTAGCATCATACTAATTTTAGCTTTAAATGAAGTGTATCATCAACAAAATAACTAGGGGAAAAGGGCCAATATGTGAACACCCTAAGTTCACAAGTCCATTAGGCAAATTCTTTGCCACATAGGATTGCCAATTTTACAACAATTTATAAATAAACATTTTTTTTTATCTTATATCTTTAACTTGGAGCCATAATTTAATATTTTTGCTTCCATCTGATCGATCAAAATGAAAGACTAAAAACAACTCATTTATAGGTGGAGACCCAAAGTGGTTCACAAAACACAATGCTAGTTGAGCATTAAAAGCTAAATAAAAGAGGGAAATGTAATCTGTCCTTGTGGACTTTGACGTGCATTGTAGATAAGACCCCTATTAATGCTCACACACCAATTGTTGTTCACACGCAACTTTCTGAAGTTTTCACATGGATCAAGGTGAAGGGCTTTTTTAATCAAAGGTTGAAATTGATTTGAAGATGATCTTGTGGCTGCAGTTATTTAATTTGATATTCACATTTATTTTGCACCTTCATGTTTACAGTTTTTTTGATATTTTTAATGGATGAATTTGAATCTTGACAAGATGGTATGGTTTAATTGTGCAGGTATGCATTAAAATTTGGATATGAAAAATCTGATGGTGGCACAAACAATACTCAATAACAATGAGATGTTGACCTGATTCACAAATGGTTTACAAATAAACAATTTTTTAAACTCATTCATTCAAAAATTTCACTTTCATTCCATCAATTATTGGATATTTCCAATGCAAAAAACTATTCAAGTATTGTGGAGGTGTTCACTGGCCCTTCACCCCTACCGTGTTCACTATGTGTGCTGCATGTTTTGATTTCCCTACACCACCGGCAAAAACTTCCACCGCCGCAGACACTGAGACAGCAGAAAAGCTAGTCTGTTTGTGAGTCTGCCCAAGTTAATCTATTCCTAAGATGCTTACCCCATGGTCCCATGGAGGAGCCCTTAGGCTTCTATTTTTACTCAAGAATTTGGTCCCGTGGAGTGCAAACAATATATATAGGGGGGACAAAGTGAATCTTTCCTTAAAGTAGGAGCTCCGAATTTTAAGGTGGGAAAACTTTTGGCAACCCTGGGAGAGGGTGGGCTGAAGGTTTCACCCACCATCTTAGGGACTTTTTGTGCATATGGCACAGCGAGTAATATTTGTTTTCGAGATTTTAACATTTAATAAAAAATTGGATCACTTGTTTGCGTGTAATCCCTAAAGATCCTCACCTCAAATTTCTGGACCACAACAAAAGTACATATTCGTGGGACCACTAAATTGAAAAAGAATCCTACATTTTCTCGGCAATACCTGCTAAGAAAATAAAGGAAGCCCCCCTCTATGAGACCACGACCTTATTCTGGTGGTCAAGGTATGTTCCAAGTATTGCTAGTGTTTGAATTGCCAGCAGTTTTTCTCCTCTTTGGTTTTGTAGCGGTATTGGTTTGAGATGGTGTGTGCAGCCAGTACAACAAAAGAGCTAAGAGAAACCTTTGATGAAAAGCAGGCTGAAATTACAATGTCTGTATCGAGATGTCAGCATACCTCCTTTAAAATCTTTCATTGCAGATCTATTTTGAATTCTGTTATTTATTTTTTCCAATGCAAATGCAGTCGAAATTTTTTCCCCCATTTATTTCATGTCTTGCTCTTCTCCGCTGTTTTTGTTTTTCAAATCGCATTCCACGAGACCACACCTTGTTCCCATCTCGCATGGCTGTCGATATTGCTGAACAACATGTCCATATGTGTCGTTGGGCAACTCAATTCAATTTTCTTAATAAATATTATGCATGATGTGTTTAGGAATTTATGCGTGATTTAAAAGCCCAATGAGGACTTCCTACTTCCTGGTTACATTTTAAAAGCCCCCAGGGGTATATTGTGTAAGACTACGTACATCTGGTTTGTCACAAATCCAATACTCTCTCCTTGTTAAATCTACACAAGAAAATCATAATATTGTGCTTACCATGTGAAGGATTACTCTCGGGATGTCACTGAGTTGGCCAAGATACCATTATTTCCTCTCTGTACCTCATTTTCCTTCACAGAAATTGGCTTTCCCTTGTACTTCCATGCATGTCCACACCTGCTCTACATCTCTTATACAAATATCAACAACATATGTATAAAAATATCAACTGGTTTCCGACTTGCAACTTAACATTCAAGGTTTAATGGAAATGCAAAACTACATTACGCAAACACATTAGATAAAGCATTGTTTTCAAACGCAACTGTTTCAACTGCCTTCACCTCGACGACGAGGACATGCCACTCCGTGGCCCTTGTTCTCCTTGCAAGGGGCATTTTTAGCGTGGAAAACCAACTATGACACCAAGCTGCCTCCTAAAACTTCAGAAAGTTGTCTACAAAACGGACTCCCAATACTTTGTAAGAAACATGATGTGACCTCAACATACATGCATATTGTTCTAGGGTGGCTGGTAAACCATCAGATGCAATTTTTTGAGACTGTTACAAGAGGCTTAGAACAATTGCAGGTTAAGAAATTGTCAATTTTTACATTGACAAGACTTAACAGACAAAAAAAATTACTTACTTCCACTTACAGATAAAACCAACTTTTACAATGTAGATGAAAATTAATATGCAAACCCTGCAGATGACATGGACATTAATAATGCATCAACGTGTGCTTGAGACAATTCCTTGAATAGGCGTTACTTCCTCTATATATTGAGCTTGACTTTGGAGTACACTATATTTGCATTTGTAAGGACTAGAGCAATGGGCATCAATCAAAGAACTACATTTTAGGCAATTTATCATCTTTCTTCCTCTATTTGTCAAGCTTGTTTTGAAAACTGTAACCCCCTAATTTTGTATTTCAATTGGGAGTGGCAAAGCACCATCTTGCTCCAGCCCAGAATCTCCTTGGATTTCACATCCAGCAGTAAGCCTGCCTCAGTGCTTTGACCCCCGTCCGCAGACAATTAACAAATAGATATTGAATCTGACTCTCTATCATTTTTCTTTGACAATTAGTATATGTTTTTCCACGAAGAACCTCGAATTGTGGGAACATTTGATGCTGGGTAATGAATAACTCAAATCATCTGTCCAAAGGGGGATTTATTGCTTATGTGCAAACATGATAACTATGCCAGTTGCAATGCAAATCAAATTTGTTTATGATATGAACAAAATACGTTAAATAATAAAATTAAAATATGTATTGCACATTTTTCTGACAGCTAATGATATACAAACTATTAGTAGATATAAATAATTTAAAACTGTATTGCAACTGCAAGACAAAACTGTACATTTACGAGTACATAAAATTTAATTCCTGTGTATGATAGTAAAAATCGAAACAAAGAACATAAAGGCAACTTGTGCGAATGTCATTTCCAAACTCGAAGATTAACCACCCAATAAGAAATGCCTAAGCCGGGGGAAAAAAAAATCCAGGTCATTTTTTTTAACTTTATATGCAAGTGCCTAGCAAAAATATTTATTAGAATTCACTAGAAAAAGAGCCTATTAAGATTCCAACATGGAAGAATCTCCATTACATTTTACAAGTAGATTTAAGACTATTTAAGTACAACAGCAGCATTTCTAAGACCCAAGTATCCCTGAACATGATCATTGGAAAGGTATCTTATACGCTTGAAAACATCAATGTTGGCATAACGAAGTTTGGTTCTAGGATCTGTGTATGGGTGCCTGCATGATCAAACAATAATTCAAAAATAATATTAAAAACGTAACCAAAAAATCAGTTATGATATGACTTTTTATTGAAACAAATCAAACCGTATTAGCAATATCATATCACACTATGAGTGGTACAGCAATTACATTTCTAGGTCAAGTAAATATATGAAACAAATTTCGCAATTACAATTTAAAAAAGGACATCATTGACAGTATAAAATCAATTTCTGCCATCCTGTTTTGGCAATTTATTCCCCTTTCATCCCATTAACGTTAGAATATATCAGGAAAGCCTGTCAACAAAACATATTTCATTTCTTAGAATAACAAATTAGGTTTCAATCTCCTTGAATGCAACTAATCTTTTGTCATCACAAGATCATCCATGCATGAGGAACCAAACCTCAAGACCCTCACTTCAAGTGGTAAACATAAAATCTTATCAAAGAGATATTTTGAATAAAAGAATAGTCCCAGGCAAACTTCCATGCATAATTATTGTAATGTACCCTTTTCCCCAATCGAAGACCTTTGGCCCATTTTGTCAACCCGACGGCCAAAGGAAAAATATAAGGGTGACTTAAGTCGCAATAAGTTATTACAAAGTGCAAAAAATATTAATAAAGCACTTGTATTAATTTATTTGACTTAATAATAAATTTGTAATCTTTAAATAGGTGCATGGGGTCTAATATTATGTTGTATCTTTTCTAGGGAGAGTAGAAAAGAGACCCATTCTATTTTTGTGGCATCCCTAGGTAAAATGCGACTTGGACAAAGGAGGGGAAAATAGAGTTTAGGAAGGATAAAAATTATTACTCTTCCCAAGAAAAGTGCGACTTGGCATGAGAGGCCAAAATAAACATTAGGAAAATAATAAAACATTATTTAGTGTTTATTTGCCCAAGGAGAAAAGTATGACTTGGTTTGGGCATACTTTTAGGGTATTTTGGCAATCTTGTCTCATTGGAAGATGAAAAGGTCATTTTGTAATATTTTTCCTATAAAAAGGAGAGGGGCGGCTTGGGTAGATCACCATGTAATCATTTTATCACTTCTGAATCTGATCTTAAGCCAGGTGCTTTTGTATTAAAGTATTCTAAGGACGGAAACCCTTAGTATATTGCCCTCTAGAGGACGAAAACCCTCTTAGAGAGTAGGAGGAATTTCTACACTGGATCTTCCATAGAGCTTACAAGAATTTCAGTATTTTCCAGCAGCAGTTGAGGAGTTTTTGCAATAAAGGATTGAAGAATTTATCGCAGCAGTGTCATTGTATTTTTTGTATATGGAGCAACCCACTATGTGGTTGGTTTTCAATGGTCTTGGACGCATCTCAGGTCTGAATTTCATTATCATCAATTGTACTGATTTCTGGAAGTTCAAATAACTATTTTTCAGTGATTTTTGGAAGGTTTTATAGTGCTGTACACAGTCACTTAAATCTGCAGATTCCTGTGTAAAATTCCAGCCTGTTTTTATCAGATTTTGTTTTATAATAAACTGCTATAGTCTGAGCTTTGTTATGGCAAGAATAGATAGGGTTGGTAGTGATTCTACGTGGATTTCCATCATCACAACTAGTTGCCATTACTAGAAAACATCTGAAACAGTTATATTTATTGTTGCACAGTCCTCAGATCAGTTTGGGTTCAGTTTTAAATTAGATTCTTTCAAAACCCTAGTCGCACTTCTTTACATAAATTCAGATCTGTATTAGTGTAATTGCCATAATAGTCATAAATCAGCCTTTTGGTGTTTTTAATTGATTTAAATTGTTGGAGAACAAAAAGAGATCCAATTTGGGGATCTTTCAATTATTAACAATTCCTAATGGAAGCAACTGAAACTAAACAATGAAGAGCATAATATTGACTCTATTCTATATCAAAGATATAAAAGTTTATTTCATTTTTAAAAAACATTAAGAACAAATTACACGTCCAAAAGGGGTAAAGATACACACCACAAACCCTGTTATATCACAGTACTTCTTTGCAGGGTACATGGAAGGTGGAGATTCAATATTTGCATCTGCAAACACAAAAGGATAATGTTTAATAGGAGAATGAAATTGTCCATATTTGTTGCCACCGATCCCAAAAGCTGTATCGCATAATGCTGGGTTATTTTTAAAATATTCACCATTGAAGACATTAGAGAATGCACAAATGAACTGCTTGTGCATAACATGAGGTTCCAGGAATGTATTAAGAGTGTTTCTTAAGAGATTCATTGCAACTGTTCCAAATGCTGTATTGCATATTGCTGGGTTCTTGGATTAGCATTCACCATAAAGACATTAGAGTAAGTGCAAACAAACTGCGTTTTCATAACAAAAGGCTTTACTGAAATGTAATTGTTTCTTAGAGATCCAAATTCAATAGCATATTACATATAGCTCAAGGGGAGAAAAAACTACAACTAAAATTTTTTTAGGATTCAAAGGTTGATCAATCTGAGAAGCAGAGGATTGCTAATAAATGTTCTCTAAGGACACATGACAGGGGCAGCCACAAGAAGAACATAGTGACCTCAAGGCTCAAACAAAGAAAGAACATGAAAAGTTCATACGTCCCAAGTAGCCACATTTTGGTCGATTTCATTTCCAGGCATATAATATCCAATCACCAAATTTTAACAGGCTTCGGAGTTGGAAATAATCTAATTAATTGAAATATAAATCATAGAATGTATAGTCTTCTCTCATTAATGACACCAACCGAAAAATAAAATAGCTCGCGATGTTCAAAAATTAAAGAAATGTTATCAAAATGTTATGAGATCGTGTAGAAGAATGCAACCAAAACAAAGGTAAAATTCAGGAGACATGATGGTAAAAAGTTGAGTGTTGCCACACTGAAGGCCCGGTTTTCAAATCACCATGGGAAGCGCTGGACACAAGCTCGCATGGCCCGTGATTATACAGGTCCCGAACATGTAAGGAATAGTGCTAAAGACAACACACACCCGGAAACTGGGCCTCCGTTTGTGTCCCCAGTGATTGAGGGATCCATAGAAAACCCTCACTAATCAACTGACATAAAAACTAAGACCAATGTAAAATAAAATTTGAAAAGGAAACAAAAAACAAAAGCCCACTAAGCAGTCCAGCACCAAGAAATAATTTTCCTTGCATAAATTGAAAAGATTTAAGACAATCAGAAGACAATTTGCAACTAACAAGCATGTAAAGATAGAACAATCCTATATTTGGTCCTTTAATTGGAAAGGTAACAACATTGATATAATAAAGAAAAATGATTTATTGCATAGGTTTCCAAAAGCTCCGTCTTCCAAAACACCAAGTTAGATTGGAAACGAAATAGCATTTGTCCAATATACATATTGAATGGTGATTATTTGCAGAGAAATGTGGACCAAGCTTCAATAAGTACACCAAGGCAATTCTAATATAAAGAACCAAACACACTGAACCCTTGGCATACTCTTGATCTATATAAGTATAGACCTGGGATACATAATTAACATCATATGAAACAAAATACTCATAATAACTACAAATATAGAATACTTACAATTTGGCTCATCTGCAGGATATAAATTATAGTTTTCAGCTTGAAGGATTTTGCTTTAAATGCTTCCAATGTCTCCCCCGTGAATTCCCCTTTGGATACTTCTCTGACATCTGTACCTGCTTAAATGGTAGAATGGAGGGCAATAAGATATCAGCATCTAGGACCCTCTTGCTCTACCCCCAAGAGCAGAAGGTGCTGCAACCGTCTCCTTAAAGTAGGGGTGAACTGCCTTTCTGCACACAATAAAAACAACTCGTGACAAAATTCAAGGTCTCTCCCTGATCTCTATATGCTACATAGTTCTATTTCTCTTGATACAATACAGCCTCAACCAATTGCAACTATGCCTTTCCGATTAAAAGGAGCAACATAAATTAGACAAAATCAAATATAATGCTTTCTCATATTCAATTAGAATCTTTATCAAAAATAAAGAAATGCCAGACAATTATTGAAACAAAATGTCACAAGATAAACAAGAAGGAGATGTTAACATAAGATAAAAACTATGTCAGATTGTCTGGTGTGGATATTCCTATCATCAAGGTTTCCTGCAAAGTCTGCTCAGATCACTTGCTAACTCTCCTACATCCTCTGCCCATAAGACATTTTTTAACTTCCTATCTAATACAACCCCTGCAGACGAGGGTATCGCTTAATTCCTTCTTGTCACTAGCCTCCATTATCATGCTCAGGAAACGTAAAGAATGCCTTTGACGGGAAGTGGACAAAAAAGAGGGTCAACACAAAAGTCTAAGCAGACACAGAGATGAAACACAGAATAAAGGAATATAAATAAGACAACAAATTTAATCACATTTGGGGTGGTCTGACAAGATCCCCCACCACCCATATTTCCCTATTATGTGTTGGGACATAATAAAATGAAGCCATAGGCTCCATGAGGCCGTACATGTAGTCTAGAGTCTAGACAGTGCAAAAAGGATGCCAGTCCTTGAAAAAGGGGTTCAGACGCCCTTTCCACCCCCAAACCTCCTCCCCGTCTGAGCTGAAGCTTACCACCAATCTTAATGGTGATTGATTCACCTGTACATTGGGTGGGAAATCTACTGTGCAATTGATCTCCGTGTTACAGTGCTGAAAGGGAATAGAGTTGAATTTCGGACGCATGTCTCTAACTTCTTTAAGAAGGCCTTCCAATTTTCAGCTTGCCATTAGTCCTTTGTTCATTACATTTCTTATCATGTGAGAGAACCCTTCCACAAATAAATGCATGTACCTTCGAGAAATAGCCAATTTCATCCCTTCCACTAGCCCAAACATTTCCACCTCATTATTTGTTCCTCTTGGTATATGAATCTGAGATGCTCCTAAAAAGATGTCGGTATGATCTCTAACAAGGCATCCAGCCGCTGCAACCCAAGGTTCCCCTTGGAAGCCCCATCCAAATTAATATGATTAGTGAGTGCGGGAGACCATTTACGAGTGTAACTTTCATTTCAGCCCCCCTAACTAGGACAGCCTTGTTCTGTAGTTTTCATTTGAATCGATCATTCTCAGATGGAGGATGATTGGGAAGATTCTCTACAAGTCATGCATCTCTGCCAAGGGTGGCAAGAATCTTGGAAAAATCTCTGATTCCTCTCAAGCTACAAGTTCCAAAGGACTATAGTGGGTGTTGCTTTCCATGAGGATCCCATGCTTTTACTTGGGAAGGGCCATGAAATGAGGAGATTTTATGGAAGATGGAAAAGTCCATAGCCACGCCATTTTTTGTAACATCTGGCACCATATTTTTGATGCATATGAACAGGGCAGCAAGAGACTCTGTATTTTCCCCGACCCTGACATAATATACACATTGAGAGTACTTCGATACTCATTTTGGAAAGCCTATCCTGAGTAAAAATTCTTCTCTGAGCTGCCAACAAGGAGAAATCAGAGACATTTGTCAGGGCAAATTCGGCCCAAATGAGCTTATTGAACCATTCTTCTTGCTTGGTTCTATGTTATCTTCTTGTAACCCAGATTTACCTTGTATCTACCATATTGATTACCAGTCCATCTTAGGATGTCTTCTCTAGTAGAATCCTGCCGGCCCTGAGAATTGAGGACAACAGTCTTTTTAGATCCTCTAGAAATGTGCATCCTTATAAGATTTTCCATTTTCTAGACCAACTCTCCCCTTCTTTAACTTGTGTCCAGAAAATGTGTACTGTGGATCCCAGGGCTGCTATTATGACCGTCCTGGCTTGGTGAAGTTGATTATGCATGGTGAGGGGTGGCCAGACCTGCCAAGAATCTAACCAAAAAAATCTTTAATACCATTACAACCTCCCAGTTTAGATGTTTACCAATAATTTCTCTCTTTGAAGCAATGAAAATCTAGATGTGGTATCCAGTTGAAAGCTGATTAGTAGTAAAAATTCTCTTTGTATTTCGGAAATCAAGGTATTTGCTTCTGAATAACTGATTCCAACACAGATGATCTTCAAATACACTTCACAAGAGCTTTGCCCATAACGCCTTATTTTATGGGTATAGATCCTTGCTGCCCCATCATTCTCCATTCTTCAAAACTTAATTGATTTTTTATAGGAATCACTTGGGAGCTTTTAGCACCAAGAAGATATAAATAGGTAGAGCTTGGAGGATAGCTTTAATCAAGGTAATTCTTCCTGGTAGGTTCAACCATTCACCCCCCTCCCCCATGTTGAAAGTATGAACTCAAAATTCTGCAGAAGTTCCTTTCACACTTTGGAGAAGCTTACACCTGTGAACAAGTAACACCTAGGTACTTGCATGGTAATAGGCCTATATTAAAGCCCAACTGTTCCACAATTCTCTATTGTCTTCTTATGCTTACGCTGAAAAAAAAATTGGATTTTTCTGCACCAATAAGTTGGCTAGAAGCTCTTGAATTGGTATCTAACACATTTTGAAAGTGTGAAGACTCATCTGAGTTGGCAGATCTGGATAGCGGAGTATCATCTACGAATTGGAAATGGGAGAGAGGAGGGGCTAAGGGCGTCACCTATAGACCATGAATTAATCCGGAAGATTTTTTGGCAGAAAGGAATCTACCTAATGCTTCAGCAAGGATGAAAAAAAAGTAAAGTGAGAGTGGATCCCTTGTTTAATGCCTCTCGATAACTAGAAGAGTCCAGCCAGGCGACTATTAACTAGAATAGAGAAACTTAGACCTGCTATACAACTACAGAGCCAATCACATCAATCCTTTGCAAACCCAAATATTTACAGCACCTTTCTTCGAATAGAAAAACCCAATTCACTATGTCATAAGATTAGTTGGTATCCAACTTTATAAAGCATCCCTTTCTCCTTGCTTAGTTTAAAGGAGTGCAAGAATTCATGTTTGATGACTATTACATCCAGAATTTGTTTACCCTTAACAAAATCCCTTGCTCTTACAAGATTAAGCTTGAAAGTATGTTCTTTAACTGTGCAGATATAGCCTTTATTTTTTTTATGTGTATTGTGTCTTGCAAACGGAGATCAGCCTGAAATGTGAAAAGATATTCGGGTCGCTTTTCTTGTGGATTGGAGCCAAGAGAGTACAACTGAAATCCAAGAAAACAAATCAAATTTTTGAGATCCAATCGACACCTGTGAGTTCTTTTCCTAGAATGTCCCAAATTGATTGAAATATACCCATCAAGGCCATGAACCTTTTCTCTTTTCATTTTGAACTTTTTAAACTATTTCCTTTGAGAAGGGGGCAAGAAGCTTAGCATTTTGAGCTGCTGACACAAGTGAAGGGATATGACTTAGAATTTTCGTTTGTTCTGTTTTTTGCCTCTATGTATGTCCTCGGCTGAAAGCAACACACTGAAATTTTGAATTGCCTCTTTGCTTTTGTCTTGATCATCCAGGATTGAGCCATCTGTAGTTGTAGTGGAGCTGATACGGTTGGATTGTCTTCAGGCAATGGTGGATTGATGAAAAAAATTATATTATCTTCTTCCTCCTCCATCCATGTATCCCTAAATTTTTGTCTGCAAAAGATTTCCTCTTTGGTATAGACGTCTTCCAACTGTCATAGTAGTTCCTTTTTCGTTATGAGCCTTTCATCTGTTAGACCATCAATTTTATAAAGATATTAAACATTTAATTAGCCAAATATTAGTTAGTTGCACACATATAACTATCTCACTTGGCATGTAACTTCTTTTATGCTTAATAAAAGAAAGACACACATGAGATATCAGTGTATTGTATGCCTTTCATTCTCTCTCTCATACTTGCACTGGTGTCAAAGCCAAATGTTCGAGGAAGCCCCACAAGAAGGGTTCAAACTAGGCGTTCAGGGAAGCCCTAGTCAGGTACAAATGGAGAAGAGTTCGGGAAAGCCCTGAAAAAATGTTACGAACTGCGGAAGAGACGAAGAAGAGAGACAGATGTTCAGGGAAGTCCTAGGAGAAGGGTACAAACAGGATATAGAGAGGTAGAGGCAGTCAAAAATGAACCAGTTGTACGTCAGGAGAAGCACGACAGTGCAGAGGTCATGTGATATAATCATCGTTAGGGGTCCCAATGAAAGGACGCCTTACACCATGCAGCCTTAACAAACAACACGCATACACAGCAGAATTATTACAGCAGCAACAATATCTTTATTCATCAACAATGGAGCTTGCACACTCTACCACTCTGGTTTATTACAACAAAAAACACACAATGCCCACAGGCCTACAAACTACTCAACACCCCCGTGTTGCCCCAACTGATTTGGTCCAATAGTCCCTTCCCAGACCTGCACACAGGTCTCTTATTGCAGTACTCCTTCACACTTTCCACACAGGATTTTTGAAATGCCCAAAGCTGGATCCAAATTTAAATATCCCCTTCTGGATTTGCTGCCCCTTTCTCAAGAGTAGTGATGTGTTTATATGTTTACACCATCATCTACTTACAATATTAGGCCCTATTCATCATATCCATAAACATATTAAATGCATTGTAAATATTAAATGGAGGATATGGCCGAAAGGACCCATAACAAAGCACAACTCAATGCAAACACAGGGCCACCCAACGAACACAATTTGAAAATAAGTAAGTTGTCGTCAGCTTCCATATTGTGGTCATGATGTTGGTAATCAGACAACTCTGCCATTTGCGCTATCTAAGAACCTTGCACGCTCTTGCACAAAAAGTTTACGCATGCCATGTCTTCAAGCATTTCTTGTACGGTCATCTAATGGCCTCACAGTTTCACAGGTAGATACACAGTATTGATTTGGGTCTCTCCTTCTAATGCAGACCTCTAAAAGTGTACTATGTGTTGTTGGGCACATTTTGAAGGTTTCATGGTTCTGTGACATCTTTCTATCATCTGCATAACATTTTGATTCCACACCAAATCTTACAGGCTTTGTGTCATCCCAAGAAATGTGTATGCATAGCGCATAGGGATCACATTGCGCATTGTGCATCTGTTGTGTGCACAAAACCTTCTAGCCATGAAATCACCATTTTCACTTTGCACCATAGGATATAGACTCACGCCAACTTCTAAAGAGTTGTCTAAATTCTAAACAATACCGCGGACCCTTCTTGAGGAATTTGCCAATGCCACACAGAGGAATATGTACAAACACAATAATCTACTCTAATTGTTTTTGGTCAATGCAAAATTGCTCATGAATTTGGATGATCCTACATCATCGTGACTTTTGGGGACTCGTGACATACTTGTAAGGTTGCAAAGGAAGAATGAAAGTGCAAATTCAGATGTCTAAAGGATAACATGAAGTTTGAAGACTAGATTTGTGATATGAAGGACGTCAGAGAAGTTTACAAGTTGTCGACATTGAACGAGGAAGAGACAATCATGTTAGGGCATACGAGAGGTAAATGTGAAAAGAAGACGCAAATTTATAAACAAGAACAAACGTGAAGGTTAGATTCGCGATTTGCAATTGCATAGTCCTCTCTGAAATGCAATTTGCAAAATTTACAATCAGTGAAGAACGAGAAAAACAAGGAAGATACACAAACGTGCAGACAAAAAGCGATTTCCTTGTAGGAGAAGACATCATTTCCTTGGGAAGAGGAAGACATTACGCACAACAGTCACACTTTGGACCAGTGACGGTGTAGATCAAGTATGAAATCGCGATTTTCAGACCAGCAGTCAAAAATTGCTATTTTAGAGAGTTATCATTTTCGTGATAGCAAAGTCGTGATTTGGAGATTTTCAAACAGTTCAGCAAACTCAGTTAGATTTCGAAGCTACAACATGAGAAACCAGAGATCTCACACTCCTTGAGAGATTTCCCAAGATGACAAAGAATGGCCAAAAGACCTGTGACTTGTGCATTGTTGTGAGACATTTGGAGGAATGAAAGAACTGTGTAGAGTTCAGAGGAGCATAGTCGAACAGCTGAAAATAGAGACTATAAGAGCAAGCAGATTTTGCAAAACGACATTGCAAACTTCTCTTCACAAGCTGGCATTTTCTAGACTCCATCAATATTTAACTAATATTTTATTCTTTGAAGAGATGATGTCATAAGCCCTAATTTTCTTATAAGTGAATAGAGTTATTCTCGAGATTATGGGCTTATTAATATTGGATGTATTTTTGAGTTATTGTCAATAGTCAAATTTCTACATTGATTTACAGGTCGTAAGTCAAATATTGTGTGTAAAATGGCTAATATTCAAATTTTAGTTCTGCTAGGAGCGCAAAAGCTCGTTGGTCAAAATTATAATGTTTGGTCATAAGATGATAACAATTGCAAAAAATTGTGATTATAATAAAATAATTATCAAAAAAGAAACAAGGCCTCCTGCGAATTTCTACGTTACCGGAAACGTGGCTGGGGGCCTCGGGAGCAGGAGCGGCAGGGAGCGGGAGCGGGAGCAGGAGCAGCGGTGGGAGCGGGCAGGGAGCGTTTCCGTAGCCCTCTGGCCACTCCCTGCCCGCTCCCACATGCAAAAAACATATTTTTTAATTTTTTTTTTTTTTTTTTCATGTTTTTAAAGCCCCACAACAATAAAAAATTAAAAATTCTTCTAATCTAAAACCTAAAAGCTAACTCTAAACAATAAAACAAAAGAACAACACAAAAACAAAACATAAAGCAAACAAACTCACATTGTGGCTCTCCAAAATTGCATTGTGCTTGTCTAGGGTTTGAGGAGCTATTACTAAGCTTGTAGGAGTGTGAGAGCTGCAAAGGAGGAGGATTTGTGGTTTACTAAGTGAAGGTAATTTTTTTTTTAATTTCTAGCCTTGTTTCTCTTTTCTTTTTTTTTATTATTTAATCTTTCACACATTACATTTTTTTGCATATGTTCATTTTTATTTTGCTCTTTCTATTTAATTTTTTTAATTTTCATTATTCAATCACAATGCAATTGCACGCCATTGTTTTCTTTGCTTATTTTTTTTTTTTTAACCTTGTAGGTATTTCTACAATGGCAACAACAAGTTCTGCTTCTTCTGGGCAATCTTTGGCCAAGGACTTTGACCCAAATTCACCGTTATGGAGGCATGTAACAATACTTCAACAAATTGCGGGTGGTGGTTGTTTTGAATGGAAATGCAATGAGTGTGATGGACTATTCAAAGGCTCTTACAGTAGGGTGAAAAGCCACTTGTGTGCCATAACGGGTAATGGTATAAGAGTATGCGGGGGGAGGAATAATGCTGGGGTGCCAAAAGCAAAAGTTTTGGCATATATCAAAGAGCAGGAAGATGCAAAGGCAAAAGTGGCTATGAGAGCGGGTCATCCATTAGCCAAAAGAGGAGTTTCATCTCGTTCAACGAGGCCTCCAGTTGCTCCATCACCTAGTGAATCCCCAATTGTGGCCATGCCACATCCATTTGTGGCTCCTATCTCCACGGATGAGGATGTTTCCCTTGCACAAAAGAAAAATAAGACAAAAGGGCCATTGGAAAAGGCCTTTCAGAATGAGAGCAGTGAGATTGCAGATGAACACATGGCAAGGTGTGCATATGCTAATGGGTTTTCTTTTAATGTTGTGAGATCACCTTATTGGCATGAGATGGTGAAAGCCATCAATGAGGCACCAAAAGGGTATAAACCACCAGGATATGAGAAGATCCGCACCGCCCTTTTGGATAGACAAAAAAAAATGTGGAAACCTCCTTCCAACCAATTAGGGACTCATGGACCAAAACTGGTGCGTCCATTGTTTCTGATGGATGGAAAGATGCAAGAAATCGCCCTTTAATCAATGTGATTGTAGTATGCCCTAAGGGGGTAATGTTTTTGAAAGCGGTTGATTGTGAGGGGCAAGTGAAGGATGCCCAATTCATAGCCAAGATTCTCTTTGAGTCCATTGAGGCAGTGGGACCTGAAAATATTGTCCAAGTCATAACAGACAACGCCAAAAATTGCAAAGCTGCAGGGATGCTAGTTGAGGCACGGTATGGGCATATTTTTTGAACACCTTGTGCCATGCATTCATTGAATTTAATGCTAAAGAAAATGGCAAACAAAATAGAGTGGATCCAGCAAGTGTATGTAGAAGCTGAAGAGATCCAAATGTTTGTCACCAACCACCACATGTCACAGGGAATTTTAGATCATTCTCGCAGTTGGAGCTATTGAAGGTAAGGAAAAGCTTTCTTTCTTTCTTTTTAATTTAAAATTTAATATAAGTTTTTTAGTATTCTTTTAGCTTTCAATTTTATAATTTATTTTTAATTTTTGTTCCTCGTTCTTATTAGGTTGCTGAGACTCGGTTTGCATCACACACAATCGTCTTGAGACGACTAGTGAAGGTGCGAGAGGCACTCATGAGGATGGTAACATCCAATCTTTGGTCTGTATGGAAGCAATCAAACACTCAACGGGCTCAAAAAGTGAAGAACCTGATCTTAGAGGACCCTTGGTGGGATAGAGTGGATTATCTGTTGAGTTTTACGGAGCCCATTATGAGCATGATCCGATTTACTGACATGGATCAACCATGTCTAGGAGAGATATATGACAGCATCGATTCAATGATTGAGAAGATAAAAGCCGTCATAAATGCAAAAGAACAAGATCCCGAGGAAATATTTTTCAAACAAGTGAAGTCAATCCTCATTGAGCGGTGGAACAAAATGACCACCCCATTACATCTACTAGCTTTTGCATTGACTCCTAGATTTTATAGCACAGAGATCCTTTCCTTGCCAGGGAGGGTAGCACCATACAGGGATGCGGAAGTCAGTGAGGGATATATGGCGGCATTGGCTAGGCTCTTCCTTGATCCTGAGGCCCAAGACCAGGTTATGGTAGAGTTTGGCAATTTCATAGCAGAAACGGGTCATAGCCTTCTCACTCTTCGGAGCAAATACAAGATGGATGCTCATATGTGGTGGTACCTCCATGGTACTTCATCGGTTTACTTGCAACCTCTTGCAATCAAGGTCTTGGCACAGGGAAGTTTTTAATTTTTTTATTCTCTTTTCTTTTAGTTTTTTAAAATTTAAGTTTGAGTGTTTAACTTTGAAGTTGAACTTTGCATTGACTTTGAAGTTTGGGTTGCCTTAATAGGTTGCAAGTTCATCTTCCTCTAAACGCAACTGGAGTACGTATAGTTTCATCCACTCACAGAAACGCAACAGGTTGGGGGCTAAAAGGGTTGAAGATTTGGTATACATACATTCCAACTTGCGTCTTTTATGCCACAAGCAGCCAAAGTACAAGAAAGGGTCAACAAGACATTGGGACATTGATCCAGAAATAGTTGACTTGGATGCTTCCATTTCCCACCATGGAGCATATGATGATGAGACAAGTTTTGTGGCACCACGAGACCTACATGCACAAGGGGGTGCAACTGGCAGTGGCCCTTGTGCAAGTGGTTCGAGCCCATGTGGTTCTAATAAACCACATAATGATGATGATGATGTAGCTGGTTTTGATCCTCTTGATGAAGAGGAATATGATGAATAATAAATATTGACAATGAAAGATAGTTTGAGCTTTGAATATTGATCTATGATTGAATTTAATATATCATGAGATTCATGACATTCACATTGTGTTTGATTTAAGTATTTTAAATTTTAATTTAACTTTTAAGCTTTTAAGTTTCTAAGTTTTATCGGTATCCTAGCTTGTTTGTTGTGGTTATTCACTTATTTAGCTTATAACTTGTCTTTTATCTTGTCTTTCATATGCATAATATGTGGTTAATAATTAAATTCCTATTTAGAAGGCTGAAATTTATATATTTTTTAATTTTTATATAGTTTTTGTACTGCTGTATCCTACGCCGTATCCGGGGTCAAAAAAAAATTTTCCGTTTCCGTGTATCGGATACCCCGCTCCCGCTCCCGTATCCAAAACGTTTTGGCTAACTTAGGTTGTATTCTGTTGATTATGACAAGTGTTATAATGAGGTTCTCTTATCGTCTAGATGACTTGCTCTATGTTAGCTGCTCTCCACCATTCCCCACACTCCTCCTTTTGGAATGCACTCTCCTCCTGAGGGTAAATCCCCACTTTTGACATCAACCTCCAAGGCATGGATCAGACATTAGAGAAAAGCTGGGTCTTGTACAACATCCCGGAGCAGCCATCTTTCTATTATCCCCACCCCACCACCAATCTTCTACTATTTTCTCTGCTATTACACTCATCAGAGCCTACAATTTTGGTATGGATACCGAGGTTTAGGGTCGGTTGGTAAAGGCAAAAGGGCTCATATGAGGATAGGTCCTTGCCAAGACATCTTCATGATTCAGCATATTATCCATCTGCAAGACCAGACTGATCCTCAATGCATTGTCAAAAAGCTGAGTTTTCTGAAACCTCTGCGCCTTGAGACTATCTTCGGGCTTAGTTTTCTACGATTCAACAAACTTAGAAGAATGGGAGGATTCACATTTCAAGACGTGGCAGAAAGCCAATCCATGACATTTGAGCTATGTTAGTACCAAGTTTGCTGGGATAGGGACATGTTTCTAGGATGGATTTTTTGGAAGGCACATGTTTTAGGGGATGGCTAGTTATGGACAAATAGAGAGTGCACTTGCTTTTTAACCAAAGGGAAATTTCAAATATTCATATGATAACATTGATAAGATTTTCATCACATTACATACATTTTAGAATCTTAATCCATACATTAAAACTGTCATTGAGATTTTACATGCAGAGTCGACACACAAGGATTAACGAAATTTAAAATATTTTACTATCTCAACAAAATCGTGTTCTATTCATGTTGTTCTTGTTTCAATCGTCGCAACTCATGTGAAGATTCATGGGATTGTGAGGTAATTGAATGTTTTTTTTTTCTCATTTTAACATGCGTGAATGACAGTGCTTGACAAGGTTCGTTGGTTCATTGATTTGGCACAGTCTGAAAAGCACATTTTAAATGAGCTCGGCAAGGACTGGTAGCGTACAGATTTAAATGCAAATAAAAAAATCTGATTTAGCTTTTAATGTCTAATTGAAAAGGTCACTCGTACTAGATTATAATTGATATCTCATACATGAAGCAAAAAGATGCTCAAAGGATATAAAATAGACAGTGTTGCAACTTTAGGGTATTCTTCCTAGAGCAATGATTGAATAGCAGTAAGAATCTCTTGTCTAATCAATTCAACTAACAACAAAACTGCTTAGATAACTTGGAATATTCCTCTAGGTAGAAGATTCAATGGTTGATGTTAAGCAAAGGATCACTGAGGTAATTGCCTAGGCATTGTTTTAAGTTTTCAAATGCAACGTGATAACCAAATGCTCTACATGGGTGCCAAATTCCAACCTATGAATTTTGGAATGATGTTCTTTTGATCTGCAGATTGTACTTATGAACGTTTAAATCTACGTTGCTTAGGAAACTACTTGGAATGGAAAACGTCAGCCCTATGATTTGTAAATAAGCTTTGTGATAATCTATGATGTTTTTACTATTAAAAAGAGAGTTATATTTACCAAGATGCGTTTATTTTTAGGCCATCGACTTAACTGGGAAGTACCTCAAAAATACTCTTCAGGACATCGGGCATTTTTTTAATGTCTTGATGATAACTTTAAAATACTTTGAAATGGATTTGAGCATTTGTTATGGATTACTTTTACCCATCGCAAAACGTTCCTGTGCCCGTCCCTAAAAAAGCATATGAGGATCTTTGTTCTGGGTACCAATGATGCAATTACCCCTAGGTGCGTCTGTAATAAGATTGACCCTGTCCATGCCGAGACTTAGCAGGCAAGCTATGGGTATAAGGTATATTGACCCTGCATAGAAATGCAACTTCAATGCATGTTTGGGGTACACTTCCACCCATACAAGATGATCCCAAGAGGCATGTGTAATGTCCCTTTGTCCCAATAGTGCATAGATTATTATTGCGGGACTTCTTGAATCCTTCTCCATGGCAAAGAAGTAAAAGGTTGGAAATGAACCTCAATCCAAGACTGCATTAGGTTCTTTGATTAGAATTTTAGGAAACACTTTCCTAAGTGTTTTCCCTCTTAGGAGGTCGGCATGGTTAAATGAGTAGGAAAGGATACAAGATACTTAATGAATGAGACAAGCTCGAAGATCTGGTCATGTGGTTGTTACCTTTCCAAGCTTCAGGCGCCAATGGAAGGTTACTGATTGGAGTACACATATGGGTATTTGTGCATCATTAGTAAGTAGGCATTTAGTCCCAATGGTGAGCAATTGAAGCTTGTCTCATTGTTCTTCCACTTGACGATGAAAGCCCTCTTGTTGGCACTAGAAGCGATGAAAAGCCTTCTAGCTTTGGGTGCAGGACGACCCTTCATGCTTTAGCTTGGTACTGACAGTAAGACGGTCACATGTGGAGAGAATATTCATCTTTGTTTGCCGATGTGGTTCCTACATGTGGAGGGCCGACCAACCTTCACTGTATGGAGTTTGAAGAGGTTTACATGATACATAAAAAAATTGAGATGTACCTAGTTCATAGCATCTGATTTGGCATATCCTATTAAGGCCGGAATCTACAATTTCAGATTTAATAAAAGTTTCATAGGTATAATTCATAATTTTATTGGCATGCTGTTCGCTGGAGATTTTAAGATTCTAGATCTACGGTGGTCAATTTATTTCAACCAACAATGCTTGGTAATGGTCATCTATCTGATCACTCGCCTAAGAAGAATTCAGTGGGCAGCCTGTTTAAGATATGTTCAGTCTTCACATTGACCAGATTTAGTTAATTGGTGATTAGTCGAATTTTCTCGGCATTCTTGTCTTAATCCCGTGAAAGGGACATTTCAGTATGACCTTGGGCAAAAAGTTAGACGTGTCCCAAATTCACAAATTGATGCATGAGCTTGCAAAGAAGTATTGCATTTAATAACCAATGCATGGACTGCTGCATGTGGTATTATGAGACTAGTTCCCTTTGTATCAGCATTTCGGTCAATTACCTCCTTAACCATTACTCCAGTTTATGTCTATTAAGGGCTGTGTCTTAAACAAATTAAGGAGGTTTTCTAACCAAATGGTTAGTTGATGATACTTCTAGCCAGTACATACCAGTCAATTGGAACTCGCCTCACCCTGCAATGTAAAGCTCTTGTAATTTTAATGCCAAACATTGTCTATACAGGTGGTGATGCTGTCAATGTCATATGCCCTGCCATCCACAACGACATTTGGTCTCATACTATCATGCGAACTGGATGTTGCCAGGATACGGGTTCAACCGGTTTGGGTACGGGTTCTACGCAGTAAGTACTATGGAAATCCAGCTAACTTGAGTATGATACGTCTTGATTAAGCTTACATATATTCGAAAGATTTAAGATAGATATATATATACAAATATAGATATTGTAATCGATCCATTGACATTGAGATAGATTTATGGACCTTGTAATTCTAATATAACCAATCGACTCTCCACCATTAAACCTTTTTTAGCTTCAAGGCCATCGAAAAAATGAAGGCACTAATACAACTCAAATTTGAAGGGGAGTATGAGCCAAAGCTCAGTGGGTTAAGTGGAGAACATGTTACCTAAATTAGGGTCACTTTTTGTCTAGATCTTGAGACTGATTTATATGCAGCAGTTAATTATTAAGATGCATCCAGGGAAAGCATGCTTGAAAGCTTCAAAATTTCTTAATTTCACTCAAAATTGCAAATTCATTTCTTTTGACCAAAGACATCTTATATGTTACATGGAATTCTATAAATCAAGGCCTTTCAACCAGAGTTGCATGGTATCTTGATGATAAATTATGGTGATAACCATAACCACCTAGTTTTTAATGCCTCCTAATATGCAGAAACCCGGTTGGATTAGAACATGGAATTGACATATCATAATTTTTGACATACTTAATAACCCTCAATTATAAACTACGAATATGTTAATAATCTATTATCAAATGATTAAATTAGAATTGCAGCAACATGTAGATCTGATTCAAAACAAGCAAATTACGTCAATACACCCAAACCCATGCGATTTCAAGGTAGAAATTTGCAGCATGTGCAATAAGAACACAATAACCCTGCAAAATTGATGTAGGTCCACTTTGGAAAAATAGACGGAATGACAGAATAGATTGTAGTCGAATACTTGTCAAAAGACCCAAACAATTGCCAACTAATTGCATTTTGGTCAAGTCCAATATGACTAGCTTGAAGAAGAAAGATGCCAACACTTGTAACAAGGCGTATAAGAGTCCTCAAAACACTATTAAAACTGCATTAATGAAGATCATGCAATAGATTGCATATTTTTAGCGTTCTCAAAGGTATGTCCACCAATCATGTATTAACCGAATATCATCAAATAACGGCAATTCACTCAATGAAAACCCTCAAATCAAAACATGCTCCACAATTATGGTTGGTGTACAAGAGACTCGCTGAGTATCTAATATCCGAGACCTTTATCCATGTTGAACATGCCACCCTTCGTCATTTGCATGAAGACATTATGTGCACCCTTAACATGCCTACAAGGGGTCGCCAGGTAGTCCTTAACCGTAGCATTGGCCGTTTCAAATCTCCAAGTTGATAGTACCCCTGATCTAGGCTATTTAGAGTTTCTTCTGATGCGTAGAAGCCCCTTATTGCAATATTGGTCTCTTTTACTTGAGCCCATCGGTCACTGAATTGCGTCCTATTGCCAGCAAGTTATATTGATTGCAAACTTATGTATCCTTAATTTTTTCTCTATTTACTGTTCAATAAAATGTTGCTAGGATATGGATACATTAGTATAGGTTAAGATACAGGATACAATACGCGGATTTACGTCAATTTTAAAAAACCCTTGGGTACGATACGTCTTGGATACGTCCATACATATATATATTAAAAAATTAATATATATATACAGACACACACACGTGTGTGTGTTAATGTGTTTTATGTATATATGTACATATACTCATTTTTTAGTCCATAAAAAACTGAAATAGTAATACAAAACTTGAATCAATGTTCAAAACATTCAATAGTAATACACTTAAGACTTTGCATTTTCATTGATCATGTGGCTGCCATACATATGATATAGTTTATATGAATATCATGTCAACATGAATACGAACAAAACTTGAAATTTGAAAAATATACTAGGATCAATGTTCAAATTTTCAAAACATACAATATACTTCAGATTTTACATTTCATTGATAATGTGGCTGCCATACATATGATATAGGAATATCAAGTCAACTTTTTGAGGTGATTAGGGTGTAATATTTTATTCATTTTAATATTAGGGTTCGGTTTTATGCATTGACTAAGTCAAAAAATAAAATATAAAAAGATTATAATGTTTTAAATGATGTTTTTGACATAGGGTATGTGGCGGCTACGTGGGGATCCTCTCGAGTACGTCATGGGTATGTCCAGACATACCCGTGGCATACCCTGGACGTACCCCCACGTAACCAAGGCGAACTTGAACTCATACCCTCACGTATCCATACCGGATACGTATCAAGAAGGGTTCGGGGGGGTCTGGGGTGAACCATGGCAACATAGGATGTAGTAGAAGTCCTACTTGCATGAAATGCAACTTCTATTTATTAATGGGGAATAGGGAATAAGTACAAAGGTGTACAATGTCACAGTATGGGTAAGAGAGCAAGCTCTTGTGATCAATAGGGGACTACTTCCTAACTGATTTGCCTAGACTAGCATGAAATGCAAAACAGTCGCAATGAGAATTACAAGAAATGTGGAGCATGCAAGTATTCCTTATATCTGGGATGAATCAGCTCAACAATGATGTCAACAACCATTGAGTTGTTGTGTATGTTACATATTTATACAACAATGCCGTAAAAAGGGAAATTACAACAGAACACAGTTATAAAGGCGAAGTGGTTACACAGTCATTCCATCTTCCAATTGCATCACAGTGACAAATTGAACTTCCTACAGAATGTGCACAGCAATTATGCTTTTGGCTCCAACAGTTACGTAGTGAGATTCTCTAATATGTCGCATAGAACTGGGAAGGTGCCACTTGGCAAGCCGCATAGAAACTTGGAGTCTCCACGTGGATGCTGAGAAGGATATTGTCATTGCACAAACAATGTGGGGAACTACACAAGAGTGTGTTGCAAAGGTGGCGCATACCTAATGAGGTGAGGCAAGCATTTTGCAGTCAAAGGCACAAGGGATGTCGATGCAAAAGTTTCTGCGAGGCTCTGAAGGCTCTGCACAGGGGTGCAAAGTATGTGCAGATATTTGCGAGTA
The DNA here is from genome assembly GCA_019776745.2 of Taxus chinensis. Lineage (NCBI taxonomy): Eukaryota > Viridiplantae > Streptophyta > Pinopsida > Cupressales > Taxaceae > Taxus > Taxus chinensis. Next base: position 618,424,953 of record CM034155.1, read on the forward strand.
AGTGCAAGAAGGACCGCAAGACTTTTGCATGTGAAAGTCTCTAGTATGGACACTGTGAATTCAAGCCCAAATTGATCGGTTGAGACGACATGTGCTTTTCACGCACACTGCTATGAGGGCACGACACAAAAATGAACTCCAAAGTGAGAGGTAAGCAAAACTGTGCAGGTGTGCAAAGGAGGAGTGTGTCATACCTTCATGCAGCTAGCGCACAAATCATTCACCCTTGCTTGAGAAGAGCAATGGTCCCTATTGCATGTTTTGTGCTAAGCTGCAGAAATTGCACTTGAAGTTGTCTGAAAGTTGTACCACTTAGCTTGATCAAGCATATTGCCCTGCCTTGATAACTCTAAAAAGTTGATGTGTGCCTTCAGTGCAAGTTTGTGTGTTTGTCACTTGATAATTTGATCCTTATCTAGTGGGGCACAAAGTGTTCGGGATCCAAATCAAAAGGATGTTGTGTCACTATTGGCTCAAGAAATTGTGGGCGTGGTGGACGAGGGAAATAAGGCTTAAGGAGCTCCATGTTGAATACTGCGAGTGCATGCCCAAGTATGGAGGGAGATCAAGAACAAAGGTGTTCTCACCAGATGCACGCAAAATGGTGTAAGGTAAGGACCATAGAGCAAAGGCTTGATCTTTCTGGTGTGGACCCTTGAAGTGTTCCTTTTGAAGATACAACCAAACTTTATCGCCAACTCGAAATGCATGAGGTGTGCGATGTGCAGTTGTGGTGCTCTTTGTACTTTTTATGGGAAGCATCGAGAGAATCTATTGAACTTGTTGATGGAACAGATTGTATTTGTTGCAAAAAATTTTGTGCTCTTGTCCACTTCGTTTTCCTGTGGTGCGCCACTCAATGTCCCTATTGGTGCATGATAGGAGATGTCTAGAGGTGTCGTTGGTTGGAACCCAAAACATGTCTGACAATGGACTATGCCTACTGTAGAACTATGAATAGCTCTATTGTAGGCATGTTGGATGTAAAGCAAGTTATCATCCCAAGTGCAAGTATGTGCACAATTGTACATAAGCAAAAGATGAACTAGAGTGCAATTGACAACTTTTGTTTGTCCATCTGCTCTGAGGATGAACCCATCAACCTATCAAGTTACATACCCATCAATTCCCTAGTGTTTGGGGCAAAAAATGACCAATAAAATGAGGATTTCAGTCTAATACGATGGATGTTGGAGTCCAAAGCATGGACCCATACATGGGTGAAGAACACACAAGCAGTGTCGGCTGCATCAATGTTTTTCTCACAAGGAACCATGATGGCCATCTTCGAAAACCTATCCACTACAACAAACAACTGCATTGTTTTGGCACTTTGTCATAGGCAACCCAATCATGTAATCCATGTTAATGGATTCCCATGGTCTAGATGGAGTACCGGTACCAGAGGTGTGTAAAGTCCTAGCTTCTTGTTCGTGGGCTTGGCGATTCAACAAGGAATGCAAGACTTGATGTGCACTCCACATCTGCGCACATGTGCGGCCAGTAGAAGTGTGACTGCAATGTGGCTAGAGTCTTTGTCACACCGAAGTGTGCCTCAGATGTCTTGGTGTAGTGCACCTCCCAAATGAGTCTTTGGTGAGGTGCACCATCAAGTACACATAGATGGCCAAGCTTGTAGAAGAATCTTGTCACCTAGGTAGAACTCCCAAACTTGTTCACCCTACACAAGGGCAGTATAGGCATCTACAAAGTCCTTATTAGTCTTTATTAAGCTAGAGAGAAACCCAATCTGAAAAGTTGTGGATGTCAAATGTCCAGCACTATGATGAGCACATGTACTCAAGTGGTCGGCTAAGGCAATTTGCTGCCTTCTTATCCTTTCCCTTCTTGTGCTTTATCACGAGATGGAACTACTAAAGGTAAGTCATCCACTTCATGTGTCGCGCATTCTCCAGCTTGTTTTGCATTTGAAGAAACTAAAGTGGCTTATGATCAAAATGAATAATTGTCTCCTTACCCAAGATGTAGTGGCGTGCCATTGCTTAATTGCTTGCACAATAGCATACAACTCTTTTTCATAGCAGTGAAGTACCTTTGCACCATGTCACTAAAGTCTCTAAGTGGTATGCAATAGGATCGGATGTCCATGTTGCATGAGTATTGCACCAAGTGCATAGTCAAATGCATCAGTAGTGAAGTTCAGAAGGAGTGTGCAATGTTTGGCATTTGAAAATAGGACATAATGTGCGCAGAGGCATCGCTTGAGAACCTCAAAAGTGCACAGTTATTGTGCATGAGTCCAATCAAACTTGGCTTTTGTGTGTGATTATTTGGCTGAGAGGCCAGGATATGTGCAAGAAACCAAGGATGAACCTATTTGGGAGTATAAATTTGCAAGTCCAAGAAAACTCCTTGAATTCTATGATGTGATTGCACAAAGTAGGCAATCTTGGATCACTATGATTTTTTGGATCTACATGTATTCCTGCACATGGTCAATGATGTAGCCCAAGTATTGGATCTATGTTGTGCCAACTTGTACACTTTGCTAAGTTGGCTTGCAACTTGTGTTTGCACAAGGTGTCTAAGACACACAAAATGTGCTCCACATGCTCCTCCCAAGTCTTGCTGAAGATGAGGATGTCATCCAAGTAGATGATGGCAAAGGAGTTGAGGGGCCTGAGTAGATCGTCTATCAAATGCATGAATGTTGTTGCCCGCATTGGATTATATAGGCATTTTTATTTGTAAATAATCACCAATCTTGTGCACAACATTAAATCTTGAATAAGTTGATTATCATCAAATGAATCATCTTTATTTATCAAATAAGATCATGTTATTAATCTATAATCTTGTCACAATAGTTCACATTAATCATGGGATCTTGGCTTTCCTTAAAACATTCAACATGAATCTTTTCTTCTATCTTCTCCTCCTTAATAAGGACTCAACATGTCAATACCAGTTGTGCTTCTATTGTTGAGTATTGTTCAAAACCCTCTTCTTCAAGTGTTTAACTATCTCTCATTCCTTAAAATATTTTTAATTGCTCAAGCAATTCTTGGGTGCTTCCTTGATCCTTGAGTGACAAATTAGTCTTTCAGTCTTAACGAAGAATCTACGAATAGCTACAGAGATATAAAAATCCTCAATCTTTAGCTCATAGCTTTGCATCTACCAGTTAAAAAGGTCCTGGTCTATTTTGCCCTCCAATGAACTAAGACTTCCAACAGTCAACTCTCCATCTAAAGTTGGGTCCCAATGGATCTGACGCTGCCTATGATCCTATATACCTCATTGATTTATGTCGTTTCATTCAGTATTTTCAAGGCTCAATTCAAGGGTTTATTTAATGCAGATTGATGGAACCAGTATCTTCTTCCATTAGCACTTGAACCTTACTATCCATCTTCAAAACCACTAATCCTTTCATCAATAGTGATGACCTACAAGTGCAATATGGAAATCCTTGCTATGCCATGCACTCTAATGATTTCATACTTGACATACACAATCAATGAACATCATAATATTCGCATACATGACAACGACAATACTTTCTACGATGTGATATGCTAAGCTTCAAGAAGATCTGGGTCTCTGAAATTGGTGATCAACCCATTTAAATCCAAGTTTATTCATTAGAATAGTAGTTTGCAACCACAAATCAACAAAAGCAAAAAGAACTAAAACTTGGTATCAAATTCTATCAACTTCATCATGGAATATTGAATGGCACAAACAGACCTCATTCTGATATCACTATTCTTCTCTCTATATTATCAAAATATCTTACAAGCTTGATTAGTTACAACTACTTTAGCTAAATATCATTGCTTTTCAATAAATCAATAAGTTCAATTACATATTTGGAAGCTTCAAACTCTTTCCCAATATGAACTTGATATGCTAATGACAAACTGAATGCATCCTCAAAAATATGCTCGCCACAGTAACAAGGCATGTACTCTGAATCATATGGTCCTGTTGGCATGGTAAATCAATATTATAGAGGAAAGCAGCTATGCAAAAAATGAAATACTAAACTAGCCTAGACCTAATCTACTTTACTTGCCTAAATAACAGTGTAACAAACAGATTCTAAAACTACACCTTTCAATTAAACTCGGGCCAATTCTAAAACTTAATGATGCCATTGTCCAAGATTTGGTGGGGTCCAATCCATCTTACCTTCAGCTTGCCCAAATGCTTCTTACATATACAGTCATATCATAAATCTTGCTTTACCAACTTCAAATATGTTCCCATTTTTTTCAAAAACCTTTCATGCCTCCACTTCTCAGCCATCTCTCCAATTTGGAAGAATGTCAATCCACCCTCATATGTGCTACTTCGCAACATTGTTCTAACGACCTTTTAGCCTATTCTGTTCTCGAAGTAACTCATTTTGATGCTACATATAACTTCATTTAGGCATGCATGAAATCAACTTCAGGCCCCTTCGTGGCAAAGATTTGGGAAAACTCTAATGTATTGTATTTATTTTATCCCTTTTGGCCAACATCACACTTACATGGAGAATTCTCTTAAATAAATATTAATTTCCTTCTTCAACTTGGTTGTATATCATTGTGTGAATGCATCATTTTCTCATTCTGAATTGTGGACAGCTTAAAGCACTGTCCTCTAACCTTGTCTGATGATTATGGAGTCAGATTTTAAGCGAGGAAGTTAATGTCCATGATCTGCCTTGACCGTTAATCCTTTTTCCTTAACTTCGACGATAAAATAAATTATTTTCAAAACTAAGTTTAAGAAGATATTGCATTTTCAGAAGAGGAATGGGACATCTGAAAAATTGCTATGCAACGAAGGATAAAACCCACTTTCTTGTGCAAGTACATAAAAATTTGAGTTTGTTTTGACTTTTTTAACCATTTTCAATCCCACATCAGTTTCTCATAAAACAAGCAGAATATGTGAAATTTGACAGTCATATTAAAAATAATCATATACTCTGAACTGAGCCAGAGACACCAGAGGCATCAATAACATATGAGTAGATGCTTAATCATGAAAAAAGTATGGTATAGCAGTCGAATTTTATCAAATTATGACTTGCATTTTCTCCTTTTCGTGAATAGCACAATTTTCAGACCAAAAACAGTGCACCGGTCACATAGAAAAATCTGTATCACAATATGAGTGTTTTTGAGAAAAGATTCTGTTACACATGAAATTCCAATTTATAAAAGTCGTACATTTGAATTATGGAAAATAGAATGTACCATTGTTCACCATTTAGTACCCAAAAAAAGAGGACTTGTACATATGCAAACAATGTATCATTGATAACCATTGAATAAGATACACTGGGATTATGCTGATCTGTAAGACATCCAGAGGGATTGTTGGAAGGAAAGGCTCCCATCACCAGCACAGGTCGAAAAAAGCATCAGCACCCAAGATAGATTTAGTAAATTTGATTTCCTTTTCAATTGCATGACTGTGATGTTTTAATTTTAAAAACATAAAGATACATTTTTTAATTAGAAAATAGAATTTTGAATTATTTATACAGTTCTCCATTTTTGTACTTCCCTATAATTGGTTGGTTGGATGTGTGTACTGCACTATCACCTCATGGGTCAACTTCCCTCGTTTGATAGTTAAAGTTTATCATCACCCTCTAAACAGACAATGCCCTCAAGGCATCATTACAAGAATCCCTTGTCACAAAGTGTAATTGCCAAAATATGAAGAGTATATACTACCCTATGATAACTTTGTTTAGCATCTGCTATAAACACACCCGGGTCCCGTACAAAACAAGTAAACTTTGTCTTAGTCATGTAGAATCCTAGAAAATCTTAAGTGTATTTCTGATATGATATATATGTGATTGAAAAACAAATTGGATTAATGTCATGGCATTTAAGTTGATTTTGAAAAGATGGATTATGATAAAGAAAATGAATATCCAAACATGTGCAAACAATGCTTATAAAGCCAATCTTTTGTAAAATGATAACAGAACCAAACAAACATAAAACAGAGATAGAATATATGTTGCAAGGAATTGTAGACACTCAAATTCAGTAACTTGTCCTTTGGCTAGGAAAAATGCTCACATTCTAAGCGCTGTCAATATATGTCTCTTTTTTTTTACTTGCTCACCTTTACACTCTGCTCTATCGTTCATTAAGGAAATATTAATGAACCAAAGCAGTAATTCATCTCCAGGAATCATTCCTGAACTTCAGCTTTTTCATCTCTACTTGCATATCCAAAACCGTACACCTCAGGCCCATAATGGAGTATGGTCTTGGCCGACCTATATGGTCCTGGACAGTCCCATTTAATGACTCTTTTTCCAATTTGAATATCTTATGTGTGTCGTTTTATTTTCCTAGGTTGGCTTTAATGTGAATGTGTAACCTATGGCTGCCTATATAAGCAAGTCAATAGCACTTTATAACTCACCTAAAGTTCTCATGAACTCCTATTACAAATATCAACACTAAAGCACTCAAGGCTCCTCAAAATCTTCCTAAAGCAATTGCACATCATTTAGAGCAGTCACCACACGGGTTTGAAGCACTCAAACCAAGTTCAAGAGTCTAGATTCTTTCATTTCCAAACAATCAAAGGTCCTAGAGCATGTCTTAACAAGAGCAAATCACTCCAAGCATTTTCAAAGGTCTTCAAGGGACAAAAGGGATTAGTCTTAAGTATCTGAAGCACACCACATCACACTAGTACCGCATTGGGTACATTCTATACTCTATAGTTAGCTTGTTATCTTTGAGTCAAGAGACACAAGGGGTTGGCTTAAATATATATGCACACTTGCACCTACACTAGGAGAGCTACATGAGGCTTGATCTCACTCAAGGGGATGCAGTGTAACACTTGGATTGGTTCAGTAGGGGGTTCGCCACCAAAGGTAGTCTAGTATCACGCACACACGATTTATCGTTTTGTTATCTAATGCTCTTATGAAAAGCGTTGCAGGTATCTAGGGTTTCTACTTGTTGCAGGTCATTATAGGTGATGTCGAGGTTGTGTGAGCCTTAAGTGGCATTTAGCGACACTCATATACAAAAAAAAGGTTGCACAACCCCATTGTGCACATGTCCGAGACCATACAAAAGAAGTCAAGACCGTACAGAATCAATCAAGACCATACAAAAGTTATACCATCTTGGAAAGAGCAATTTCTAGTTCCCAAAACCAAAGATGAAGCATTTCTAGATCCAAAATACCTCTTTCTCCCAGTCCCGCACACCCAAATCAGCCCTGTACCACTCTACGTGGCTAAATACTCATCCCTCAATGTGGTTTAGGCAATCATCATATCATTTTAGCATAGTTGCAAGCATTAATGCTTTATTCTGCATGTGTGTGGTTAATGTTTATTAATTAATTCAGAATAATCATCATGTAACATTCTTTAAGTTGCTCCTGATTTACCCTTGCACGATTAACTAATCAGGAATTTTTAAAGACGGGAATAAAACAAACAAGGTTTTGATAAGATTACGAATATTCTACAAGAAGTCTCAAAACATTTTGTTTTCAAATTTCCATCGCCCAACAAGATAGGTGCAAGCAGCGGGGGAGCAATGATTTTTACTTATAAGCAAAGCATTCATTCCCACAAGCTCTCAAAAAGCTTGATATGACCACAACAACACTCAAATGTACTATCAAACTGTAGGACAACATGTACACCCACCATGCAAAAAAACTACAAGCCTAAGATTAGCTCCATTCTCTCTTCCAGATCTGCCCAAGGTTTACACTAAATCTCGAGTCCATCAGCCTATGATCTAGTGGCAACGTGGGTCACCTGTCCCCTATTCTCTGTTTGAACTCTACCTGAGATTTACACTAAATCTGGAATCCATCAGCCTATGGTCTAGTGGCAATGTGGGACGCCTATCACCACAATGACTGGGGTTAAAAACCCAATGAGAATGCCCCCATGCTAACACAGCATGAATAAAATCACATAAATGTGGACTTTCCCTGATTCAGCGATCCAATTGACATATACAAAGTGTGCTAGCTTTCCAACACGGAAGTATTTATTGTAGGAGGGAGGCTCACTCCTTGATGATTAGTGTGCGCTTGACCCACATTAAAAAAGCATTCCATTTCAACAAAAATATGTATAGCTGACGAATTTTGAATACCTATCCTGTAAAGATCAACAAGCGACCCGCTTAACCAGAAATACAAAACCTCTGAATGTGGGGAATACAAATTGCATGTAAAAAACTGTCCAACACATTTGTATAAATGTCACTCAGATTGACATAAACATGATGTTTTAGTCATCTGATACATCATGTAATACTACCAACTACATGGCCTTTCCAGCCAAATATGTTCTCTTGAAACTCGATCATCTTTTAATCTGGGACAGAACATTAGCACAAACTAACAATATTGCCATTGATCTTACATCTTCGTAAAGAAAAATTGAAGGTTTCTATCCACGTGCTGAAAAACCTTGTTTAAGTATTCGAGACTTCAATTCAACTACTCCAAATCTAATTTGAATGGTCTCCTTCATTGAGATCACATTCCACTTCCATATAATGACCCAACAAAATTCCCATATTCATGTTTTTAGACTCGAACAATGTACAAAGCAAAGAAATTAGATAGTGGGAAAACATCAAAAAAGTAAAGCTTCAAAAATATTAAATACAATGAGTTTACACTATACGGTCACTGGAAGTTGAAACATAGACTCCATGTGACAAAAACTTCAAAAAACAGTACTCTTGTGAGTATAAATCAGACCCTTGTGAAAGATAATCAAACGTTGGTAATACAACGCCAACAATCCAGAAGAACCTGGTCTTTCATTATTACTTGCAAACAGCCTCTAATACGCACTTACACTGTCTTTCATAGATTTCTAATTTTCTATAGACCGCCTTGCAGCACAAGCAAAAGAACATGTACAGAATCAATAGATACCATGGCAAAAATACTAAAAAATCAACAGCTTTCACCATCCACTGAAAAAATCATTGAGCATTTAGAACCAAACAAGGCACTAGGAAAAACCATGACATGTGTAATTGATATCATCTTCAAACATGGTCCAAAATTTACACATGCATTGTATGATATCAATACCATCTAGCAGTCTGTTGGGCTGGGTAAAAAACCCATAGCGTATCTAATTATTATATTTTCAACAGAGTCCAAAGTTTACACCTACTTCATACAAGGCATTAATGCCATGGTATCAGTCCATTGCGTTGGATTGACTGGTTGGGATGGGGCATTATTAGGCAATATCCCCAAGGTTTCGCACCACGACACGATTAAAATCCCAAATTGTTTAAAATGGAAATGATTATAACCTTCAAAAGAAATTGTTCAAAACCAACCGAGGTCTCATAAATTAAAAGGGCATTTATAGGCAACAGCCCTAACAAGATTCTGTTAGCTGAAGTGGGAACCTTTCCTTTAGAGGCATCACTGATAACTCATCTGTTAACTTATTTGAACAAGATACAAAGCATGGAAGTTCACATGTGGTCTAGAATGGTTGTAGAAGAAAATCTAGGTATGAGGAAAAACACATGGATGAAACAAAACATTAAATGGATGAACAAGTGGAATATTAACATGCAAGAGTGTCCCAAACACTAATGAGGAAATAAAAAAAGTATGTAAAAGAAAAAAGTAGGATAGGCATGTGGACACAACAGCTTGAGCGAAAGAAAGAATACTACATCAAAGAATTTAATCCGATTTGTGACCAAATGGTAAAGGCCTACTTAGGGGAAGGAAAAGGCCTACTTAGGGGCAGAAATCAAATGGAAGGTAAAAATGTTGATGGCCCAGTTAAGGATTGGTTCACACCATCTTAGTTGTGAAACCAAAAGATGGACATCTCCTAAAGAATAGTGAAAAGAAAGAACGTACATGTTTTACAACAAGGGGATAATGGAAACAAAATGGCACTACATCATGGAGTGTACAGCGCATAATGACATTTATATCAAGTATGAGGAGAGTTAGAAGTAGACAACCTACCATCTTTATTTGAGGAAGAAAGACTTGGCAAATCAGTGAGTCTTTTAATCAAGATCCACAACAAGAGATGCAACATCAAAAAGACAATGGACTCTATGCAAAACTGTTAGGATAGCTCCTAGGGTGGCTTCGTACACATCAATTACAGCTTTGAATTCCATAGAACGTTATTAAATTCAACCATTCGTTCGATCGATCATTTCTTTACATTGAAAAATTATAATTGTGAGTATTGCATAGGAACATTCCAATTTAAACTAATTGTGAGTATTGCATGGCACCATTCCAGTTTAAATTAAGTGTGTGTATAGCATAATACACATTCCACTTTAAACATCCAACAATACGATAAAAAATACTTTAACATTACCTTGTAGTAGTTTAAATTTTCAGCGAAAAGAGAGAGAAATTGAAAAGAAAACCCTAACATACATTCCGTAACAAGGCATACCTGGTAAATATTGGCCATCGGATACGGTACAGATGGACAAGGTCAAATATATTCACCCGCCGCTGTCAACAACTCTTCTTATGCATAAGTTTGCATGTCTGGACAACGCGACACAAGTTCGTCAAAACCTGAAATACGGTTTTGTTTCTTTGGCAAAAGATTGCTTTCCTTTTCCCTTTCTATTTGAGAACCGGAACTAAGCCGACATTATCCAAACCCAAGGAGAAATATTGGAGACTGTAAATAATACCTTGGGAATTGAATACCGCAGCAATTTTAAAAGGTTCATATTTTTATGGTACTGGTAAAGGGAATTTCAATGTCGTTGTTATTCCTCTCTGCGCAGGTCAAGAAGCAATAATTTAGAGCTTTCAAGTAGTATTTCCATGTTGTAATAATTTCGAAATTTGGGAGTAATTTGTAACATTCTTTCAATGTTATTTCAAAATATTTCGTTTCTCGTATCAAACTTTTATAATATGACTTTTCAATTAAAAAATAATTATAATATAAACATACAAATAAATTAATAATATAATAATTAATTTTTTATTTTTTTTTTGGTATTTATATCTTTATTAATTTTTTAATAGTAAAATAAGAGTTCAATAAATTCCATTCACATATATTGAAAGATTTCTAAATTACATAACATATGATTTCATTAGGATATCTCTTAGATCATGCATGACAATACACTTTCGGGTCAAAATAAGAAACAATTTAAGCCATCTTCTACTACTATAATAATTTCCTTCAAGGTAAACAAGTGACTATAGACACTAAAATTTCATAATTCACTCTTTGAGAGTGTTAGTTTTGAGAATGCACCCTTGCTAATATAAATACAACTTTCTCATTCCCACTTAGTACATTTTTTAGGTCTTGTGTTTAGCTTGTTTATCCTTGCACATTGACATGTTGTCAAATTCTGAGAATACAATGCATAAAATTCATATGCAAACATCAAGTAACGAGTCTCGAACTTCAGTTTGCATGTTTTCCTTCCTTGGCCAAGGTCATATAGATTGGTTGGGATGGTACATTTAATCTTGACTGCCTTGTATGGTCTTGGATCGACATGTCCTCCAACTTTTCTTTCAAATTCATATTCTTTGTTGAGTCTTATAATCTCTTTGGGTCGGCCTTTCATTGATAAATCATCTACATAACCCTATACAAAGTAAACACGACCTCATTTGATAACCTAGAAATCATATGACATTACATTGATACATTCACTTTCAACACTTGCAAAAGGTGCCCAATGCTCCATAAATCTCACAATAGGACATATACAATCATTAGAGCAACAATCTCTATAGGTTTGAAACTCCTTACCAGGTCAAGGCAACAATCTTTCTCTACAAGCACTCAAACGTCCCTTCCTTGAGTATCTTAGGAAAAGCAAACTCAATTCAAGCATGGTCAAAGATGATTGTCAAACTTAGTTGCATTCATTCAGATATCAAATGCCAAGTAGAGAACAACGGGTTGTTTGAGGCCTCTTCGAAGTAGTGTCAATGTTGGCGATGCACGAGAGTGCTCACAACCCAACTAATGTTTGTTTTGCAATACTCTTCATCCTTGGCTTGGGTTTGAGGTGATGATCAAAGTATTCAGAGAGCTTCACATGAGGTTTGCTAACTAGGGTTTAACAATGACAAAGAGTTCCCAGATAACTAAAAATGTTAATAAGTTACAGAGCCCAAAATTGAGTAGGTCTAAGACCATAGAGGAGGTGTATAATTGTACGGTATGGCCTTAGAAGATTGGTACGGTCCTTCCCTATTCCATTTTCCAATGACAATCTCTAGAACAAAGCTTGTTCCAGTTTATATCTCCTTGTTCCCGCAATGCATCATCTTCTCATAACCTTCCAGAATCAACAATAATCAACTAAGTGCACTCATTCCTTTGTATTTGCAAGTTCATATCTTGTTTAACATATTAATTACTAGTGCTATGGTCAAACCTATCAGTCATCCTCTAGCTTGGCTCCATCGGTTTTGAGTTCAAGCCAGCTCCTCCTCCTTCCTGGCGAGGATTGCCAAGCTTGGCTCCTATGGCAAACTGGGTGGTAAGAAAGTTGTCCATGGAATCCAAGCCTTCGGAAATGTGGAATTATATGATGACTAATGTTGTTCTCGTTAAATGTATTCTCGTTTTCTTTTGTTATGTTGAGACCCAATGTATATCTAGCCTCTATTTCGTAATCTTGCTCTCTATAGTTCATATCTGGTTGACAAACCTCTTATAATATGTATTTCTCTTTCCTGTAAGGGTGGGACCCCATTTAGCCCCCGGTTCAAAGCTCTAGTCAAAAACATTTATTAATAAAAAAACATATCAGTTACTAGTATAAAAGTGTTATTCTTATTGTAGTAATTAATGTTGGAAGTTAATTAATTAGAATATCCACATGTCACTAACCCTTACATCCTTTAGTGTACTTAAATCACTAAAACCAATTAGGTTTCATGTTAAATCTAATTAGGGTTAAACATTTTTGTGAACCCAATTCATAGTTCGATCTTACACATCTACCCTAGTACATTTAGGGTTCATTTACCATATCATATTGTGTGTTTCTTCTTTGCGGCTTGATTCTTTTGTATATGATTGTCATAATGGGTTCCTCACTTGATCATGCCATATCATTCCTTGAATATATCCAGCAAAATCCTCTTTATAATGATGTGTTGTTCCAAGTCTTTACCAATACATAGATTCATCCCAACATACCCATTGAGCATGTTCAAGTTATTCTTCAAAGGCCCTTTCCTTTGAACTTACTGTTAGTTATATTTTTAATCTGCCACTGGCTACCACCCACCCTCCAACCTATGCTCAATTTTTGTGCATAATACTTTGTTTCAAGCATGTCCATCTTGACTCATCATCAAACATTAATGTTTATGGCATTCTTCGATCAATACTTTAGGCTTTTATACTCGAGACCTTTCACGAACTCCCCGCAACCTTCACAGTTTTACCACCAAACTTTGCCAAGTATTTTATTCTATCATTGTCCCAATCATTATGGGCCCCAAGGCTTTTGACACAATATGGTATGTTGTCCCTGATGATTCTAGCTATAATATCCTCCTTGTGAACCCTTAGATAAATACTTCCAATCTAACTATAACATATAATGGTTACATTTTCTCATCAAGGATCTACTTGTCTTTACTAATGGGACCCCCCCTTCAAAATATATGATCCTCAATGATAAGCATCCATTAAAAATTGTACCATTATTGCTCACCCTAAAATTTAGTTTACCCACTTACCATGTACTCCACACATTGTGTTGAAACAATTGTTTGAGTGTAGTCTTGTGTCTCTACCTCCACCAATTGATGTCAATACAAGCAAGCCCAAAAAAAAAACATTTTGATTTCAATGCTTATTGTGAATATCATCGATGGATCAATCACCTTACAAATAGATGTATCAAGATTCATCACATTATCCAAGATCCCATAGACTCATACACTAGGGAATGGAATACCCTCCCCACCTCTATTATGTCATCTACTTTGATCACTCATTCAGCTCCCTGCCTCTCGCCTCTCTAGTGGTTCCTCATACTTTGCCTCTTATAGCTACTTTTATTGTCCCTATGATGTTGGGGGCATCTCATCTCCCATTTAAAAATGTCACCATAACTATGGCCTTCAAATTAGTTACTTGAAATCATGGTTGATACACATCCAACAATCATACACTTCTTTCCCTTGTAGTTGATACTCAAACTGTATGTCCCATTGTGCCACTTGTGCCTCTTACAATTGCACGTCCTTTTATGGCTTCTACTATAGATCTCGAAACACTCTACACATTCTTACACCATATCCTTATGAGTACTTTCCAACACGTTGATTTATACACCTATAATACCCTTGTTATGGATTTACATGATTACATCTTCCAATTATAACAAGGTAATCTGATTCTTCGGATATTACACAATTACTTTATGGCACCTCTATAACACCTAGGGATCTTCACTTATTACATCATACCTCTCATGCACTCCTCCATATCACTCCTTGTAATGTCCCCAAATGGACACTTTTCAACCCCAGATAGATTTCCCGCAAATCCCAAATAAAATTGCAAGTAGTAGAAATTATACAAAAATAATTAAGTGTAGATCTGAATTTCTGTGGGAAAATGAAACTTTCCTAGGGTATGTAAATCATTCCAAACTGAACCAAAATAACTCTTTTTATCATCAAAATAGATCAGCTATTTTTATAAAGACAAATACTAAAAAAAGTATTATATTTGATCCCAAATGAAGGCTGAATTATTTTATTAAAATTTACAGAATGCTCCCTCAGACACACAACCGAAAATACAATTTCCTTGGCCCAAAAATTATGTAAACCAGTTGATCTTGGCTTCTAAAATTATGACAAAGTTGTTGGTGATGAGATCCAGGATAGTCGTGCCCTAGAATGTACCTAACTCCACCCACATGGGTGTAGATAACCCTGTATATGGCTACAAATGCAGTTAAAAAATTTGCAACAAGCTTCCACCTTCAAACCATCGTCGGAAGTAACACAAATTTGAAAATCTACTACTGGAAAACACTGAAAAAGACCAATAAATCATTGATCTGCAATGGAAACTCCTAAATGGAGAATCATCTCAACTAGAAGAAGAGTTTTCGCTCCTCTTCCAGATCCCTTAGAGGGTTTTCGTCCTCAAGAGATTCTTTCTAAGTGTTTTTGTCCTTAGAAGATATTTTGTAAAGCTCCAAGGCTCAGACAAAATTCAGATTTGTATAAAATAGAAAAACATGCCTTCTACAAGCAAGTACACTTGCTTTTATAGATGTAATGGGCCAAATAGCCTCCCCAATTTCCAATTAGATTTCACCCCTCGCATTTGATGTTTTTTTCCATCTTTTTTCATCCTCCAAAGGGGTCGCATTTTCTCTTAAGGGAGAATAATAACATAAAGTGATATTTCATTTTTTCTTATTTTTACTTTATCACTTTACATTTGTCTTTTCTATTTTTAAATTGACTTTATCATTAATAAATTAATATAAAGTGCTTATAATATTATTTTATCTTGCACTTTTATAATTAATTTATTATGCTAAGTTTCCCTTTCTAACACCCTTTAGCCATCGGGAAATAAAATTGGTCTAAAGGTCTTCGACCGAGAAGGGGATATTACACTCTCACTCTTATTTTTACTCCTAGCTCATCCCCTATTGACACAAGGCATGACCTTTTCACCAACCCGCATACCATAGCCACTTGTTCTACTACTATCCTACCTAGTTCTTTATGGTTCTCTGGTATACCCTCGACACCAAGTTTTCGTGGCATGATACTTCGGCCTTGGCCTATAGTTTTGTCATCCTACATCCTCCTTCAGAAATTTGATAGCACAATCCTACGCCTATTTCATGTACATAGTTAAGCACTTCGAAAATACAAAACTATATATATTTGTAAATATACAAAATCAAGACTTTTACATTTTGCTTTAATTGTTAGCAATTTACATTATACAGGTTGTTCGTCGCTTTGGTTTGATAAATATCGCACTCTTTTACTTTGTTCACACATGTGTTCATGAGGTATTTTAAGAATGTTGCAAGACATACATAGAGCAATACATGATGATAGGTGTTGTTCATATCTATAACCCAAAATTCCTATTCATCTGGGGCCATCTATTTTTTACACTACATATGGGTGTTATGGTTCCATTATAACTCTTTTATGCTTCCTCGTTATGTTTGATTACATATATTATGTACATGTTATCTTTTGAGCTAGCAAGACTAACATGTGTGTCTTGTGTAGCATTGATATCTCTTGTTTCATATATTTCACTTATATTGGTTATTATATCATGTTATCATGTTTTAACACTCTTATTTCATGTGTACTTGATTGTGTGTGTATAACATTGCTTGCGTGTTCTCATTGCTTATGGCCTATGTGCCTTGATTATCTCATGACATCATGGTTGTCTCATATCTGTGGCATCATGCCTATCTTGTTTGTTATCACTTGCTCTTGTTTGTACGTTTACAGGACTTGATTGTATTGTAATCAAAGGGAGAGATATTATAGTTGTTGAATAACTTTGATACCCAATCTTGTTCCTTAACGGGGCATTTCAGTACAATATTCTTCTTCTTCTTTCCTTGGCATTTTGTATTGGGTTGTATGCACCTAATACTTTGGTTTCTCCTGGGGACTGATCACCCCCAATCCTTCAGCAAGGTTTAGTGAATTCAACAATGCAACATCTTTAAGTACAAACAAGGACGGGAGTTTATTCCTCCACAAACAAACAAGTGTATTCCATCATTGTTTACATGTCTCTTATTTCATTCTCATGCAAATGAAAATATTTTGTATTACACTTTACATATTGAATTAAAGTTTAATTCTTTATCATGGACATTGACCACGCTCCATGTTGTAGATTTCGTCATCAAGCATGCCAACACCAAACACAATAGGATACTGCAAAATAAACATTTGAGTGAAGATAAAGTGTATCTACACACTCAGGTATCTTTTCCTTTAAGCATGTAATTTCATTTCATACTTAAAAGGACAAATGTAGACACTCAAATTTGGCAATTCACTCTTTGACATTGCTAGTTTTGACCCCCCCTTGCTAAGATAAATACAACTTTCTCATTCCCACTTTGTACATTATAAGGTATCATGTTTAACTTGTTTATCCTTGCACATTGACATGTTGTCAAATTTTGAGAACACGATGCATAAAATCCATAGACAAACATCAAACAACAAGTCCCAAACTTTAGTTTGCATGTTTTCCTTCCCTAGACAGGGGTCATATAGATCGGTCAGGATAGTACATTTGGTCTTAACCAACTTGTATGGTCTTGGACCAACATGTCCTCCAACTTTTCTTTCAGCTTCATATTCTTTTTTGGGTCTTATAATCTCTCTTGATCGACATTTCTTTGATAAATCATCTACAAAAACTTATACAAGCAAGTAAACACTACTTCATTTGCTAACTTGGACATCCTATGGAACTACATTGATACACTCACTACCAACACTTGCAAAAAGCACCCAAGGCTCCCTAAACATCATAATAGCACATCTACAGTCATTATGACAACAATCTTTATAGGTCTTAAGCTCCTTACCAGCTCAAAGCAACAATTTCTCTCATCTAAAAGAACACAAACATCCCTTCACTTGCAAAAAAATATACACAATACAATACAAGTTCATAAATACATGGGATTAAGTGCACTTAGCTGATTATAGATGATTTTGGGAAAGTCTGGGTGATCTAAATGATAGAACAGACGGATCTGGAGCTAAGAATGTTTCGAAACTAGAATTGTGACTTGAAGATGCTCTTGGGGAGGACCATATAGTAGGAGTATGAACGTTGGTACGATCTTGATCCTACTCAAAGCAAAGATCTGTAACTTTATATGTTAGTCACTTTATTGAATATCTTCCTCGTTCTCTATTGGTCATTGTCGATCACACTACAAGAACTTTAGAATGCTCCATTCAACCTTTGAAACCCTAACCATGGATAGAGAGTCCTGCAAAAAAAAACATTAGTTGGGTTGTGGGCACCCATGTGCACTACTGATGTTGGCACTACTGTGAAGAGGCTTTAAATTGCATGTCATTCTCCACCTAGCATGTGATATCTAGTTGTAGCACAATTAGATTTGGCATTCTTTCTTTGACTTGAGTTTTTATCTTGCAAATCTAGTTGAGTGAGTGAATTTGGATGCTTGCAAATGTGGGAATTAGTCCATTAGACCAAGTGGGAAGCTCCAAACCTATAGGTGGTGTTTCCCTAATGAATGTGCAAAGGTATATGCAAAATGTAGGGAGCTTTGGGTGCCTTTTGTGCTAGATCTGTGATAGGAGTCCATAAGAGTGTTAGGTTTTAAATGAGGCGAGTTTCACTTACTTATATATGCTTCTGAATGTGATTTAAGTTATAAGGCCGATTGAGGAGTAAATAACCCAAAGAATAATATGTAATTGAAAGTTCAAGATCAAAGTGAGAAAAGGAAAAATCATATAATAGGGTTAGGAGCATATGACACAAACTGACCCTGATGTACAGTTTTGACCCTAGAAGAAAAATTTAAAGTATGAGGTTTGGAAGATGGCAAGTGGAATTTCTAAATGGAGTTAATGCATTCGATTCTCATAAACTATCAAATATGAGTGTGTATGACCAAACAAGCTAGAAAAGAGACCCAGAGATGTACCAAATGAGAATGGGTAAAGTGCAGTTATTTTAGTAAGAGAACAATGTCAAAACTAGTAGTGTCAAACAGTAAAATTACCAAATTTCATTGTCTACATTTCCCCTTTAAGTATGAAATGAAATTACATCTTAAAGGAAAAGATACCTTAGTGTGTAGACACACTTTGCCTTCGCTTGATGTGTTCTTTGCAAGATATTGTTGTGATGGTGTTGGCATGCTCCATGATGAATCCTGCAACACAAAGTGTAGTCAATGTCCATGATAAAAAAATTGAACTTTAACTCAAATGAAAAGATGTAGTTATGAGGGTTGTAGTTTTGGAAAAAGAGGTTGTAGCTCTACTAGGGTTTCGATATTTCCCTCATGTCACTTCATGGTTCTTCTAGACGTTGTGGGATAGTACTTTTCTGCCTTTCATTGGGTTTTCCACCTATTTGAGCTAGCCTATATAATTCCCCCTTGAACTTCAAACCTAACTATTGATGTTGTGGCTGGAGTTGGTGTAGTTACGAGCAATGGAGTCACCATAGAAAGGACCCCAAAATTTTGTCCTGAAAGCGTTTTACAAGGTAATGAATCTCCTCCTAATATTGTTCTTCCTAATTCTAATTTTAATGTTGCATGTCATTTGTTATAATAGTTTTGCTTTATTGGCTACTTTGTTGGATGTATCCTCTTTGAAAGTATGTTTAAGACATGGGTAAACTCAACTTGGGCTACCCATGGTATTGAGCTGGAAAGCATTCAAAACATGAAAAAGGGATCCTTTCTATTTCATTTTTATGATCCCTTGCATGCTTCCACCATCCTTAATTGTTCAGCTACATGATAATTTCACAACTCCTTGTTGGTTTTATCCCATGGACACGAGACTTTGTCGGTGTTTGAATATACAAATCTAAAATTCTTGATCTGGGTTGAGTTTCATGGATTTTCATTGACATGTTGCACTTCTTGCACTAGATATCATCCTCCATTGGGAGGGTTGTTTGCAAGGAACCTCAAAGGTTCTGCAATGTTAGGCCCCAATAACATATTTGTGTTGAAGTAGTCTTTTCCAAGAACTCAAGGAGATTTTGGGTATCCAGATGGGACACACTCAATATTCTTAGTGAGTGCTCTACCTAAAATTTCCTAACACATGATTTCAGTGTCATGCAACCTACCATTTTGGGTTTTATTCCAAGATTCCCTGCTCTAATTTTCAGATGATTCATTTATCTAGATGAGTGAGAAAATGTGTTTTTCATTGGAGGGGTAGAATATTGAGAAGAAATCATTCAACCATATCTTGAAAAATCAGCAACCCAGTCATGAAAGAAATGTCTTGGATGAAACTATATTTTTTGAGGATATTTTTCTTCAAGTTTAAGATCTTTTCGCTCATTGAATCTCTAGGAAAGTGAAAAATTCTTTGAGGAGGGCAGAATGCTGACAAGAAAGATAGACCTCAATATCCCTAAAAATCAGCTAATTCATTGTGCAAGAGATGGTTCTGATGAAACTACATTTTCTGAGGATCGTTTGCTCAATTTTTCATATGATTTCACCCACCGGATCTTTGGGAAACGAAGGAGGATCTTGTTGTCATCTTGTTGTTATAACATGATAGCCATTAATGGAGGTTGGAAGGTGTGACAATATCAACTTCACCAAAATGGCCAACTGTGTGGAAGAAATGAGCTAAAATTGTATTTTCATAAGTTTTTCAATCTCCCTACTAACCATGGTTTCATTCTGGGTTTATGTGTGGTTAAGATCTGGTGCAAGTGGTGTAATGGGGACACAAGGGACACTGAAGTGCACCTTGGAGCAAGGTGTTGACATGTGTTATGGTGGAAATTTGTCTAAGTATGGATTTTCAACTTATCCCTCACTCACACCCAACTTGACTCAACTTAAACTCAACCCGAATTAACTTAAATGCATGTGGAGGGTTTGAGAGCTACAAAAGGGCATGGGGCACATTTTCTTTTCCCTCTTGTCCACATGGACATAAGGGACAACAGTGACAAAAAAGTGTGCCTATGGGAGGAGGATGAGTGTGCATTTTTTTGTCCCCCGTGTCCCCAAGGGTACAATAAAGACAAAAGGAGCTCAAAAGTTGTGCCTTTCC
This sequence comes from Taxus chinensis, assembly GCA_019776745.2. NCBI lineage: Eukaryota > Viridiplantae > Streptophyta > Pinopsida > Cupressales > Taxaceae > Taxus > Taxus chinensis. Next base: position 618,445,785 of record CM034155.1, read on the forward strand.
ATTAATGGAAAGCTAGATTTTACACTAATTGTCTAAAAATAGCCTGAAAATTTTGCTTCTTTCACCCTAAAGGATTAGGATGGTGTTTTGGAGAAAAATTTTATATGATTTTTACTCCAAAACACATTTTAAGACCAATGGAATAGGTTTCAGAACTTGATTATTCCTGAAACTCAAAAAATAGCCCCCTTTTTTTGGAATGAAAGTAAACAATTGCATTGTTTGGAATGTTTTAAGAATCCAATAAACCTCAAACCAAAATGAATTTTCCCACCATGTAGATAATTATTCTATATTTATGGTTCCTACTTGTTTGCCTTATAACTCCTTACAAAGCTCCCGGAATCAGCCATAGAAGTTAAGGTTTACTTTTGAATTGTTCATTCCTTGCACCTAGATAACCCATTGTTGAGTAAACAATCCCTGACTTATCAAAAATTTCCTAAATTTCTCCCAACACTTTCAAGATTCCACAACACCAACTCCGGATGCTTAAGACCTTTTATGAACTCTCATGGAGGGGTGCACACAAGCTTTGAAAATGATGAGAATTTGCCTCTTGATGCTTCCAAGCAAATAAGTCTTTCATTACACTTCATTAAATTAGCTTAGGAACCTTGTTACACTCTCTTATAGAATGAGGGATGCTTGGAAATTTCATTATGACCTTCTTTAGGGCTTGAATGACAATGTCTTAGGAGGCAGGTTAACCAGGAGGGGGATTTAGGAGGGTTAAAAGGCAAAATTTTCACATTGTAGCTAAGTTGTCATGTTTTAAATTTTGCATTTTTGGGTCAACTATTTTACATGACAACAAGTCCTAGATAAACAAAATTAATGACAAAAGATTCAGATTCTAGGAAAAACACTTAGAGATAGAATATTGCTTTCGCTAATTAATATTGTATTGATGAATGACATAGTAGTGTGTAGAGATCAACAAGTCATGTGAGAGAGAAAGATATGTCAATTGAGCTTAAAATGCAACATTTGTCTTAGCATATGAACAAATTCATACTTGTCATTACCAAAGGATAAGTTACCAAATTCAAGTGTCTGCGATGCATACACCAGGTCAGTATCCTATCATGCCAAGTCCACATATAGTCGAGAGATCGGACAAGCTGTATGTGTTGGAGTTCAAACATTCAAAGGTAAATGAATTTGATTCATCTTTAAAAGTTGAAACACTAATTTTTCGATTTAATGGGTTCTATCCAATATCGATAGATTTGCATTAGTGGATACATATCATCTAGACCAAACATTGTGAGATCCTTTTGTGCACTAAAGGTTTCTTTGTAGTTTAGATTTATACCCGTGATGATTACCAAAAATTATTTGAAGAGGGGCCTTGGTTCTGGGGAAGAGAATGGCTTTTTATTACCCCATGGTTTTCGAATTTTGATCCCACCACTATGGTGGTATCCAAAATGTTGATTTGGGTCTAGTTCCTAAATATGCCTCTTCTTTTTTGGCATCCTTTAGTGTTTGAAGATATAGGAAATAATTTGGGTTGTTTTTTAAAGCTTGATATTAAGAAAACCCAGCAGGTTCTATTCACATATGCCCGCATTTGTGAGAAAATTGACATTAGTAAATGGCTTCCAAATAGAGTGTTATTAAAGATAATTTTAAATGGATTCAAAGTTTGGATTATAAAAATACGCCATTTAGGCGCAAGTTTTTTCATCAAGCATGACACCTTCAAGAAACGTGTCCACAAAAAGGAGGAAAATAAAAAAAGAAAAGAGGCAATTCTTCAAATCTAAGAGTTGTTGGCCATACAACCCTCCTCTTTTGAAGGATAAAGATGATGAGAGTACAACAAATTTGACCACATTTGAGGCGAAGAAAGGCAACAAAGAAGAAACATGAATTAAGAATGATGATATAAAACAAACATCAAATGTACATAAAGAAGAGATGAATGTGGGGGATCCCCCCTCCTAATAATTAGTTTCAAATGAAGCTCCAATGGGAGGAATAAAGAGATTACATGATTCTAAAAACTATGAATCCAATAAGGAACAACCCATGCTAGAAAAATTATAAATGCACTATCTAAAGTTGTTACAGATGGTTGTTATTTGACCTCCTTCAGGAGGTTGGACTACCTCAAAGAGGTTGGACAAAGGTCAAAAATAAGAAGGGATTAAAGGACATATTGAGGTCATTTCCACATGATGGGTTTATAAACTGTTTTGGGATCCATGTTGTAGATTATAAAGGTGTAATTAATTGTAAAAACTCGTAATATTTGATCTTCCTGTTGGGAAACTTTATGTAATGTGATTTCACATATACATAATGTAATTTGGTTATATTTAATAAAAATATTATTTTTTCTGAAAAAAAGCATGCTCTTTAGAAAATCAAACATGCATGTTTTGTTAAAAAGCATGTGTGCACAACTTTAATTGTGATACTTGTATGAAAATCCCGTGCAAATGCATGTATGCAAAAAAAGGATCTTGCAAAAATCTCATTTGTTCTTTTTATGTTTGCATACTTTTATTGAGCTTGATATGCTAGAATCGAAAAATATGGTTTTTTATGAAAGCATTCATGATCTATTGAGAATGCATGCATCCCTTGCTTTTAAGGCATTCTTTCTCTCTTGCCAATTTTGAATTGGATATTTTCACAATTTCTTGTTGTAAGAGTGGAACTTGTTTCTTGTTTTATTTGTTAATAGATTATTTACTTTTAATAAATAAATCTAAATAAATAAAAATACATTTCAAAATTCACATAAAGGATTAAAATGTGAAAGGTCACTTGACATTGGATTTCTCCTATGAATTCAAAAGAAGTTGTAAAACGATGTATTATATATCTTTATACAATAATGAAATAAAAAATCATAAAGGAGATCTTAGTTTGCCTCGTAATTGTTTTGTTCTTTTGTATTTCTTTGTTTATCTTTGTGAGCTTAAAAGTAGTCATTATAACTTTTGGGAGTGTTTTTTTAATTTTAATTCTAAAACTCATTGGACCCCTAGTTATTAAAAGCTAAGTATTAAAACACTATTGTGATGCCCTCCTCTCGATTTGTAAAAGATCGACTAAGGATTATCACTATTTTGCACATGAATTATGTTTAATTAATAGTGATTAGGTTATTTGTGTTAAAATCTATCCATCCATATCACACATTTTATTGATAAGATACAGAAAAATTGTAATATACATAGAAGTATTTGATTCATGTATAAAATAAGTGTCATGTGGTGGCTTATTATTGTGTAAGACATTGTAGTTGAAAGTAAACATGTTTAATTGTATTCAATGGATATTATACTAGCGATTGTCGTAGAAGTGTGAAGTATATAACATCGGATGCAATTATTTTTTATAATATAAAGTATTTTGTATTAAAAAATGTTTTGAATATAAAATATTATTCTATTCAATTGCAATTAATAGACGTCATACTAATAATCGCCCGAAGGGCGTAAAGTAGACAATAGTAATGTGATTTTTTAATAATAATATATTTTTAGATTAAAATTTTGTATTATTAATATACAATTATCATACAACATAAAAGTGTCGTTATAACTTTTAGTGGTTGTGGAATGGGATGAAAAATATCTGAAAGAATCTTTAGAAGATAAATATGGTCAAATATTTTGTTTAGTCCATAAACACAACTTAATATCAGTACCAAACTAGTTAATTGTTGTGGTATTAGTGTATTTATTAATAGTGTTAGTTAACATGATATTATGGTATGAAAGTTTTATTGATTAATTATTGGTATGTACTAGTTTATTATGACAAGATTAGTTTTTTAATTGAATTGTAATAGTGTGTATTTAGGTACCAGATTGGATTTATTTGGATTAGAGCCAAACAATAAGAGGTATTTTGTTCTGCCAAATTTGCCTAATTCATGGTCTTGACCACACCCCTTTTAATTGGTATCTCTGGGTATTTATATCTTAGTGGAAGGCTAGGCAACACATTTTACAACATCATTGTCAATGTTGAACCACAACCCACTTAATAGTATTAGTTTATTTGAATTTTATATGATAAAGTTTTGACATTATAAATGAAATATTTATTAAATTTGTATATTATAAAAGTTTTCACACCCCCTACCACCCCTTGGAAACAATTTATAACTTCATATTAATGAAAATGTGAAATGACATTTCGTAGATGATACCTAGAGCATTCCAAAGATAAAAACTAGCACCAAAAAAGCCAAACTCGTAAAGAAATGCAATGTTCATCCAAAAAGAGGCCAGACCTCAATAAAATAAAATAAACAAGAAAAAGAAACTTCCAAAAACATAAGAATTGCGACCACCTAGACAACCACACAATCACCATAAGAAAAACACCCAAAGAGGTGAAAAATAAACTCATTTACCTTCCCAAAACCCCACACTTCAAAAATAAAAAACGATGTAGTGATGAGGAAAACGAGACCACCACAATCCAAATTTTCTAATAACCAGAATCAGATTAGTCCCCCATCACACGTAGATTTATTTCTTTCACACATTCCCCTACTTTATATTCATTTAAGACCCATAAGTTTGACACCATATGCAAACCCTCCTTGGATAGGGAATCAACCATAGTATTTAGCTCCCTATAAACATGAGTGAAAGAAAAGTCGACTAAAAAGTGCAACATTTTAATTATCTAAATGTATAGAGGTTATTAAAAAAATCCATTTAAAAACCCCATTTATCCAATTTATGGAAATTTTATAGTCCTCGTAGACTTGCAATGTTTCCACTCTTATGTCCAATGTCATACTAAACGGTAGCTTCAAATCCATCAACTCAGGGAAATTATTTTGGTCTCTTCCCAATCCCACCCTGAAGCATATGTAGTGGATGGAGTTTAAGAAGAGAATGTGTCTAACACCACATACAATCGGGGTTCCTTGATAAGCACCGTCAAAATAACCACATGCTCCAGAATGATCAACGAAAGGATGGAGTATCATACAAAGTTGCATTGTCTTGCAAAGACCCTTGAAATGCCCAATAATATGTCTAATTTTTGAACAACATTTTAAAAAGTTTGTATATCTATCTTGAAATATGCCAACATCTCATAAATCCATATGCCACATGACACCACCAAAGGTAATTCCTTTTACAATTTTATCGTTGGCCTCTTATACCGCCTCTCAAAGCAATCTTCCATAGGTATACCCTGCCAAACACCCGTCACCCCTACCAAGTCCTCCAACTAAACCAATACCTTGCTTGTATACGGAAAAGAGATAATAGATGATGTATCAATTTTCAATCCTAGAAGCACAAATTACATCAACCCAGTCCATTCAAGCTTCTTTTTTGCAATACCTCACAGGTGAGTGCTTTATTTCTTATACCTAACCACATTAAAAATCACCTTTAAGGGGCCTTTAAGTTTCCAAAGTTTCTGTCACCACCAAGATCTCTCTCTAATTTCCTCAAATGAGAAACAAGACTTATAAACTAACCTCATAATGTATTTTCCCAAAGATGGATGCTTGGACCATACCAACTTGTATGTCTCATCACATAATCAAACATGGCTCCATTTCAATATCCCCACAAAACCATCCCACCAAACACCATCCTCCCCGACCAAACAAATCAAGTTTGCACTTTTCCACCCTTGGCACCAAATATTTTGTAGTGTTATGATCCGTCGCCTAAGCCAAATTTGTAATATTCATGCCTTGTAAAGTGTTAATCAATCCCTCGAACAATCTAAAATCACCACCATATCCAACCCATGGGTCGATCCCTACTTTGAGTTTTGAGCCATTCCCCACCTTTCAGAGCTTTTAGTTACCAATAATTGAAAAGGATTGAATGGTAGCCTTACACATAATCAAACCATTGTGGTTGTGTTTTACAAGACTTATGATCCACTTTTCAATACTAGGAGGTTCAATATATATTTTTGTGATGATTTGATTCCATAATCCTTCCTTTAAGATAATCCTACGTAGGATTTTGCAACAAGATCCTCACCAAAAAAATAAAGATATTTTTTAGGCCCCATCACCCAACATCCTTACGCAAGCAAGGACCTATCATTTGACTAAAGAAATACCTTCGTCATCCTTTCTGCCAAACCAAAGAAAGATGAAAGTTTTTTACGAACCTTCTCTAAGACACATTTTGGAATGTGAGCTAAAGGTATCTAATAGACATGAATAGCCTCCAGTATCGACTCCATAAGGGTAAGCCTTCCTCCAAGAATGAGTCATATATCACAGCAATAATTTATTCTCATTTCCACCTTTTCTATCAACCAATGCCAATCATTTTGAACATAATTGTTGGGCTTCAAGAAGAACCCCAAGTACTTGAACCCTATTTGAAAGTCATTTTGATGAAATGGAAAAACCCCTAGAACCTATCTAATATGTTGTGCCTCTAGATAGCTAAAAGAAATGTAAGACTTATTTAAATGTATTTCCATCCCAGTAGCCACATAAAAGATATCTAGAAACTCCTAGATAGATGTTATGTCCATCTTAGAGCCATCACAAAGTAGGAGCACACCATCCACAAAAATAAAATGAGTAATAAAGGTTATCATACCTAACTCAACCCCTTTAACAGAATCAGACAACTTGGCTTCTTGGATGGCCCGGCTAAGACCCTCAACAAATAATAAGAAAAGAAATCGAGAAAGAGGACAACCATGCCTCAATCCACGAATGGGTGAAAAAAAGATGATACAGATCCATTAATTAAAATGGAAAAAGATATCGAGATTAGGAACCCCGTTATTTAGAGCACCATCTACAAGTTGACACCAATATGGATTAGTAGTAATCTCAAATAAAGCCAGTTTTCCCTGTCATAAGCCTTGGATAAATCTAACTTCATAACAATTGTCATCCAAGACCATTCACAATAGCATCACAGATGTGTCTCCCGTGCAAAAATCTAAACTACTCATCAAAAATAGTCTAAGAAATAAGCCTCTTAGCCATTATGGCAATGATTTTCATTGTGATATTGTCGATACAATTGCATAATTAAATGGGCCTAAAATGATCAAAAGTGTTTGGCTCTATCCTTATTAGAAATGAGAGCAATGAAGGTGGAGTTAGCAGCTCCAAGAATCTTTTCCGTTTGCCTAGACTCCTCCACCACCCTTAACAAATCCCCAACAATCAAGTCGAAAAAGCCACTAAATAATTCCACCATCCAACCAATTGGACCACGATTTTTGTCCCTTTTAAAGCTAATTAGGGCATACCATAACTCTTCCTTATATACTTCCTCATCAATACTCCCATTTTCTTCCTCAGTAACAAAGCTTGGGAAGTAAGCAATAATTTTGACAATCTTTGTCGTGTTGGCTCTATCTGGATCCATGTAGAAACAATTGAAGTATAAAACACCCACACCGGTTATCTCCTTGAAAGGCGGTCATAAGTACCATCCTCTTTTCTCATTTCCCATATAGTATTTTTATTTTTCTTATGTTTAGCAAAATTATGGCAAGTTTAGGTGTTTTCATCACCACTTTCCAACCACGAAGCTCTTTGTTTTAATCTCCATTGAGCTTTAATATTTGCCAACAATTTCATTTTTTAAAGCCCTAATTCATAAATCCTTTTTTGAATTCTCATCAAAAACTAATCCATAATTTTGGCTATAAAATCAGCGATCAATTGTTCCACGGTAATGAGTTGTTGTTCAACTTCATTATGCTTGTTTACAACCCAAGCAACCACTACTTTTTTTACTTTTTTTCAAATTTATTGCGAATTGAAGACTAGACAACTCATTTGGAAGAGTATCGAAAACTACCCATGTGTTATTTACCAAACTAATGAAATCATCCTCCTTCAACCACGAAGAATTGAATTTAAATGGGCTCAGAGGCTTATAGTCCTCTCTGTCAGCAACAATATGGGAAGATGATCAAAATCTCCACCCGATGAAACTCAAGATCTAATCCTCATAGACCCATTCAACAAGGAATCATTGATTAAAAAGAACTATATCTCCAAGGAGGAACCAATCTCATAGGTTCCATATCCACCATCCTATCCTCCTCCATTTTGTGTAAAAAGTAATCAACTAAAGGATCTATTCTTGCAACATCCCCCACACTTCAACGCTTTTTATGGTCAAATTTAAATCTCCTCACTTATAGTATTATCAACAACAAAAAGTAGGGCTACCAAGTCCTCCCAAAATGTCATTCTCTTTGCATAATGCCCATAAATATCTGCCACTACAAATTTTTTTCCCTAATTACAAGGAATGTAGTTCCAAACTAAAACCAGAAACAAAAAACTAAGTTAATTAGTCTCAAAGAACTTTTCTTCCATCCTGTGACCAATTCTCGATAGGTCCCATCAAAATCTAAGGCCAAAAAACCCATTCTTTTGAGGATAGATAAATTTCGAACAATCGTTTTCCCGTCCTCCTCTCTCCTAAACTATAACCGAATTTGGCTTATGTAAATCAACCAGTCTCTTTAGGGCAATCATTTTAGTTTGGCTGCCCATCCCTATAATGTTTAGGGACAAAAAGAGCATGTGAGAAACTTCAAGGGGTTTCCCCACTCTAACGGCCTCTACTAGATTTTACTGTTTCCCTTAGAGTGTGGAAAAGATGTCAGATGTGCCCTCGACCTGACTGTAAGTTGTATGACATCAACAATATATCTAAACCCCCTTCAATGCAATGATCTTCACCTATAATTGCCCTTTGTTGAAATCTGAAGGGGTATTGTTGAATGTCAAAAATCTCGAATGATTTAGTTGATTTGATATTTAAGAGGCCTCCTTTTGTCCAAGCCATTCTACTTTAAGCAAAACTTACTCTGATCGTTCCAACATCAACTCCCATGGCCTCAATGTCATCAATAGAACTCGCCACCCATATGTTTTACCCTTGTCTCTCTTATTTTTCCCCAACTTTCCCTCAATACTAGCCATGTGTTCCACCATTTCTAGTCTCCTCTAAAAAAAATTGGTTCAAGTCCCACCTCTCCCACCACTAGCTCTTTTGAAGGACAAGACCTCAAGTCCAAAGGATGTGTAAACAATGTGATATTGGGATCCATTAGCATCACAACCTAACCTTAAGTATTCGTGTAGTGGTTCAAATCATCATTGGGCAAGTGAAAAGAAGACATTATCATATTTACTTCCTCCCCCATACCCTTACGCTATTGGAGCCCAACAATTGACATCTTATAACCCAATTGATTCGGAACCACCCTTTTCACCATAATATATGCCATACATACCACCTTTGCTTGGCTATCAACGAGTACTTAATTATTAACCTTATGCTCTACCCCTAGCCGGATTTTTGGTACTAACTTCATCCAATCTTTGCACGATAAATGTAGAGAGTAGTCTAACACTAAGTGACCAACCAAAGTTTATCCTCCACCCAAAATGCACCACTTTTACACTAAGTGTAAAAATGCCCCTTTGTAAAAGTGGTGCATTTTGGGAAGTGACCATATGCATGACATCTAGCACACCTAAAAGGGATGCCCACATAGTCCAAGGTTTGGTATGCATCTATATACCATATATCAGTTCTATTTCCTCTTCCAATCCCTCCTAGAGATCAATATCAACCAAAGATTTGACCACCATCCTAGAAGACATCTTCAAGTAACTATATCATCCACCTCAAAAATTTCCCAATGGCCTAAAAAATCTCTACATTCAGGTTGAGTTGGAGACCGCTCCACTCGAGGATCGAAACCCAATGGCCACTTCTCTAATGATAAAGGAATTCACCCCCAAAACCATCTAGTATTTAAAATATTCTTAACATCTTCTGCAGATTTGAAAATGAAAGGAAGCCAAGCCTTTACCAATAAATGAAAAATTGGAGCAAATCCAAGCACTCGCCGCCAAAATTGAGCCAAACACAATGCTAAATTCTTGTCAGAGATTCTCCTCCCAAAAACCAACCCATCAACACAATCTCTACCAACCGCACAACAATTCGACTATTTTCCCTCCAAGCTTCTCACTCATACCTTTCCTAACTTGGACTAGAGCAATCTCTTTTCATCAATGGATAATTAATGGTTTGTCCTGACTACCACTTGGAGTACAAAATGACTTGAACAAAACACAAATAGTTACATCATTTTTTTCTAAATCATCCTCAAATAACAAAAGGTTTTTCATTTCCTTGGACCGCTTCCTCGCCCCAATGATTTCAGTTAACCAAGTGGTCTAAGTGATCATCATATTCCACCATGGGTTCTTTCGTTTTAGAAACAACATCCCCATTTCGAGCAACAATTAGGTTTAAAATTGTTTTTTCATCAGACCCCGTCCCCAACCACACCAAAAATTGATGGATTTGCCTCCTATGATCCCCATTCAATCATTCCACCACCTCCAGATCCACTTCCAACGAATAACTAATAAATGTGGTTGCCCAGAAAGGTGTGTTGTCCTCTCAAACTCTTGAGAGAGGGATATCAAAACATACCCTGATTTGTTTGAATGCCCAACCATCCACCAAGAAGATTCCCATGCCTTCATGTAGATCATCTGAACTCATGTCCTCTTCCAACATGAAAGGAATGTTGCTCATATCTCAACACCCACCAAGAAGCATTTAGTTCATGCTCAACTTTTCACTATGTCATTCTTACGGCACACAGGGTCCAGCCTTCAAAAATCCCATGCTAAAAGCAATCAATCAAAAAAGAAAAACAACCTCAAGCCTCAAGTGTAATACTTTTGCGCAAAGAAACTTTTGCGCTACCCTCCAATTTTGGAAATATCATAGGGGTTACTAGCACAAGTATTTATCACATAAATTCCAAAAAAGCAACGAAACTTTGCATACGAAACAAGGGTTCCAAAAAACCCTAAAGAGGTTAGTAGTCAATGTGAATAGAATAATAGGGCATCCATGGAAACAAAGATGAGGGAGGAGAAACTGAACTAATGGAGAGCACAAAGGAAAAGCGGGCTGCATAACTCTGTAATATTGCTTAGGCTTAGGGGATTATCCTTTTCATTTTGTAAGCAAATAGAAGCCGCAAGGCATTAGAAAGGTCTTAGAAAAAATAGCAAATGTTGAGGAGAACATGTTTGAGCATAAACCCATGTTCAAACATCCAACAACTTTGTTTCATCTCAATTTCCAAAATATAGCATGGCCATGAAATTTCATACACTATTTTGACTCAGTTGATGTGTTTCTATTGCTTTGATATATCATATATCTTAATGATTGTTCAAGACTATTTCAATATATTATAATAACAAATATAAAGATGTTGGTTGATATTAGTATGTGACAAGTTAATCACTACAATATTAATTTATTTGTATTAAATAAAATATTTCATAAAGAATGTTTCATTTTTCTCACATGTTAAACTTTGGAATTACTAATACATGAAAATATCATATGATTAATTATTGCATTCAATAAATGTTATATATATACAATAATAATAATAATTGCACTAAGTGCCCAAAATTTATTAAAAAGCTAGAAATTGACAGTATTGATACTTGGTTGATAAATATAGAAACATTTAATTTGTATATAAAATTATACTTTCTTAGTTGAATGCAATTCAAGACGATTTGTTTAAAGCTTATCTATTGCAAAATGAACTGGAGGCCCACATTTGTTTCTTATTGTGTTCCCCTGCCACAATGGCTGTGTGCGAGTGGGGAGGGATGACAGAGAGGATGGAGCTCCACTATTTTGACCAACATCATTATTTTCGAAGATCAATAATATTGCTCATGTTAACATGAAGAGTCTTAGTCGCTGTGAAACAATTGCAAAGAAAAAGGTGCTCGTTTCATGTTGCCTTTTCTGAATTATTCTTCATGTTTCAAGGAAAATCAAACACTCAACACTTCGTCTAAAACCTTAGAATAAGCAAATTTCAAATGAACATTATTCTTAATGTTATGCGTCTTCACTCAAGGCTTTTTAAACTATTATTCTCGTGTGTGCGGTGTCAACAACATCAACACAAGAAGCTAACCATGAAAGCTTAGTAACTACAATCTAGACCTTACCAAACACCAATACAATGAGGTTACAAGTTTTCAAACTGCCTTCATAGAAGTTGTTACCATCAACATCAATGTATCAACGATATCAAAACATGAAGGGGACGTGTCAAGGGGAAATCCAGGTTGGAATGCTCCAATAACACCCTTCTTACTATTCACTTTCAGATTTTTATTATAAAAGATAAATTAGAAATTTATCAATAAAAAATTTCAAATTAAACAATGTTTATGCCAGATTTTAGCATAGCTGCAATTCACATAGCATTCTCTGAATTTTGATTTCTTTGGGAAACATTACCCCTGAAGTTCAGTTTAAATATCTTCATTTGTGGAAGTTGCAATTCATTCCATAATTTAGCACAGCTGCAAATTTCCTAGCATTCTCTGGATTTTGCATGTATTGCATGTGAAAAATCAATTTACGTATCTTCTTGTGTGAAAGTGGATCTCTTTGATTAGATTGAGAAAGTTCATGGCATATTTTGTTTTCAATATATTATAAGCAATGTCTTAATATCAACCAATGCGTGCACAGACTCGTCTCATATTTTTATAAAAAAATAAAATATCATAAAATTGATTTATCATGGAGTTTAACAAAACAATGCTTGGATTAAAGCAGTCCCAGTCTTCAGGATTTGACTAGACGGTTAATCAACCAACCTAGGCTTAAAATAATCTACTTGACTTCCTTTTAATCAATGCCAGGAATTTGATGTTGGAAGAAGCTGGGAACAAAAGAATCAGTACAAATGCTGATAACTATTAGGCTATTTTTGGACAATCCATACAAAACTGTGGTGGCACTTGATATGTGGAATTCAGATACATATGATGTTTGCCGCAACTTAGACTACAACAATGGCTGGATGAGTTTATAGTATCTGAAACAGTGGATATGTTGATTGTTCTATGAAAGGGTGCAAAAGCTAAGCACATGAAATCTCCTCAGCTAATTATTCGTGTTAGCTTGTATTTCTGAATGTCATCTTAGGTAACAATTTCACATGCCTAGGTGTGTAGATTTGCACGAAGTCTGATTAGGACCAAACATAAATAGGTATTGTCGATTCATCCCTCCGTACTTCGTGCCCAAAAGCAAATTATTTGTTCTCCACAAGATGCAAGTTCATTGCCAAAAATATTTCATGCCAGAAAATCAGATACAATGAATGGACTATTAATTGTCAGCAGACTCCTATAAACGAGTAGAGAATATATAAACTGAGCAAATGCAACACCACTAATGCTTTCTACCTTGGAAAAAATTAGAGATTGAAGGAAAACCATAATGCTCAGAAGAAACTTTAATACAAGCACAATTTCAAAAAAAAATAGCTACTTTAACGGAGAAACCATGTTTTATAAGACAACCCACCTAATGGAATTATATGAGGCAAAAATTAGGTTGGACACAAAAACTGTATTTTGTAGCTGTGAATAAAGTCTACATGGTAACTATATACTCCGTCATCTGTCCAGTATAGGTTAAATTCAAAAACCTCGTGCTAATTCACATATTTAATTTCCAAGAAAATAACGTAACTAATATAAGAATGTTCTAATAATTTACTCAATCAGTGTCATAAAAAAGGACCTGTAAATGGTAGACTGTGTTAAACTTTCCTTGGAAAGCCTTCAAGTTGTGAACATTATATATAATCTCAACAAAAATCGCAGATCATAAGTAAGAAATCTCAAAGCAAAGTGAGATATCTCTATTCAGCACCTTCCAGATCATGAAATATGGGGTTCGCTGCAAGTTGCTCGGCAAATGTCTCAAGTATACCCTTAACTAGAACCTCAATCTCATTCCTCTCAATCTGCCCACTATGATCTTGATCAATGCTTGCAAAGATTTGATCATAAAGTAAACCAACTGTTTCATTAGCTTCTAGTGGAGGCAGCCCCCATTCTGAACCTTTGCTTTCAAAGAACGGACGCAGCTCTGCTTTGCTCAATTTACCATCTTCATTCACATCCAACTCCTCAAATATGAGGTTTGTCACTTCTTGTAGAAGTTTATCATCTGCCAAAAACTGCATTTTAAAAAGATGTGCTCATATGAGAAATTGTAAGTATTATTCTGCAGAGACAATTATCTGAACAAAGTGTGAAATCTATCAAAACCTATAAATACCTTTCTCAATTGTGAGCCATTTATGACCTTAATGTCCTGGATGATGACGATGGGCTTGGAAGCCAGAGAATCAGCAATATCTTGCAAGATACCCTGAAGTAGTTGAGCAAACTGGGCTTGTCCTAATTCTTGAGTCCCTTCTGCCCCATGCTTCTTCAAAATGCTTGTAAGCAGAGCATCAGCCTCAGGCTTAACTGCACCACAAAACATAAAGTAGTGCATGCAATTCCACATTAAAGACTTCTTTTGGACCACCTAAATATTCATATTAGAACTAATGGAACCAGAAGAAACGTATATTATACAATGATCCAATATGGACATATTAGCTATATAGGTGCCATAAAACTTAAAAGTGCATGTTGTATTTTGGTTGAAACAACCAAAGTTAAATATTAAAAATGTGATAATGCCTCTCCATCTCTTATGAATTATAATCCTTTCTACGAGCCTAGGAGGTGAAAAGCAAGACTTAATATAATGCTGTTGACTAGAAGCAATCATACTTAGTATTTAAATGAGCAGCTAGTTAATTAGAGAGATGCCGTGTGTTTAAAAGGGTGTCATTTAATTGTCACTAAAGGTCGTATGTAGATTCAGCAGCAGTTAAATAGATTCTAATCAAGGTGAATCTCTTCAGATGATCAGCCCAGTCTTCACTACAAGCTACCACTGAAGATCTACAAGGAAAGATGAGCTTGTTCCATAATTATCTCCAATATGCCTTACGCCACCAACCGATTCAATGGCAAATTCATGAGAACATTCTCTTTGTATGGTTAAGGGGATGCTTCAACTGTCATGACATGAACATGTGATGAATGGATGATAGTCATTTGAAGTGTAGAATCGAAGGACAATAATATATTCAGCCCTTTGCTTCTCTAAAGCATTTAAGTCATATTTGAAGGAAGCACATGTAAACATTTTATGCTCGTCACTCAACCCAGAGACATATTCTGGGGCCGGCAGGGTACACATTTAAAAGATGGTACATGTCCAAGAGATGGGAGACCTGTAGATGTCTCCCTACTTCAGAAAACATCTCATCTATCCACAAATCAGGGGAGGTCTACTGCTATAACAAAAAACAAAAAACAAAGGAAAGCGAAAAAAAAGTAATTAGAAGACCCTACACTTTGTTAGTAACAGACCTTGCTACGTAGGCATCTCTATCGTATTTTCTTTCTGGCAAGCATTTTGTTTTAGCTACCTGTGGTCTTTGTAATTTACAATAGTTTATATAATGCTGGCAGTGCATCTTTTCCATATATAACGTTGTCTGAGAAACAGCTTGAACAATCTATATGACAAGGAGATCCTTTGTATTTAGTATGCAAGCTATAATTAATTAGTTGTAAATCAATCAAAGCCATATGCAAGTAGGTTAGTTGAATTATTGAGACAAAGGGTATATTGAAATAAATTGAAAAGGAGAGGTAGACAGTTGGGAGTTGGAAACATTGAAATCTATAGCCTTATAAGTAGTCAATCACAACAACCCACCTCTCATGAGCTTGAATTGTCCCCTTGGCGTTCATTGCATCTACGTGATGCCTACAGCTTATCCCTGGAAAACAATGTTATAAAATGATGCATTGCAAATACCTAAATCTCTTCCTCCTTTGAGACCCATTCGACACTCTTATGAGTTTGTTCTAGGTTCGGCCCACCTTACCGCACTACACCTATTGAGAGAGATAAGATAGATCCCCCAAATTAAGCAGTGCTCAATAAGAGTGCAAGATACAACCCACCAGTTCTCCTTGCGGATCTCCTCTTATGGTGAGTGGTGATTTAGTCACAAATTATTGTTCTCTCAACAGAAGTACTCTGAAGCTCCACTACCTACTCAAGATCAATGTTGTTTTGAACTAGCTTCGAAGTACCAATACTTCAGTATGCTTGGCTTGAGTTCTAATATCTATATGCAAACCTGCGATGCTTACAAGAAAAGTTTCAAGACCATGTTTAGACTCTATGTGGTTATTCTTTCCTTTTGGCCTCACAAATGCACCTGCAACATTCATGTGCATCATCAACGTTGTTTTTTCGACCCCCTCTTGACAAAAAAATTGTTATCTAGATGACAGATTTGCCCATTGTAAGACCCAGCACAACCACTTGGTCAATGTGCAGATAGTGTAACATCATCTCCACGGCAAGACAAATAATTTCTTCAAGAAAACCTCAATTACATACTCAGGATTCATCGCCAATGAGCATGGAGTACATATAGATCAAGATAAAAGTGAAGGCCCTTCATGAGTGGCCACAATCTATCCAACATATCAAATACAAAGAGTTTTTTGTGAGATATGATTGGCAACTACTCACATGTTGCCCATTCTCTTCATCAACTCACTAGTTAGGGGGGCTCTCAATTGGAACCCACAAGATGCTCAAGCCTTTAGCCGCACGGAAGAGGTTTTTTTCTCTGCTCCCATGCTTCCTCTCCTTGACTTGTAGCAACCATTAGGGCTTGAGAGTGACACTTCCCAATATGCCATAGACACAGTGCTTAAGCAAGAACAGCATCCAATGATAGCACAAGCCGAGCTCAGTTATAACCTGTGTTCCCGCAGGGACACACCCCTAAGGTTCTGAGTGACGTCCTAGATGTTATGTCTCAGGGACAGGATGTCTCCTATGGTTTTGAATGTGTAAGGGATGGCGTGGTATCCTCAATATGGTCAAGGGATGTCCCACCAACGTTAGGGCATCCTGAGATCTTTTTTAAAAGAGACCAAAGAAAGTTTTTTTTTTAACATAAAACTGTTAAATGTTATTTTATTTTATTTTACTTGCAATGAATTCAGAAATTTCTATTTTGGAAACTTCTTGCCCCTAAGATTTCAAAGTGTTTTTCTTTTTTCAGCACTTAAATAGCTGTTTTTTACTATATCATGTTGTTTTTTGTTTGTTTGTATCATAGTTCAAAAAATCGTTATCGGCAATTAATCGGCAGGCCAAATTTTGACTCGAAAATCAGGAATCGGCAATTTATCGGCAACTTTATCGCTACTTTTAAAAACATTTAAATTCATAAAATAAACTTTATCACTACTTTATCGACAATATTAATTTATATATCTACTATATATATTTACAAAAGAAAACATCGTTATGAGTTATAACCCTTATTATATCATTTATAGATAATATATTATAGTATATAATATGTATAGCGTAGTATATTCTGCAATATAATATTTTGAAACTTATAATATACTTATACAATACTTATATTTATATTTGATTATATTAAAATCGATTATAATATATATTATATATAATATGTAAACGTTGTAATCAAATTCATTAAAGTGAAGAATATTTTATTAAATAAGTTATATTATATTCAATGTAATATAAACTATTTATATTAGTGAACTATTAGCCTTAATAATATAATACATATTAGTTACCTAGTTTATAGGATATGTTATATAATATATTATATATGCCTTACGGCAAGTTTTATTATATATATATATATATATATATATATATATATAAATATTATAATATATGTAATCTAATCTAATAATCCCTAACATATCCTTAACTATTTATATACAGATATATCCTTAACAAAAGGAATTCGTTACAACTTTTTTTAGTTAAGGTCCCCCATTTCAGAAGACACGGCCATTTTTTTGAGCCAACACCATTAGAGCACCCAAAAGCATACGAATAATCCCTAACCTATCCCTATTCTCCGTGGATTTAACAGCAAAATAAAATTGTGAGTTGGAAAACCAGACCCGTGTCAAACAAACCCACGAAACCGCCACGAAATGCCACAAAATGCTGGAAAAACAGGCATGAAACCAGGTAATAGGAGAAAATACGAGTAGCAGGAGAAAATACGAGTTGCCCAAGAGAAAATACGAGTCGATTTGGTCATTTTTTGCCTTTAAACCCTAAGCCAAGCGATTTTGCACGATTTTCAAACGAGTTTCCACGATTTTTTATGGTATTTATCGCCGGAAAAATCGCTATTTATCGGCATTGAAAAAATCGCGATTTACAGAAAGTTTAATCATTTTGCTTGCTGTAAACGATAAATCGCGATTATCGAGCGATTTATCGCGATTTTTAATACTATAGTTTGTATAATTTTTTCACTTATTCTAGTTCTTTTAAGTTCTTTTTTTTATTATTTATTTGTATATTATTTTAATGGTCATCCCCTTGGCATCTCCAAAATCCAGGAAAAAAATTGCCGTCCCCATGAGCCCATCCACCATCCCTAAGACACATGGAACACGGGTTATAACACCTACAACAAAAAAATCATTGACTTGGTCCAAGCAGTCCAGCAATTGCACCATTATCTTCTTCATATGCAAGCCATTCTAAATACTAATCACTTCAACTCTTTAACTCTTAGTCTAAAGATTCAAAAACATTGACATTAGAAGTCAAATATCTTTAGTGCATCTTTCATTCAACAGTTTCATTCAGTGAGCAAGTATAAGAAGGGAGCTTCCAACAAAGTGTTGGGTCTTCTTTGTCCTCCCCAAGAACTTAACATTTTGGATACTTAATGAGTGACATATAATGAGATGGCCTTGTGAATATAGAGTATTACTCAAGTCCTTGCAGAGGCAATGGTATCTTCTCTGGATCTCATAGTACATGGAACATCTAAAAATGAAATGTTCCTTAGTCTCCACCTCCTAAAGGGCACAAAGACAACAAATCCTATCCTTTCAGAGAATATGATGATGAGTTTCATCCTGTAGCTGGTGAGAGATCTCGTCTAGCCAAGGGAAATTTTCAATCCGTAGGACCAATGGCACTAGAGATAGTGGGGGGAACAAATAATACCAGCCACCACTTGTAAGAAATTCTCAGCATAAAAAACGAAGCTTGGGGCTGAGCAGCTCAAAGGGGAAAATCCAGGTGGCCTGGGTATGCTGTCTGTAGATGTCCTCTCTGGAAGCTCTAGGGATGATGTCCTTTGTGGGAAGGAACCTAGGGGACATCTAGGGAGCATGTGAGAGGTGTTAACCTATCAATGGAGATGCCAATAGAAAGAAGAAGTAACCTAACCTCAAGTACCAACATTGTCAGCATCTGGTGGGGACCAAAGAAGCAATCCTCTCTGAAGATCAAAGTGCTAAGTATGGATATCTCTCACGACCCAAAGTTGATGTCCCTAAGGATCTTAGTCTGTGGATGTAGAAAGTAAGCCTGAAGACAGTTACAAGGCATACTGGATGGGCAGCACATTTAGCTTGGACAATGCACTAGTGAACTGTCCTCTATCAAGTGTTGTATTATGAGAGTATAGAAGACATCACGATACCTTTTATGTTACCTTTATTGGCTTTCTATGTAGAGGCAGATTAGGAATTACATCTGTTGATGCTTTCTTTGTTGTCATTCTAAGCATAATCAGAAGCATGGATTATACCAATCACTGAAAATACCTTGTTTACCATGACAATCCATTTCCATGAACTTGATTGGTGGTCTACGCAATATGCAGCACCAACATGACTGCCTTTTTGTGGCTGGCTATCAGTTTTCCAAAATAGCAGTTTTTACATAGTGCAAAAAGAGTTGATACTCCATAGGCTTCAACGACGTTCTCCAAGAATGTTTGGAGCAATTTCAGGTTGTCGGTCTCTATATTTCAAATGGCAACTAGTGCTTATCAACTCACTATTGGCTATTGGTGTGGGTTGTCAATTGTGCTTCAGTTCATTTCTTCTGCAGAATAAAGCATTGGTTGTACATTGCTTTTCCAAAATGGATGTCTTTATGGCATGCACAAGAAATTGATGCTCGACCCACTACAAAATTGTTCTTAAACCATGTTTGGAGCAATTTCAGGTTGCCATTCCTTATCCTTGCAAATGGTTACTCACATTTCTCGAGTCACTTTAAGGGAGAGTGTGGAAGTTTCTAGGTTATCATTTGCAGTTCTCCACTTGATTTCATCTGCATTCTAGTGGCTAGATTAAGGCTGTTAATAGCATCATAATCCATGCTCTCTGCATTTTTCATCAGAAAATTAGACAGTGGGACCCCTATCTGCACCTTGTTTAGAATACTTAATACCAGGCTACCTATGTTTCTATTGAAATTCCCCTTTCAAAGTCTGTTATGGCTTCCAACATTTGTGCCTTATGAGTTTCCAATTGCTTTTTCAACTCCATATACATCCCACCAGCAGATGGAATAAGAAAAAGCTTATTCATTTGTGCAAAATTCAGCCAAGCATCATAACAAACATCACAGGCTAAAGCAAATTACATACAAACCTTACACTATTCTCCAAGCATTCAGGCATAATGCCTCTCATCTAGATCTTCCAGCTCAGCTTGGCATCTGTGTTGTTGTCAATCTAAACAAGCACAAGTTGTACCAGCCATCTCACTTTGTTGCGGAGGTTTCTATCACTCAATACGATAACCATTCCATATTTTCAACAAAAATTGGCAGAAGATTATTTTTGATTCGGACTTGCACAAGTTGCAACAGGCAAATCACTAGTTATCTTGTCAGCCACAAAGGCACTGTGCTGAGTCAGCATTCCCAGAGAAGTTCCTAAATGTTATGTAGAGATTGGAGGCAATGTCCTCCAAGCAGGGAAGAAACGATGAGGACATCCATCATAGCCAGTGTGTAAACCATAAGATAAGATGAGATAAGATAAGATAAATATATTAATGTCCAACGAATGACCACAAAAGTAGGTCAATGGGACTTCAGTTCAAATAATATACAAAATGCGAGCGGGGACAACTCAAACGAGTTCCCAAAAATAGAAGAAAGAAAAAGAGACGAAGTAGAAAGGAAACCCTAAGCCAAATACTCCCACAGGTGGGGGCAATGGAGCAAGCGGGGGAGAAAGACAGGGGAAGCAAAGAAGGGAATGGAGGAGGGGGCAAACAAGGACCAGTGGTCTACTCAGGAATGGTAGCCACACCCCTCCTAACATTTGAGGCCGACGTAAAGAAGCACCTGATGGACTGGCAACCCGAAGAGGGAGGTGAAAACCTCCTCACCTGCTGAGATCTGAGATTGAAACGACGGCCAGGGGGACGAATGGAGTAGCGCTGCCCTCTGGTACGAGTGCGCATCCGATTTTGTTGGTGGTGATCGGGGGAAATGTGAAGGTCCAACCGGGGACGAACTGATCGATGCACTGTATGTGGGTCAGAAAGGCTCTATCGTTTAGTTCCTCCACTTGCGGATAGAACAGGAAAGAAGGTTGTAATTCGTCTCGTGGGGATGACTCTCGAAGGAGGATGAAGAATCTGGTCCCGGAGCAGCAAAGACTCATGGATGTAGAGGGCAAGACACCACTGGTCAATATATCTGAAGAAAACCGGGAGAGTCTAAATCCCTCTGAAGAGGCAGTGAAATCGTCCTCTGATCCGATAGTTATTCTTCAGACAAAGTGTTGAATTGAGACAAAGGGTTGAAAGTTGGAAGCAATAATGGTCTTTGTAAGACTTCTAGCATAGAGGCTTCTCTTATGTAAATTGTCATAATGCACTTTTTGAGTTTTTTTTAATTAATCAAATTAATGAATTTTATGCTTTAATTAGCATTATTCTATGCATATTTCAAACCTCCACCTTGATGTGTTGGTGCACCAGGTGAGCTTCAGGTCCCTTCCATGTGCAAATGGTTTGAAGAAGGAAGACCCTTGGAAGGTATGGTGAGGTATTGGGTTTATAATATATGATACAACACTTCTTAGCAGGTTAATATAAAGGTCAACAATAATTTATCGACAGTTTATAATAAGAATGTCAATAGATTCATTGACAAGAATATAATTTCATGTGTCAAATTGCTAGTGATTGAGAAAGGCATGCCTCAGATACTAAATAAGGAAGTTACACACGTAAGTACATATATGTGTAGGTAAATGGATATAAATTTATGTAAGCCGTAATCCATACCTAAGTTTTTCCCATTAAATGTTCCTAATGGAATGTTGACAAAGCAATAAGTTTGGCAACAGAAAAAATAATGTGAAACCTGACAATAATGATGGCGAGTGAATAAACTTTAGGACCTCCCAAGTGGATGGTGTGGTTTTAAGACGTGCTTTCGGGCCTTAAGGGTGGGGGAGGTGGCAATAATAGAGGGCTTTTGAAATAGCGACAACACACTTAAAATAGCACGTTGCTATTGTGAGGGGGTTATGTGTTGGAGCAGGTGTGATTTGAAAAGATATAATCTTAGAAAATGTGCAGCTAAGTAAAATATAGGCAGCCATGCTTTTCAATAGTGTCTGGGCATTATTGCAGGGAGATATTTATTTCCCTGGAACTCTAATCAGTTTTTTTGGGTCTGTGATCTAGTGTGGCCTTGTATAGTTACTGAAAGATTATTCAACATACAACAGAAAAGGGGCTATATGCAGACAATCGAGGGTTCTGTAATAAGAAGAATTTAACCACTAGTCATCAATGGTAATCAATTGACGCCTTTATGCTTCAAATTTTGTGCAAAAATTTATAATCTTAAAAATTGCACTAGGAGAAGTGGTGCTACCAGCAGCATTAGCCTTACCAATGTATTCTCTTGATGACTTCTAAATCATATTGGGTGCACTTTCAAATGTCCAACCTGTAGCAGTTGGCATCCCCTCTCATGCAGAGGATTAAAATTCAATGGATTGCTTCAGGACATACGTGGTGGGCAGTATTTATTTAATTCAAATAGATGTGATGTGACAACCATTCGCCAAAATATCAGGAGGAGCACTACAGACATGGGATCTAGCTTTGACAGTGCCTCAGTTGGTTGATGATCTCTGGGGTATGCAATGCTTATGCGGTCAAGTGTAAATGGATGCATGGGACCTACCTGGATGGGTGTTTCCTGTCGATAGATTACAGCCATTGAAATGCTTTCAGAAGGCTCCCCTCATATGATGAGATAGAACTTAGAAGTTCGTGTTCCCCTATTTGCACTTCAGATTTCTGCGCATTATGTTTGTTTTGTTTTCTCATTCTGAGATTTATGCAAATATAAAAGACAGTTGTATCCTTAACTTGTCCAGGAATTCATATTTATCAGACTTAAGTAGGCAAGGAACCATAAGTTCTTATTTTATTCCACTAACGGTTCATTTGGATTCAGATATTTTCTGTCAGTCTGGTATGTCCCAATTATCAATTCTACCAAGCATGGAGATGTCTGATCAGCCATCTGTCCGCATAGTGTATATCTCTTATCCGAAGCATGGGTAGCGGGTTATTGATCTGCATGATGGCCAATCATCTTATCAAATACCAAAGCTTCCAATGGTGAACTTTTTGCACTGAAATAATCAGGCTATTAACGTTATCTTGCATCTGGTATATCACAAGGATGGCAGAATTTTATAGAAATAAGATATTTTCTTCTAAATGCATAATGACATATTCATAATGGAGACAGAATAAGTAGCATAGAGTCGTCTTTTGAGTGGCTTTTGTATTTCTTTAATTATGTAGAGAGTAATTTTTTTAATTTTGAATGAGGCCTTTTTTGAGTTGAAAGTAACTTTAGAGTTTGAGGAATTTAGGAAAGTAACCCTTCACTAGGAAACCAAACTCTTTTGGGCAACTGGGCATTCGGCGCTATTGTAATATGCCTAAGGGCACGGTAACCTTACCATTGTCTCACCTAGACCGTGGTAGTGATGTTTAGGCATACCTTGCAAATATTCAACAAAGCCTAGGGGATTTGGCATTGTTGTGGGATTCAGTCTCACATGGAGGAAGCAGAAATTGGCTTTACCAGGTAAACTTGCTAGGTGGTAGTGTGACCAATAGGTAGCTAAAGTTTCTAGTCGGCTAGTAGGTTGCAGTCAATAACCAGACAAAGTAACAGCATGTTAGATATATTTGCAATAAGTAAATAAGATTTACCTTCTCAACTGTAGTATAAAATGCTACCCGCCTCTAAAGTCAATCAAGTCGTTCTTGTTCTGTTGAGATAAAACAATAGCATAGGGAAATGATGATTATTGTTATAAAACAATGGTAATATTGTTAAATAAATCAATAGCAGAATGAAAAAATGATTATTTTATAGCACATTGGCAAATTAAAAAAAGCACAGTGAAACAATGAACATTGCTCCATAATATTGTTGGATAAAACAATAGCATGGTGAAATGATGATTATTGATTAGAGCAATAATAGTATTGTTAGATAGAAAAATAACAAATGGAAATGACAATTATTTTTATAAAACAAAAATAATATTGCTAGAAAAGGCAATAGCACAGTGTGATAATGATTAAGCTGGTTTAATTAATCGGTAGAGAATAAATTTGCTAGGCATTATTCGAATGATGAATAGTTGCTTCACTATTCAATAAAGAATAAATTGTTTAGCATTGTTCGGCTAATGAATAGTAGCTGGTTGAAGTATTCAGTAGAGAATAAATTGTATGACATTATTCAGATAATGGTTATTTTCTTGAATTTTTGGCAACGAATAAATTGCTTTGTATTATTCAGAAAATGAATAGTTGTGTAATTATTCGGTAGAGAACAAATTGTTTGAGCATCATTTGGATAAAGAATAATTGCTTGATTCTTCAGTAAAGAATAAATTGTTTAATATTATTCAAATAATAAGTAGTAGTTTGATTATTCAGTGAAGAATAAATTGCTTAGTATTATTTGGATAATGAATAGATGCTCTAAGAATGGAAATGCCCTGGATATCTTGTTATTTTCTTAGTTGCTCTTAAAATGGAAATGTTTTAGTTAGCTTATTGTTATCTTGGTTGCTTTATGAATGGAATGTGACATACACATAATGGTACGGGCATGTGTGCCTAGATTACATACATGTAACAGTAAGGTCAAGTGTGTGCCAAGATTACATACACATGATTAGCTAGTGAAGTCACTTCTATTGGATGAATATAGTAAGATGGTTTTCCCTGTGGTTGTACCATTGCCCATGATGATACTGATTGGCAAGTATAATAAAATGTGATTGTGAAAACTTCCAATCAGCAAATGAGGCAAGGTATGCTATAATGGGTATATTTGAATGTTGGGCTTTCATTGTTAAGAGCAGTATATGTGCTTTCACGTGATTAAGTAGCAAAGTTACTTATATTGGATGAGTATAGTAAGGTGGATTTACCTGTGGTTGTAGTATTGCCCGCAATGCTACCGATTGGCAAGTATAGAAGGATGTGCTTGTAAAACTTCCTATCAAAGAGCAAGGCAAGGTATGGTATAATGTGTATATTTGAATGTCAGGCCTTTTATTGTTGGGAGCAATATGTTGTGCCCTCATGACTATTGTAATATGATGATTGCTTTTCATTGGCTAGTGTAGTATTATAGTGCCAACTTGCTGAGTTACACCCATAATTACATAAGTCTCAAGGATGGGGGTGCAGCAAGACAGAGGGAAGGAGTTTTCGGGGCGACAAAAAAAAAATCCCATATTTTGGGGACGGCAGGGGGAGGGCTATTAAAATATATATAGAAATTAATATTTTAATTTTATTCAGTGAAATTCAGAAATTTAAACTGCATTTAATGTTTTTTAGGGAACTTTCGAAATTAGAATTTAATGTTTTTGGTAAAAAAAACAGCTTTTTAAAGATAAAGCATCAGAAAAAAATTAAAATTAAAAAAAAATTGAGGACATTCCTTCCAAGTATGTCTCCAAAATCAGAAAAAAGTTAAAATAAAACATTTGAGATGTCTAGGATGTCTCCAAAATCTAGGCAATGCATCCCTATTTGACAATGGTTACACCTTGATGGTACATCCTTAATGCTTCTTTTGATAAGCTAATCCATTGGACTAAAATGCATAGTTACCTAAGTCTCAGGGACAGGGGGACAAGGGGATGGAGGGACAGCGAAAAATTCCCAAATTTTGGGGATGGCAGGGGGGCAGCTATTAAAATAATATATAAAAATTAATACTTGAATATTTTAATTGTATTAAATGAAATTTAGGGATTTAAACTGTCTTTAATGTATTTTAAATACTTTTATAATTGAATGTTCTTGGTAAAAATAACAACTTTTTTAAAGTACAAAATTCAGAAAACTTTTGAAAGATTTTTTTTAAATAGGGGCCATCCCCTCTAAGTAGTAATGTCCCCGAAACGTTCTAGATGTTTGGGATGTCACCGAAATCTCGAGAATGCATCCCAGCTTAACACTGCTAAAATGGTAACTAATCTTTTCATGGAGGGCCTTTTGTGTTCATTTGAAAAGTAGGTCAATTGGACAGAAATGTTTCATTTCACGCATCTGCTAGATACTTAAAATACTTAGTATATCCAATTTTTAGATAATCGAAATGCTTTTGTAATCATGTGATAGATAGCTTGAAGGCTTCATTATAATCTTTTAGTTGTAGGTAAAAGGCTTGTTCATTTTCATTTAATAGTTAGTTCAAGTGATTAGAGGTTCTAAATGTTAGAAGGAGCACATGTTATTATGGTTCACTTTACAAGTGGACCAAACAAATTGATGACTTCATGGATGAGTAGACCAAGCAAGCAACTTGTCTAGTATGATGATTGAGGGTTAATAATTTGGATCATTACTGATTTTGAGCAGGTGATGCTCAAGGACAGCAAATGCACCGACTTATTCATCCTCCGAGTTCGATCTTTGACCGTTTAGGGGTTACCCCAAACATACACTACCGATGCAATTGGGTTTCAGCTACTCTGATCCCGCTGTCTGGAGAAGGCTCTAACACATGGACAGACAGAGGGGAGACATCCCTACACCCAATACATATGGCCGGTAACACCCATAATTACTGTCATCTTTGCATACCCGAGAAGCGGGTTTGTCCTACCCAATTGGGCATTAGCTGAACCACTCATATAAGGGTTTGGTGAATAGTGTTATATGGGCTCTAATTTCACGCCAAATCCTAGATATAGAAGAGAGAGAAAACTAGACGACCGGAGTAGGTCATATGGAGATTGTGTAAGTACACCAATGGGGCCTTGTTGTAAAAAGAAACAAAGTGTAAGGGATTCAGTGAAATCCAGATGTATAAGTTGTATTTGACTTGTTTCTTAAGATATCGTAAAAATGCTTTTCAAATCCTCGTAAGAGAAGTGGGTATTCCACCTATGGAGGTTTTCCCTTTCTTAAGCCCAAATCATGTTGTCAATGTACCATGCCTTGTGCATCAGTATGTTCTTTTGCTTATGTACCTTCTTATATAACATCTCCTTTCCTTTGAGTTGTATTGAGCAATGTTGCTTAGATCTAAGATGATGATCTTTCTTATGGGCAAACAATTCCAAGGAAACAAAGTATCATGGGATTTAAACGAAATCTGAATGTCTAAGTTGTATTAGACCCGCTTTTTAGAAAAGAGAGAGTAAAAATACTTTGAAAATCCTCATAAGAGGGGTGGGTATTCCTTCCTTGAGTCCAAATCATGTTGTCAATGGGCCATGTCTTGTGTATCATTATGCTCTCTTGCTTATGCACCTTCTTACTTAGCGTCTACTTACCTTTGAGTTGTATTGGACAATGTTGCTCAGACCTAAGATGATGATTTTTCTTATGGGAAAACAATTTCAGGGATATAGTGATGTTATGGCTATTACTGCAATCCATTACACTTGAGAAAAGTATGTTCAATGTTGTGTGAACCTTCTACACCAGGAAAAAATAATTAATGCTTAGACATGAAATTAAACTAATATAGATATCTTAAATACATATATCTAAAAAACACCAAGAGATATCAATCTCAAAGCCTTTATTTTGGACTTTTCACATACCATTATTATTAATACATTCATTTCTTTTTCGAAATATTTTGTATGCCTGGTGGCAAACGGTATGAATCTAGATACACTAATGTGTGAGGACTCACAAAAAATTACATTAAAAAGGGCTCTAAAACCTACTGTATCACCAAAATCTTATGATTTTTCGATTTACGTTCTTTAAAAAGGAAGGCTTCTAAGTGACAGTCTAATTAATGGACATCAAATTAAGGTTGAATTAAAATTGAACACCCTCATTACATTACAGCCCACCACCACCACTTAGGATCCCATTGTAGAATGCCTCTTGGCATAATGAATCGAGTTAGTGATTCATTTGGGTTAGAAGTTTGGAAGCAGTTAGCATTCTTCTCTTGTCAGGTGGAACAATGACAACCAAAAAAAATTCCTGTTCTTTTTTCCGGTTCCCGACAAGAGGGTTGTTAAAGATATAAACACTCGGAAATATAAATCATATCACTAGAGACATATCATGGAATGAGGAATAGTTTAATTCTCTACATTGTTTTCTCATTAATTAAATTATTGAGGTGCAACTTCAAACTCCGTCCCATTGACAAGCTCCCTTCTCTTAGAAAGGCCTATATAAGTTGTAAGCAGTATGTAATAGGTCAGAAATTGAAGTTGACATTTCTTGAAAGAAATATGCTAATGGAGAAGAATTTACTGAATTTCTACAGAATCATGCACAAGTAAATTTTTCTACGGAATCTCTTTGGAATTCGTCCAGATTTGTGAACCCCTATAGAGAAGTAACTTTTGTGATAGTCCTTTTACAATATTTACTTGAGCATGATTCCGTAGAGATTCAGAAAATTTACAAGACTATAGGTCCATATCATAGTATATTAGCAATAATGGAGTAGTCACCATGCATTTAATATTTGAATATTTGAAAAAGATTTCAAGAACATTGGTCCCTATCATTTTGTAGATTATGGATTGCTGCATTAGGCCTCACTATAATCCCTCACCGTACTGACCCTCCATTTAGTGCCTAAAATGATTTTACGCTTTATATTCTCTAATTTCCTCTGACATCTCTCAAAAAAAGGAATTTTTTTTCTAGCTCTGGATTATACTTTGGGACAATTCCTTGCACATTTGTGCGCTACACCATGTACATGCCATCTTTTGCAGATCAAGTAAAACATTTATTAATTTCATTCTTCAAGATAGTTTCAGATAAGAGACTTATAGAATAAGACCGCTTTCTTATTCGCATGATTTCTAGAGGAACTAGTGAATCTGTAGTGTTGTTTGTTGGGTCAAATACAATTCTATGATATTTGAGAAAGCTTTTACAAATATTGAAAAGGGGGTCGAATAGGGGCTGTAAAATCCTTAACATTGAGAGAAAAATCACTTTGAGCTTTCAGTTGATAAACATACTACATATTCTGCCACTTAATGGTATGGATGAAAGATTGAATTGGAGCTTGGACTTTACAAAAGAGTACACATATTTGATGCCTAATGAGGCTAAAAGAAGCCAATTTTCAACAGTCTAATAAGACAAACTCTGGAGGGGTATAATAAGACAAAATGAGCCCCATTTAAAAGTATCATAAGAAAAAAGGTGGCATGCCTCCCCCCTGTGCCTAATAATATACATATGAATATTTCAACATACCTAATATGGACAAGAAGGCACCCCAAATAGGGCAAAGAAAGGGCCACGGAAATGAAAAGCTAAAGGCTGAGAACTGATGGTGTTTGGGCTGCCCCATGTAAGGAGTACGAAGAGATTCTTTGTAATGTCCCCAATTCCGAGCAGTTGGCCTAACGGCCCTATTTTGGTCTTAGCCCTGGTCATTCCCAAGGGACTAACGACTTTGGAGGTTATTGGGATGGGTCTGTCTATATTTCCGTTGGGACTAGGTTTTGGCATTTTAATGTTATATTTCTGGGCGTTGCGAGGCCACTTAAAGTAACTTTTTGGCGACTTGAGGGGATATGTATTGCATTTAATGTTATATTTCTTTGTTGGGGTCACCTTTTTGGGCCAAGGCGCCTAGGAAGGAAAAAAGTAACTTTAAGTTATTTATTAATTGGGCCCTCTTTATGAGAAAGTGCGACTTGGGGGTTTTAGGGTTTCCTTGACATGGAAAAAGTTATAAAAGGAGAAGAGGGGTGAAAGGATAGTCATTCATGCATACACTTATATTTCTTTTCATGTGCAACTATTGTTTGCAACTATTTAGCTTGTGGAGTAAGATCCCACGGGAACCCTAGCTTCGGTGGTGAGAGATCCATCCCTAGCTAGCAGGGCATTCTTCGGTAGTGAAAGATCTACCCTAGCTTGTCATTTGGAGTGGATTTCAGGGCTGTTTTACAGAGGTATTTTCAGGATTTTCAGAATTAGGGTTTGAGGGTTTTTGTGAGTTTTGGTGGAGATTTTCAGCTGGTTTTCGGATCAGACCTACGGCAGCCATAGAGGAAGGGTTTGGCATCATCTACAGAGGGTTTCACAAGGGTTTTGGCCATCTACCAAAGGGGGCGACTTGTTTGGGAGATTGCAGCCCTAATTTCTAGGGTTTCCAGTTGGCCGTTTTCAGATCTGAAGGTTGGAAAGTCATCTTCTATATTTATATATGTTATTTCCCAAGTTTCATCATTTTTGCACTTGTATTCGGAAAGATATTAATTTTCGAAGTTTCCCAGCTATTTTAGGCACGCTGTAATTTTCTGGCAGCGTTATATTGACTGAAAAATTCCAAAAATATTTCCCTTGTGTTCTTTATATTATTATCTAGTTCCATTTAAAATTTCAAGTGTTTTGAACGGATATTGTGAGAGTTATTCATATTTTACTGTTCGCTGCCCTAGCTGTAATTTTCTGCATAAAAATCAGAAAAAATCAGATTTAGTATTTGCTGCAAATTTCTGTATTTTGTCAATTTTGTTGTAAGATCCCAACAAGGGATATTTCAGTGGTATCAGAGCTATTGTTCCTCCAGCCTGTTGGGGTTGAAAGATGGGAGACAGAGACAGAGACAGTGAAGAGATGGGAGTAGATCTGATGAAACAACTGTTCACCAACATGGTGAAGCAGCAGGAGACTACCAACCTCTATTTGAGCCAGCTTACTGAGAGGTTAGCACAGGGTAGGATTGAGGCTCATGCGGAGAAAGGAGAAGCCAGCAATATGGGACAGCATGGTAATAGAGGTGAGAGTGGACATTCGGGACAAGGGTCCCCTCATGCATCTACTAGGCCCTTGGGACTCCACGAGCCTTCTTTCTTGAAGGATCCGGAAGTTTCGCAGACACGACAGCCCGCAGACATTGTGGATGAGGAATCTTGTTGGGAGAAGTACCGGACATTGAGTGAGGGTTTCCGGGACAACATGCCATTTCAGGAGTATTGTAAAATGAAGATTGGTAGCAGGCCCAAGAGAGATTACCAGACACAGGTACCTGAGTTTCAGAGGAGATTGGGACAAATCTCTATTCCACACTTCGATGGCTCTAAGAAGTGTACCGCGCAGTCTTGGATTCAGAAGTTGAAGACTTACTTCGACTTGAATCCCATGCGTGAAGAGGATGCAATTAAGTTTGCTATCCTACACCTCGAGGGAGATGCTCATGACTGGTGGCATCATGGATTGATCACACAGGGCACATGCATATCACTACTTATGCAGATTTTACACAGAGGTTGATGAGCAGGTTCGACAGGAGGGACCCAGATAGGCACTTCAGGGAGTTGACTCACTTGAGGCAGACAGGTTCTCTAGATCAGTACATTGCAGATTTTCAGAGGTTATCAGTTATGGTATCTGATGTTTCAGAGATGAGGTTGACTTCACTCTTCATGGCAGGGTTGACTGATGCCTTAGCAGGATTTGTGAAGGCATTTGAGCCTTCTTCTTTGCATGAGGCTATTAGGAGATCTCGAGACTTGGAGTTATCCACTCCAAAGTCGAGGGTTCCACCTCGCGTTCAGCAAAGAGAACCTCCATCTGGATCAGACGAACTTCAGCAGAGGGAGCCTCCACCGAGGCAGGAGGTGGCTAAGAAGCCATTCATTTCCCGAGAGGACAGAGATGAGTTGAGGCGA
Organism: Taxus chinensis; assembly: GCA_019776745.2. NCBI lineage: Eukaryota > Viridiplantae > Streptophyta > Pinopsida > Cupressales > Taxaceae > Taxus > Taxus chinensis. The sequence goes on from CM034155.1 coordinate 618,477,789, forward strand.
AAGAAACTATGTTTCGATTGCCGCACACCTTGGGTTCCAGGACATGATTGCAGAGGTAGAGGGAAGGCCCAATTCATTGAGGTCTTCGAGGAGAGTGAGGATGACAGAGGTGAGGAGTTGGAGACTCACGAGATGGATGATGGGGAATGGAGTTGCGATGGATAGTGCTGATGCGGAGCAGGAGGAGGAGACTTTCCCTCGGGAGATTATAGCCACATTGTCTAGTACTCTGATGTACAAGGCATTGAGGATTAGGGGAGTTATGCAGGGCCAGCGAGTTGTGGTACTCATTGACAGTGGGGCTACCCACAACTTTATTGATGCATCATTGGTGGAGAGACAAGGTTTGCAAACGAAGGACTTTGAGGGCTTCAACATTGTTGTAGCCAATGGGGAGTATATGAGATGCACACGGAAAGTTCCACAATTGAGCATCACCATGGGTAACTACACAGTTACTGATGATTTCCACATTGTTGGTATGGGAGTGACCCGCATAGTGTTGGGAGTGCAGTGGCTTCACTCTCTTGGTGAGTTTTGGACTAACTTCCAGACGATGGAGCTGAAGTTTAAGTCCGAAGGCAGGAATGTGATTTTGAGGGGATTATCGACAGGAGCACCTAGGGTGGTTGCAGCTGAGGGGATGGAGAGGACTTTCCAGCATAATGAGGAGTTTTATTATTGTGGATCGATGTGGAGTATGATGGATGCGGGTGTGACCAATAGTGTTGCACATAAGGCAGTTACAGAGATCGGGATTACAGGTTTAGATCATCTGAGTTTATCATTATGTTGGTTGTCTGAGGTTTCGGTAGACTAGAGATCTCATTTGCTTGTTGAGTACTCCAAGAACCAACACACTTGTGAGATTCTGGATGGTCACATACAGGATGACAACTACAGATTGGAGGATGAGATGATCTTCTATCAGGATAGATTGTACCTCGTGTCGGATTCATGGTTGAGGATGGAGATACTGCGACATGTGCATTATTCTTCCATGTCTGGACACTTGAGCTTTGATGAGACCTTCAACTTCATATGGGGAAGGGTCAGATGGCATGGGTTGAGGGAGGATATCCTCAACTTTGTGCAGGGATGTGTAGTTTGTCATGGTGACAAATCGGAGTATGCATGTTCCTTATTTCTAGAGTTGATAGGGGATAACACTCCTATATGTTTTACTGCTTATGAGGATGACGAGCATGTGCTAGCTAGCCGAGGGACAAAGTCGACAGGAGATACAGTGAGTGATCACATGATGACAGTTTTGCAGTGGCAGGGATTGGACAGATTGACAGTTTCAGTATGGGTACCAGTAGAGAATCGATGTGGGCATTATTCTACTTCAGGGACAGCATTGTTATCTACACTGCATGGAGAGCATGATGACTGTATGTGGTGTTTTGGTCTCTTCGGATCACACCGATCTTCGGTTGACTGCAGGGTGAGATGGAGGCACTTACTTTGTGGTATTCAGTTTCTACAGCACAGGAGTATAATGCTTGGGGTCAAGCATTTTTCAGGAGGGGAGGATTGTAATGTCCCCAATTCCGAGCAGTTGGCCTAACGGCCCTATTTTGGTCTTAGCCCTGGTCATTCCCAAGGGACTAACGACTTTGGAGGTTATTGGGGATGGTTGTCTGATTTCCTACTATGTTTTTGTTATATTTTGGGCGTTGGGAGGGTCTAATGGGCCCTTTGTGTTCTATTTTGTCGTTGGGATCACTTAAGTGGACACTTTTGGCATTTAATGTTATGTTTCTTCGTTGGGGCCACTTAAAGTACCTTTTTGGCGACTTGAGGGGATATGTATTGCATTAAATGTTATATTTCTTCGTTGGGGTCACTTTTTGGGCCAAGGCGCCTAGGAAGGGAAAAAAACAACTTTAAGTTATTTTTAATTGGGCCCTCTTTATGAGAAAGTGCGCCTTGGGGGTTTTAGGGTTTCTTTGACATGGAAAAGGTTATAAAAGGAGAAGAGGGGTGAAAGGATAGTCATTCATGCATACACTTATATCTCTTTTTATGTGCAACTGTTGTTTGCAACTTTTTAGCTTGTGGAGTAAGATCCCACGGGAACCCTAGCTTCGACGGTGAGAGATCCATCCCTAGCTAGCAGGGCATTCTTCGGTAGTGAGAGATCTACCCTAGCTTGTCATTTGGAGCTGATTTCAGGGCTGTTTTACAGAGGCATTTTCAGGATTTTCAGAATTAGGGTTTGAGGGTTTTTGGGAGTTTTGGTGGAGATTTTCAACTGGTTTTCGGATCAGACCTACGGCAGCCATAGAGGAAGGGTTTGGCATCATCTACAGAGGGTTTCACAAGGGTTTTGGCCATCTACCAAAGGGGGCGACTTGTTTGGGAGATTGCAGCCCTAATTTCTAGGGTTTCCAGTTGGCCGTTTTCAGATCTGAAGGTTGGAAAGTCATCTTCTATATTTATATATGTTATTTCCCAAGTTTCATCATTTTTGCACTTGTATTTGGAAAGATATTAATTTTCGAAGTTTCCCAGCTATTTTAGGCACGCTGTAATTTTCTGGCAGCGTTATATTGACTGAAAAATTCCAAAAATATTTCCCTTGTGTTCTTTATATTATTATCTAGTTCCATTTAAAATTTCAAGTGTTTTGAACGGATATTGTGAGAGTTATTCATATTTTACTGTTCGCTGCCCTAGCTGTAATTTTTTGCATAAAAATCAGCAAAAAATCAGATTTAGTATTTGCTGCAAATTTCTGTATTTTGTCAATTTTGTTGTAAGATCCCAACAAGGGATATTTCATTCTTTTGAAATGTTTAAAGATCACTCGAGCCCATAAAACACATACATGGTATAAAAATACTTTAGAAATGCTGTTCTCATGACACTAGAACTGGCAATTACTTATAGAATCGGCCCCCGTACAGAATGATTGAAAGGGTTAATAATAGCATTATCAGAGGAGAAAGGACCCATATGATTGCAATAAAACACTATAAATGACGTAAGAAACCAATTGAAGGGCCTCAGAAGCTATCTGATATGATGCCATGGCCTATGTGGAGCATTTGCATAATTTAAATTTAGAAAAGTAGACTGACCTAGAACTTCCAAATTAAGGTTTTTGGGCAAAAACTTGTATATAAAGGCATGGCAACTTCTGCAGACTTGTTCCTCATCATGCCAATGCACTAATTACAGGACACAGGCACACGTACATATCTGTCGGTCCAAAAATAAGACCCTCAAAGGACCAAAATTTTGGGATTTTGAACAATGACTCTGATGAGAATGCTTCCAAGCAAGACTGTCATTCGGTACAGGTACGGGTACGGGCATGGGTACGAGTACGTGTTCAGTACACTGAAACGGAAAATTTTAAAAAACCTTGGGTACCGTACGCTTTTGGGTACGTTTTATATATATATAAAGAAGCATTTGCATACTTATTGAAATTTAATACTCATACAACTTAAAATCATTCATAGAACATGAAAACAAATTTCCAATACTTTGAGAATTGAGAATTGAGTTTGTATTGGTTCATAATGTTCAAAACATGATAGTTAATAATATAGACTGTATTATAGATTTGATAATTCATTATTAATACCTTAAGCTTGAGTTAGACGTCTCATCCTCCATAATTAGTCGAGTAGAGGGAGCTGTGAAAGAATTTCTGAGCATTTTATACATTCTGAACTGAGATTGAGGAAGCTTATAGAAAGCTTTAAGGTCTGTCCATTCCATAGACACTTCCCAAATATGTACAAGTCATGAGATATTTTAATTCCTTTCTCAAACCAAAGGAGTGCAGAGCAGCCTCTTGTCAAGGCAAGGGTCTTGTCATTATATTTCAGATTCGACAAAATCGATTTGTAGGCTTGGCACCTAGTGTCAAAGGAAGATAGGCTGCCCAACCACCAAGTGCTTCACTTGTTCCCATGCCTTCCAAATTGATTGAAGAATAAAGGACCCACGAGGAGCAACAAGAAAGCACCCAAATAGTAAGTCAACCAAATGAAGTCTTTTTCATCTCTCTTGACCCTTTGAGAGCCTATTGGCAATATTAAATCTCACACGAACTTTCCAAGGTTCAATTCCAGTCAAAGCCCTCAAGTTTTATTTATTTTTTTGCACTTAAAAAATTAAAAAAACCGTGTGGGTACGTACCCACAGGCCCTGGGTACTTCCCGGGTATGGAAATCCATACCTGGGAAGTACCCAGGGTCTGTGGGTACGTACCCACAGTGTACCAGTACCAGTACCCGGTACGTATCAGGGCTGGTATGAGGGGGTCTAGGGTGTTTCCGTGAAGAGTAGCTTCCATGTCATTTTGGTTTCAGATACAGGGTGCATTAGCTTTGCATTTTTCTGCAATCAGGTAAGCAGTTATTACAGTTTTAATGACTTGTGAAGGAGGGCAACCTATCATATGCAGGGGCCCGATTTTTTTACATAAAATTGATGGCTCATATTTCTCTTAATCTGAATTGTAAGTACGCCCTATAGCCATTTAAAAGAACCTGCTCATCCTAGTTTCAACAAAAAAAACACTAAATGGAGTTGCAAGTAAAATGTCTTAGCCTTTCCACTAAAGGCCCAGAAAAATTGCTGGCTGGTGCATTAGAAAAGAAGCAACTTGCATGTTTAGAATGAATATTTGTAACAAACTCCCAAAATGGAGTTGTCCTGCCTCCAAAGAGCTGTTGTGTAAAATATTATAGACAGAGAATGTCACCTTCACAAAAAGTTGTCACAATGTAAGTGTAAAAATTTTGCTTTTTAAATAGTTTAGTTATCAGATACTCACAGTGAAGACTGGGCTATCTACTCTTCTATTGGTCACATAACTCCTCCAAATATTGTTATATATGAGACGATGATGACCCGCGATATGGGTTGAAAGGTTACGCAATATAATGTGATAGATGAATATGGTTAAATAATGATATATGATACAATGTTTATTTATGGACTTGATTAAGAGAAATTAAGGATATCACAATGGGTGTGGATTATATTGGGTATATGAAATATGTATGATGCATTCATGGGCACGGTTGCATAATAGAAATGGTTTTAAGTCGCATAGCCAATAAATTTGAGTATGTGGTGGTCTGTTATGCACCTATAAATGTATCTGTAATTAACATCGTAATATAATACCCCTATTAATAGGGTAAGTGTAAGAAAAATAAAACACGGAAAGGTAAAAATGGCAACCCTAGATTAAATATTGGATCAAATGGCAATCAGGGGAAAACCCTACCATCAGCTGCACTCCATATCCTAATTAAATCGAAAAAATGCTCTGCATGCCAATCCTGGAAAATTGTAAAAAAACAACCAGATGTTGCTCAAAATCCCATGGAAAGAAGTTCTGAAAGGGAGATACTAAGGCAGGAATACTAGAACCTGATTGAAACAGGAAGCTGGTAAAGAATTGAGGAGACCTCAGGTAAGGCCCAAAATCCAAAAAAGAAATGAAACACTGAAGAAGCGCGATTCAGTAGTGGGACAGATCAGCATTAATTACATAAAGCTAAGAAGCCTCACCCCCCACACCCCCAACCCCTCCAGTACCAGTTCAGTATGCAGCCAGTTTGGACAGGTCTTCAATTGGCCGAGAAACTCGCCCTTACTATACCCAGGTCCTTCTGCTGAAGCATTTGTGCATACCCAAGGCAAACCCACGTGCTTTTTACCTTTTTTTTTGCAAATCGGCATTGAATAGTGAAAAAAATCAAAAGAAACCATGAAAGTTGCTAAAAAGAAAACACAAAACAACACTTGCCTCTCATTTCCATAAGCAAAACACAAAACAGCACACTTACCTCTCATTGCTTCTCTATCATTGCTATTCATGACATTTAATAATAAATATTTATCATGACACTTAGTATTCAGCTATCAATATCAATTTGTTAGTAGTGTTTTGCAGTCATTTTGTTTTACCCTATGCATATCATGTGGTTAATTCCTGTTTCTTAGGCTAGATTCTATTCGAATATTAAAAAAATAAAATTGCATGGCCGTACCCGCGGCAAAAATAAATCACTACCGGAAAACCCAACTCGGCGTACCCAAAACAAACCGGTCGCTTAAAAAAAAAAATAAGGACAAAATAAATTGCAATGAAGGCATTAAGGAAAATATCACAAGAGAAGCACAATGTGAGAGAGGTCTTGGAATAGAAAGGGGATTAATTTCTCACAGAAAAACTGATCCTTAATCGACTTGGATATCCCAATGACCAATTCACCAACAGAGATTTACATTTCCTTATGTGCCGATCCAACGTACTATGCTACTGAAATCAACTTACATAAGGCTGTAAAAATCATGTTTATTACAGCTATAAAGCTTCCGTCTACATCATATATTCATAATACGATTGTGTACATGTTCATATACATGCCTACAGTGCTTATGAACCACATTTCATATCCATCCCATCCTATCACCAACATGTGACCTTTCCCAATCAACAAGAAAATGGTTTAGTAAAGAAAGATGTCGAGTCTTAAACTTATATGTGACTTCTACTTCTACCTGTTGTTATGAATAAGTAATATGCTTGACATCAGTTGAACATGTCATCTGTGTGCTTTCTTTACTGATTGAGTTAGTAAAGTAGTTGCATGGAATGAAAGTAAGCAAGTAAATGATTCAAACACATGAAAATAGACATTAGCTCAAGAATTCACCCTAAAGAAACCTAATGTGGGAAAATTGTAGAAGCGTGAAGCTATGCCTCCTCATCCCCACCATCAGCTTGCAAGTTTTTACAGGCCAATCTCTCAATTTGAGACCTTCGACTACATTGCAATCCTTGCTAGCACCTCTACGATACTCTTTTAGCTTACCTTGTTTTGGATTACTTGCTTGTTCAGCATGCTTGACTACTCTCATCTGGTTATGTAATATCCCCTTCCCAATCGAAGACCCTTAGCCTATTTTGTCTACCCGACGGCTAAGGAAAGAAAACCAGGGTGACTTAAGTTGTAATAAATTAGTATTGAGTACCTAAAAGTAAAAAAATAAAATTATTAAAGCACTTATATTAATTTATTTGGCTTGATAAAGAAATGCACCTATAAATAAAAGTTGTAATCTCTAGAAGGTGCATGGAGGCAAATAAGGGTCTAATAATCTATTTGTATCCTCCCTAGGAGGATTGGCGACTTGTCTAGGAAAGAATATATTGGCTGCCTAGAAGAAAAATAGACCCATAACCATTTTGTATCTCCCCCAAGCAAAAATGTGACTTGGGCCTAAGAGGGAAAATATGCATTGCAAGCTTATTGGAGGTTAAAAAGGCTCCCTTTGGGTCACTTTGCCTTTATAAAGGGCGAGGTCGACTTAGAAGGGGCATTCTATGATCACTTTTATTTTGAAAATAGCTTGTAAGCTGAAGCACTTGTTGTAACTTCTGAGGACGAAAACCCTCGAGAAGAATAGTGAAAAGGGAACAAAAACTCTTTTTTGCACTCGTATTTCGTATTGGGATCTCAAGGCATAATTTGGTTGTTGAACCATCACTTATTCTCCAGCTAAAGCACTTCAGTCTGGGCAGTATTTTGGCATTTGGGAAGAAGGAAAATTTCCGATTTAGCTGCTGTGCATTGAAGCTGAATTCCAGTCACTTTTTGAAGTATTTTCTGGGGTTCCAAAACCCTCAGCAGTAGCTGTTTGTAACCTGGATCTTCCTTTGCAGATTTTATCAATAAGATCAGCTTTATTGCAGCCCATAACTGGTATTCATCTCTGCAGATTTATTAAATAAATTCTGATCTGTTTTGCACCTCATATCTGCATATTTTTCTCAGATTTTGGTCTATAAAATCAATACTTCCATTCTCAGCGAACTAGGTTGATTATAATATAATTGTGGGAGTAAATGGTTGTTTCCTTCATCCCTAGTCGCATTTCTCTATATTAAATTCAGATGTGCATAGGTAAATAAGATGTGATTAAGTGGGACGCCAATCTCTCATTCGAGGGCATATTTATATATTGTTCCATTGGAAAACCTTAGTCGCCATTTCTGTCCCATTACTCAGACCAGTAAACAGTGATTTAATAAAATAAAAAAAAATTTAGAAGGTTTCCTTGGTATTGGCTTTGCCAAAAATCCTAGTGTGGTCAAGAGTGTCCCAAGAGGGGAACATTACAGGTTAGTCATTTCCTACATCAAGAACTCATCAAAAGACCTTTGGAACCCCTTTTGCACCCCTTATATGACCTTATGGGTATTTTTATGTCAAGAATGAGAAAAGGAGTCATACAAAGAAACATGCTAATTCTTTGAGTTATATGTGATTGAGATCTACTTCTATTTGCTGTTATGAATAAGCACTACGCTTGTAATCAGTTGAGCATGCCATTTATATGCTTTCTTAATTCTTACACCTCCTCAATCTAACCCCAAAAAGACAGAACGAAGCCAGCCGAGAACCTATCTAGGCTTGAGTCTGTTTTCATGCCAAATACTGCCTCTTTTACACCATCCTTCATTATGAGCCCTTCCAAATACCATTATCAGCCTTTGTAACCAGCTTTGGGATGACTTCTCTAAAAGTATGCTCAGCCTCAGACTTACTCTATTTGTTTTCTTCAACAAGCTGCTCTTCCAGTGTTTGCAGAATGGGGGTTACAATATTTGGAGAAAGCTTGAGTTTCGGTTGATGGTGAGCAATGCTGCCACACACAACAATTCTAACATATACAGATATTAGAATTTTAATTTACTTCTGGGTAGATACTGGGATGGATTTGAAGGCATTTCTGTACATAAAAACTTCAAATTTCAATTCCATTTTGCTTCACAATATTTCCATGGAGATTTTGGGGAACAATTAAGACTTGTGGCTATCAGAAATCCAAAAAAAATCTCTCAACAACCATAACAGATTCGGCAGCATACACAAATGAACTTGCATGAATTTACTTTATATTTCAGTCAATATTTGTGTATTTGTTTGTACTTCTAATATACTTGTTTGGATTAGAATTTTTAGGCTCAGAAATATGAAATCACAGTCCATCATAGGTGTTTTAGATGATAGAGTAAGTCAAGAAGCTGTGCACTTAGATATTTAGACACTTGTGAAAAGCAACTGATCTGATAGAAGAATTCTGGTCGATCAGAAAACTCTTTTTTGGAGTACTTACAGAACATATTTAGCAAGGAATGTGGTCCCCAATATATGCCCGAAAATGTTCTTTGGAAAAAAAACTGTAATATATAATAATGAGGTTGATCCCCTATTAAGAGATGTGACCAGTACTCTCCTTTAGACGAGTAAATATGAGTAAAATAATAACTTGTAAGTCACCATTTATTGGTTTATTCAATAAACTTTGACTATTTCTATACCAAATGGACTAATTCTCAAAATGTCCATTCCAATGTGAGTAAATAAATTTCAAGTATAATCATAGTTACCATATTCGCCCGAACATGGGCAAAATTCGGTTCGGAGCGAACTTTTTTGAAAAAACGAACTTGTTCGGTTTGTACAGTTCGGAGGTTTGACTAAAATGTTTTTTAGTTGAAAAATTAAAACGTTTTACCTAAAAACGTAAAAGCTACAGCCGAAACCCTAAAAACTAAAGTGGAATCACTAACAACCAAACGCAAATGCAAAAAAAACGTGAATCCCGAACGCATGCAAAAGTAAAACAGTCCCGAACGCGCGCAAAGCGGCAAAACAGTCCCGAACGCAGCCATTGGAGGTCTCCACGACTGCACAGTGAACGCATCCTGCAACTAGTAAGTGCTCGAACCCTGCAAAACTATAAAACGCGAAATCAGTCTACAGTGCCAATTTGCCAAAAAAAAATATAGTATAACTGCGAATGGAATGGAGTCATGGAATATGGTTTTCGAAATCACAATAATTTATTAATTGGTAATAAATTATTGTGAATTGCCATTGGTAATAGCCTAATAGGTAAATATTATTCACTAAATAAATTATAATAGTATATATTACAGTTGGTGACATGGTGGTAATTACTAATTGGTAACTATTATTTACTAAATAATAATATCTATTGCACTTCGAAATGATAATCACAAATTCACAATTACTAATTTTATAAACTATAAAGTTTTAAACATTGGTAAAATTTTAATTTATTTGGGAATAGTCTGTAATATTTTAATTTAACGGTTTAATTTATAAATAAATATTATTATATTATAATATACTCAATATTGTAATATAATATAATTATATTTATTTTTAAATTAAACCGTATTTTATTAATTTGTTAGTATGTAAAAAAATTAAAAAATATTGTCCTGATATTTGTTTTTGCAAGTTCAGAGAATAGTTGGAAATTGGAAGGTAAAGGAAAAGAAAAGTGGGTCAAGATGTCTAGCAGCAATCGTTCCGTGGAGATGAAATACATCGTCCTAAGAGATGGTAATAAACTACATATGAGATGCACCTTGTGCAATGGGAATATTACAGGTAGTGTAACTAGAGTTTGGTACCATTACTTGGGAGGATCCAAAGATGTCAAGCAGTGTCCAATAGCAAATGTGAATTCAGAGGAAGGTGAATACAAAGATTTCATACATCGAGTTCAAGCTAAATTTAATGTGAGTCGTGTTGGATCATTAGCTTCAGAAGCAAAGAAGGCTAAAATCCATCACTCTATCTCACAAATGGGCTCCTTCAACAGTTCAAATCGCTCTCCATCACCATTATCAGAAGGAAGTGGAAGTGCAAGCAAAGTGGAAAAGTCACAAGGTTCATTGAAGTCCATTTGGAGGCCACAACACAAACATGAGGTAGACAGGTTGGCAACTAGATTGTTTTATGCAAAGGCCATCCCTTTCAATGTAATTCGTTCCCCACATTTCAAGTCTTTCATGGATGCAGCAATTGAGTTTGGGAAGGGTTACACATTGCCTTGTTATGAAAGACTAAGAACTAGTCTTCTTGAAGAGGCTATAGCTAGTGAGCTAGATGAAATGAAAAAAAGTTGGAAAAGAACAGGTTGTACAATAGTAAGTGATGGATGGTCAGATTCAAGGCGAAGGCCGCTCCTAAATCTTTTGGCAATATCTCCTCAAGGTGCAATGTTTATAAAATCTATTGATACAAGTAATGAGCAAAAAACTTCTCTTTTCATTTCCAAATGCATTGAATCAGCCATTTTGGAGATAGGAGAAGATAATGTTGTTCAAGTTATCACGGATAATGCAGCCAATTGCAAAGGAGTAGGAGAGATACTCATGGATAGATTTCCTCGTATCTTTTGGACACCTTGTGCAGCCCATGTGTTGGATCTTTTGCTTGAAGATCTATCAAAAATAGAATGGGTAAGCAATATTGTGATTGAAGGAAAACAAATCTCTAAGTTTATCCTCAATCACCGGTTGACATTGAACTTGTATCGTTCTTTTGCAAAACGTGAGCTTCTTTCCCCTGCTAAAACAAGATTTGCCACCAACTTCATTACTTTGCAAAGGGAGGTAGAGGAGAGGACAGCATTAAGAAAAGTAGTGGTTACAGATGAATGGACAGAGTCAAAGCTTTCCAAGGAAACCCATTCAAAAGAAATTGAAAAAATTATCTTAGGGGACACATTTTGGGATGGTGCTAAGAAGGTTGTAAATGTGTTTGAGCCACTTGTTCGAATTTTGAGAATGGTTAATGGTAAACAGCCATGCATGGGTTTTGTATATGAGGGCATGGATAGAGCAAAAGAAGAAATCCAAAAGATACTAGCAAATGATGTTGAAGAAGTCAAGCATATTTGGGAAATCGTGGACAAACGATGGTTCATGCGACACCGTCCTCTACATGCAGCAGCTTGTTATTTGGATCCTAAATTAGTAGAGGTAGATCATGATGCAGATGAGGAGATAAAGAGAGGCATACTTGCAACCATAGATAGGTTGGTACATGATGAGGATGGGAAGGAAAAAGCAAGAGAACAACTTACTATTTTCAAGAACCAACTCAAAATGTTCGGTGAAAAAGAAGCAAGCGCAAGTAGGATGACATGGGAACCATCTAAATGGTGGCAGACTTATGGGTCTTCTACTCCACATTTGCAGAAGCTTGCCGTGCAAATTTTCAGCCAATGTTCTAGTGCTTCTGCTTGTGAAAGAAATTGGAGTACACATGATTTAATCCACACAAACAAGAGAAATCGATTAGGGGCTCAAAAACTCTTTGATCTTGTTTTTGTGCATAGCAATTTACGATTGCTTACTCACTCTCTTGCAAATGAAGATGGCAACTCTCGCTTGGGAGAAGCATGTTTTGGAGATGAAGAAAATGTTGTTGATGATGACCCTACTGCTGCAATATTAGATGAAGATGCTAGTGACACTTTTGATGTAGAAGCAGGATTTGATGTTGCAAATGTTTAAAATTGCATTTTTATTTTTGGTTAATGCTTTGAAGTTTGAGCAATGGATAATTCTCATCGCTATATATTATATCAATATGTATGAACAATGAACTTATGAACTATGAACTATGAACTTATGAACTATGAATTTTCATTGTCTGTCATAAATATAACTTGTAAGTCTTAAGTTTACCATGGATTTTGCTATACATTTATATGTTTTAAGACTTTAGTATACTTGTATGTTTATTTATTTGTATGTGTGATTGATTTTTTTGAAGCAAGTATGGATAATTATTCAGATTTATATTTTTTGAAAATTTATTTTTTTTGAACCATACCGAACCGAACCGAACCAAATTTTTGCAAAATCCCAAACTTCAGAACTTTTTCCCATGTCCGAACAACCCGAACTTTTCGAACATGGTAACTATGAGTATAATTGATGCCAAAGAGGTTATGTTCAAGTTATTCAAGCGAATTCCATTAAATGGTGAATAGTTTCAATTCTGTACTTATGATATAAACAACCCTAAAGATCTTTCTTGAATTATCATTGTATAGCAGAGTATCAAATTTAGTCAAGCATTTGTAGTTCAATGGTTCATGTTATGCCATTTGGGTTAACTTATGATCATGCTACTTTCTAAGGATAATTAATAATACTTCAAATAATACAAAGGATATGTAATGGTTTTTCTAATGATTCTCTCTACCCGAGGAATTTCCCATGCTTCAACGATTGTGTGAGGCTGATCCATTCTTAATTGTGCCCTGCCAAGCAGGTCATCATTTTCAGTCCCCCTTTCTAGTTAATTTGCTACTATTCGACTTTACATTTTGAGCCTGCTTTAACGACGTTTGGCACCAAGTTCTTCTATAGGTTGGGTGGGCATTTAACTAGTGAAAGGGTGTTCACATTCCTCACAGAGGTACTAATGCTTGAAAATAAACTGTTGTTTAATGTTACTCACAGTTTCAACCAAATTTCAACAAGAACCGTTGTACATTATTACTATCAATTTGTTAGTTGCTTGGTTCCTAGAAGAGCTTGCACTTACCCCTAATATGAAAATGTTGGTTATTTTATGATTGTTTCAAACTTTCAAGTATCCTGTAATGTCCCCTTTCCTACGCCAAAGGCCTGAGGGCCAATTCGAGTCCAAGCCTTGGTCATACCCAAGGGGCTATGGACTCTGGGAGCTATTGGGTATGAATATCTAATCCGTTTTGTTATAATTCTTCGTTGACATGTGCGTAAAGTGTTTGGAGGGACTAGATATTATGTTTTGTCATTAGGAAGGGGCCACATGACACTTAATGTTCTAATTTTGCATTATGGGTCACTTTTGGGCCATGGCGACTTAAAAAGGGAAAAGTAACTTAAGTTACTTTTATTTTATTGGCCCATCTTAAGGAAAAATGTGACTTGGGTTTTTTAGGGCTCATTTGCCTTGGGAAAGTTATATAAGGAGTTGGGGGGAAAAAAGGAAAGGTCATTCTTGCATACATAATTATTTTTCCTTCATGTGCAACTGTTGTTTGCAAATTTATAGCTTGTGGAGTGAAATCCCACAGGAACCCTAACTTCGGTGGTGAGAGATTCATCCCTAGCTAGCAGGGCATTCTTCGGTAGTGAGAGGGCTTGTCATTTTGGAGTTGTTTTCAGAGCTGATTTACAAGGACATTTTCAGAGGTTTCAGAGGAAGGGTTTTGAGGGTTTTGAGGGCTTTGGAGACATTTTGTGGAGAAAATCAAAGGGTTTTCAGATCAGATTTACGGAAGCGATAAGAATAGGGTTTGGCATCATTTCTAGAGGATTTCCAAAGGATTTTGACCATCTTCCAAAGGGGCCAACTTGTTTTGGAGATCGCAGCCCTTATTTGGAGGGTTTCCGAGTTGCCATTTTCAGATCTGAAGGTTGGGGTTTTATTCTCTATATTAGTATATGTTATTTCCAGAATTTCATAATTTTATATTGCTTATTGGAGAAGTTACGAATTCTAGAAGTTTTACCCCTGTTTAGGGTTTTCTGTAATTTTCTGGCTGCATTATATTATTCCAAAAAATCCAAAAATAGTTTTCTTACGTTCTTTATAATATTAGCAAGCTCTCCTAAAAATTTCAAGTGATTTGAGTGGGTATTTTGAAAGATATTAATTTTATTCAGTTCGCTGCCCTAGCTGTTAAAATTCTGCAAAAATCAATATTTTATTTGGCTGCAAATTTTCAATATTTTGTGCATTTTTAAGTGGTATCCCACAAGGAATATTTCACATCCCTCTACTATAAAAAATCTATAAACAGGTATGACCACAATCAGATTTATTTGGATAAGAATGTTTCTCGAGTTGATACATATGTTTTGCATATTTACCAATTCTCAGAGTGATATACATCATTTCTATGGCCAGCTTAAATCATATTTTTATTCATATTTCATTTGCATAACCCATGGAGGATATTATAAGGGTAGCTCTTAAAGGATGCGTTGTGGAATATATTGTTGAAATGAATCCTTGTGTATGATGTACAAGAGTACATCAGCTCATGCTAACCACATTAGCAGTCACACTAACAGGTCCTTCAATGTCATTGACATGGACTTTCTTGACAACAAAAATCCTATGACACATTACACATGAGCATGGCATAAATGTTATGCCGACTCACATTTTGTCCTTGTGTATAGACTTAACAAACAATTTTATGCAAGTTTATGCATGGGTAATGGATGGTTACTTGAGTGTGTGGAAGGCATAAAGAGATTGCATAGGTAAGACGAACTAGAGATGAGGTACGAGTTGTGCCTAGATAATAGTTGGAAGAAACCTCACTACGCTCAACTTGGCATTTACTTTTTTCGTAGCTTTGATAAGGGAACTCAAAGGCATAAAGGTGTATTATGATGGAAGAGTGGAACTTCTATCACTAATTTACTGGTCATAGAGGTAATAAATGTAAGCAGTGCCAACTATACAAGCAGAGCTCGTTTAAGATGGTCATTATTCTTTTCCCAGTGAAGTGGTGTGGAGTGGAGGGGTGCAAATGAAATTTCTCGAGATCACATGTACTGTAAGCCTGTACTGCATGGTTGTTCTTCATCTTGTTATATAACTTGCTCTAGATTGTGCTCTGTAATGAGTGCTTCCTGATGGTGTGCTCTCAGTGTGCAATCAAAATACAAAGGTTGAATTTTTGAACCAGTCTCAAATGTATGTTGCTCCACGTATGGGCAACTAGTCCATTAACAGGGAACTCATGGCAGATAACCTTAATGACAATCTCACTTTTTCTAAGCAACCTTACATAAAATTTAATGCTAGGCATGATGATAATAGTGCATTAATTGAATATTATATTTTCATTTGCATCAATAATAAATCTGAAAATTTCAATACAGACTTGAATAGACTATGCATTCTAGTTAACTGACCTGATAATGGAGGAACACCCATCTCAACTCCCATTTGAACAAGGGCAGACCGTAGCTCATTTTTGCTAAGCTTACCACTATCATCAGCATCTAGATCTGTGAACAAATTTTCTGCTAACATCGCAAAATCATCTTCATCCTCTAGAAACAGCCTTATGACACTCCCATCCAAAATAGATACAACCAATGGGTCATCTGCATTTAACAGTTCCTGTAAATTAAGTCATGGATTGGAAGAAAGTCTTAGTTCAAGACCCCTTACAGAACATTGACCAAATCAGATTGGAAGAAAGTACAAGAATACTTAGATTATTCAGGTCATGTAAAATACAAAATGTTTTTGAATAAATCTTAGACAAATTTTCCACGGTAAACTCCATAAGAAATATATTTCTATGTTGAGAACTTATGAAAGGTAGTTTATTTTTTTTATCAATTTGATAAATTAAATTATCAGTATATCAATTTCATAAATTAAATTATCTTTCAATAGATTGCATAACCTTTCAAAAGCTAATTTAAAAGTTGGATTGGGAGGTCAGCAAGCTCATATAAGCTCAAAGTTGGTTTAAGTTCAGTCGAGAGAATTTAACCTGTGATGTGAAAATAGATTCGCTAGCATCCTAGTCCATGTATTTTTGAGCTTTTGATATCTATCTAATAGCAGTAGTTTTATGTTGAATTTCATATACATAATACTAGATACTCGTACAAATATTACTCTCCAAAATCTAGAAATTGTGTCCTCCGTCTTATAAACATGGGATCTCACTTCTGCATATTTATGCCTGATTTTCCAGTTCATGGAATTTTCAGCCACAGCAGCTACTTGGAGGGAATAGATAATAGAGAGCCAGAAATAAAATAGAACCATTGGTCCCATAATTTCTGCTCGAGGATATCACCCAGGAGGATCTTTTAGTCTAATTATCATGCAGCATCCCAAGCGCTCATCAAAATTTGTGCAGTAGCCACTCATTATTGAAACCACAGATCCTAATTTGCTGTATGCAGTACCACTGAGTACCGATAGTGTCAGCACAGTCTTGATAGCTCATGCTGCAGTACCACCTGAAACGAACAGCGCTTGGAATATCAACTGGCAATAGGCGAGCAAAATCTCTTGTTGTACCCATTTCCTCCTATTATAAATATGTACAATAGCTATCCATCAAGTAGGCTTCTAATTTTGGAGTTGCTTTCCCGTTCGGTTGAGTTTTATAATTTTATTCTCTTTGTTAAGCTAGACTGATTGTTCTTCTTAAAAGCTCCATAAATTGTTTCTACTAATAACACATTAGAACTCCGTTTTGGTGTGTAAAACCCCCAGATCACCCTGGGCTCCCAATCAGGATGCTTTGTCATTCTTTCTCATCTTTGGATAGATCAAGACAAGGCAAAGACTAAAGTTGTAACGCTCATAAGCGTTGGGGTAGGCGACTCTGTCACTTGACATAATCAGGATACCCGTGCTTGGCACACCCAGGACTACTACTCACCTATGCAAAAACCCTCAATTGGTAGCCTACTCTAAATACTCTCCCGCTACTTACCCAAGGTCTGTACTCAAGAGTCAAGATACAAGTATTGGGAGGCATACTCGGGAGTATGTTAACCATGGCACAAAGGTGTTTCAAGGTGGACTTTAGTACATGAAAGTTGAATCATTCTGGTCTTTTTAAGTAACCGTGGACACTTTGGTTTAAATCTATTGAGCAGATTCCCTCCAAACTCAAAGTGTCAATCTAGGTCCATTCATTTGCTCTTCCTGCAGAATTCCTAAGTAAGGATACATTTACAGTGATTTCTGACTGCATTGGTGAATATTTGCAATTAGTAAATTTGAATATGTCCATACATGCATTTAATAGAGTTTATGTTGTAGATATAATGAAGCCTCTTATTGAAGCTTTCCAATTATTATCCAAGAAAGAAAGGAATGTCCCCCCTTCACGTCCTTCTACACAGTGCCACGAGAAATCTGGGAGTAGTTCCACTAGAGCTCGTCGATTTCATTATGAGCAATTGTCCCATCATCTATGCTGTCTCTCATGAACATGATGAGAACAAAGTCTACAATTCGGTTTTAACCTTCGGTTTCCAATTAAGTTATGGTCTTGGAAAATAGTTCTCGATGCTTTATTCAAGTCTATCTGAGAGATTTAAACAATGTATTCACATGCATATTTGTGGCATTTTATTTACATGCCTTGGGCATGGTATATTTCAATCTTCTACTCAATTAGCATTAGCATTAGCAACCCTAAAAAACACATGTTTATAGTCAATATACACTCATATATTACTAGTTACTCAGACAAATTGTGCCTCATCTGTGTGTTTCAGAAATTGTTTGTCCTTCTGTGTGTTTCAGAAATTGTTAGTCCTTCTATGTGTTCCAGAAATTGTTAGTCCTTCTATCAAAGGTAAAGCTTTGATGTTTCAGAAAACCCTTTACGATATCAGTCTGGATTGTCCTTTGATATCAACAAAATAAAAAGAGCCTTGCCTAAGGTCACCTCAAAACTTTGTCACCGCACTCAGCGGATTTTTTAGGAAAAAATCGAGAATCGTCGAATGTGAAAATCGCGAATTAAATTTGTCTAGATTCGCGATTTGAATCGTGCCCTATTTGCGACCTGCTTGCTTGTCATATTTTCTGGGCAGGGATGCAGGGCAATGGTGCAAGACAAGGTTGCGGGCTGAATTGCTATTAGAAATAGTGACGAAAAACCCTGGTTTATTTCCTGTTCACTGTTAGAAATGGTGACGGAAAACCCTGGTTTATTCCCTGTTCGCTGATAGAAATGTTGACGGAAAACCCTACTTGCAGGCTGTGACCATTCGCGATGGACATAAATAAACATTTTCTGATTTTCATCTTATTTATTTATCTATTAAGACATTTATTTTGTTTTTAATAACTTTAAAAAACGTTTTTTAATAACATTCTTTAATAGATTATGGTATTTAATTTAATTAATAATTTAATAGTTTTTTATAATTTATTTTAATGTTTTATATTTTTATTTTAATAGTTATTTTAATGTGGTTTTGATATGTTTACAAATGATTTATATAAAATGTTAATTTTTTTTAAAATGTGTGTTAGTTGAATGTGATCGCGAATTTTATGGTTGATTTTTTAGTAACGAATTTAAACCTTCGCAAATTCGAATGCGGTGACTTAGCCTCAAACTGTACTGTGAATAATAGCTACTTTGTATTAACAGCAACTAACATGTAAAGGGTCTAGGATTTTTTCCTACATGCATGGAAAGGGATAAAAGACAAAACTGGTTTGATTGTAATGACCAGACAATCAATGCATATGATCTTATATTTATTGGGTATTGATACCACGTGAAGACATAATACTATAACATGTCAACGGTTAGAATTATGTGATTCCTTTTGAACAAATCTGGAGCAAGATCATTTAAGGATATTAGTTAGAGTCAGAGGGAAAGTAAATTTTCAGCTCTGAAATATGTATGGTAGAGAACAGAATTAATTGATTTGGCAGAAGCATTGGTGGTGCCATACAATGAAAAAGCATTGTTTGCATTTAAAGTAATTAGCCCATATATAGTTAAAGCCTTTATTGAAAGACATAGTTTTCAATCTTTTAAATAATGAGGATTTAATTGACATTAATCTCTCAATATCAAGCTTTGCGCATAATTTCTTTGACGAATCACACTTTTACGGTAGATAAAGTGTCTAATTAAACCAGGAGAAGATGGAGGCATATAAGGTAATATCAGTAAGCATGTAAGCATGTAGAAAGACAGAGAGGAAGAGTAGTACCAACAAATTTATGGAGACCTTCCACAGCTTCCAAAGGGCGGATGGTACTACAAGTTAGGTGCGAAAATTCATATCAGCACAATGTGAGATAAAATTGGATACCACTGGCAAGGGAGTTCTCTCACCTTAAGAGACCTCGT
Source organism: Taxus chinensis (assembly GCA_019776745.2). NCBI lineage: Eukaryota > Viridiplantae > Streptophyta > Pinopsida > Cupressales > Taxaceae > Taxus > Taxus chinensis. Next base: position 618,497,541 of record CM034155.1, read on the forward strand.
GTTTTTTTTGTAATGAGACCAACTTCCAGATACAGCCTTGGGCATCCTTGACAACCCCCACACCATATTTGTTTGCTTGCAGAGGAGTGGTGCTCTTAGTAGTAAAGATGGGTAGCAGGTGGTTCGTTCATAAAGACTTAGTCCAAAAAATATACCTGGTTAAAAAATGGTGTATTTTGAATACTCTGCCAAGAATAGGGAAAATGTAGATTATTAAGTGGTGAGAAACCCACTGAGAAAGCAGACCAGTATTCATTGGTGAGTGAGGAGCTATCCACTCAAAAAAGACTTGGAACTGACTCGGGAGTCAGTACTTCAAGCAAACTTGGCATAACAACATACCAGGGTTAGTGAATCACAGAGACTTCAGAGTCGGAGAAAAGCAAGATGTAAACGCTAACTCTGGCAATGATGATCACCAAAATGGCAATCTAGCCTAAACACATTTAACATAAACCGAAGTGGAAGGCTATCCCCATAGATAAAAAGTAGTAGAGTAAACATTCATAGTTTAAAGTTAAAGTACCCTGCACTAATGTAGTATTATCCATATTTGTCCTGTCTTTGCTAACCTATTTATCTATTTCCTCACATTTCATCGAAATCCCTGAAGATGGTAGAACTCTTTACATAAAACATTACCTTAACATGGCATGCAAAGATGTGGGCCATTGCCTCTGTTAATGGGGGTCGTTCTAAAGCCCTCAACTAAACCTGCGTTGCTTCAAAATTGCTAGAATCTAATATACATTATATATTTGTTATATATCCTTTCAAACCTGAATATAAAATAGCTCTGCAAGAAAGCATGTAATACCAATACCCATATCATAGTTATGGTACCAAAACTCACTAAATTGCAAAAGCTTTTGTGGCAAATCAGCGAAAACAAGGCAAACGGAAAAATATAGCTTTATCATAGTTTGCAATGGACTCTTTGGGAAGGCTTGGAAAATGTTCTCTGCTATCACTGACTCGCTGTTAAAAAAATTCTTCTATATGAGGGCAGCATTTGAGATACTCAAACTAAAGTCATAAAGAAAATAACCTCAATTACATATCAAATATATGAAAATCTACACCACCGCAGTGCCATCCCCATGCTATTTTCCTAATATTGACCCACTGTTAGAAAAGGATTTTGAGCGTACTTTTAGGCAATCCCTTTTCATGAATAGGACAAATAGGTGATGGGTCATATATAGGGACAGGTAAGATAGATCGTATTGCTACGAGCCCACCATTTGACATTAACAACAAATTAAGGAATATAACATAATGTAGTAAATTAAAGGGTCCAGGACACCAGATTCCAACAGCAGCTGGATTAAATTGAGCTAAGTCCTCAACCACTATAGGGCCTATAGAATATCTAAACAGATTTTACCCGTAAACAAAGCCAATTAGCCTAATGGCTACATCCCATGATATGTTGTCTTTAAGAAATAATTTTGCAAAAGCATTCCAAGGCGGGTGATCACATGGGGGTTTGCTAAATTATACATTAAAATTAATGTCCGTAGCCTTAAGTCAAACATACAGAACCAAATACCCTTGCATTACAGCATAATTTGGGAATTTCTGTCACCGAACAGATAAATGACATACCAAACCCCGATCTAAGAAAAAAATGTGGACGCACCTTTCAGCTCTTCGGCAAGGGCCAGCAGATATTCCTGCAGCTTGGGCAACAGAGTTTGGCTGTCAAGTTGCAAGGACTGAATATTATCCGTCAGTTGCAGTCTTTGCAAGACGAGGGTTTTGAGATTTTCTGGCAAGGCAAGGTCAAACAGAATTGATGAAGCCACCGACTCGGCCAATGCTAGAAATGCAGATCCAGAAATTTGTCCGTCGATATGACGTCCTTCCAATCTTTGCTGAAGATTTGGCAGGGCATTTCTGATATGAGATCCGTCCAGTACCACCACTCCACCGTCCGCCATTTTCGATCGAGAAGAAGGAAAAAGCTCAAATTTTAAGTCTGCTTGAAATGGAATGGAATGTCACGGTAAAATCGTTTTAAAGGTTTTCTATGTCCCCCCTCCTCCTCCTCCTCCTCCTCTCCTCCTGTGGATTTCATAATTGGGTTTCCCCCATTAACAATAATAGTAATAATTCGTTTGATTTGGTCTTTCTATTACGTTTGAATGGTTCAGGACCCGGGTGATGTATTCGATTTGTTTGTACGGTTTTCCATTGTTTGAAAGTTGTTAGCAGAAAATGGCCCCCCTTGACTTTTCTCGTGCTTCTTTTATATGGCAACTCTCAATGCCATTGGACCATATCATGGCATCATTATACGCTGATTAGGATGGGTCCATATTTTTTATTTTAATTAAATCCTTAAACAATGTTAAAGGTAATTAAATTTTGACAAAGTTAGGTGGGTTTGTTTTTCCCTCTTCGTCTTTGTGGGGTTTTGGAAAAATATCTCTTTTGAATATAGATTTGTGACTTCCATTCCACTTCCCATTCATTGATGTTAAGTTGTAGATATATTTGTCAATAAATTTATAAGGGGAAAAAATTGATATCAAAATATTGTAGTTTAATTAGTGCGGATGATGGTTGCTTATATCTATTTTCCAACATAGAAATCCTTCTAAATATCTGAAATGAAAATTCAAATTGGTAAGACTAGGGTTGGTGTCTGGGTCACTTTCACAAATTGGGTTCCCCTTAGTCTAGTTGCTTACCTAAGGGAGCTCACTAGTTTATAGGTATGCTTGCTCGACATTGTAATTCGCTATATGTTAATTTTGTAACATGGGCGAGATGTCAATATTTTTAAATGATAGGGTTGTAGTTCAATTAATGAAGATGACAGTTGTTTATATATATTTATCAAGGTACAAATTCCTCTAAATATTTTAAGTGGAAATTGAAATTGATAAGGCTAAAGTTGGTGCCTCGGTCATTTTAATAGATTGGATTTCCCTTAGTCATGGTTGTTTAGCTAAAGGAGCTCACTATTTTAGATGTATGCTTACTCGACATTGCAACTCACTACATGTTAATTTTGTAACATGAGTTGAGATGTTGATATTCTATGTAATCTTACTGGATCCCAATTTTTTAAAAAAAGACATTATAATTTCTAATCATGTAATTAAGCTTGAGAGTAAACAAAATCTTACACCTACATTTAGTAAAAGATTATTTTCTTAAAATTCGACATATTTCATATAAACATTTGAGAAATTTCTTAAATCTTCTATTTTTTGTAAAGAAGATTTTGGCACGCGACTCTCGTAAGCACCTTTTAATAATTTTACTTTATATATAAAATTCAAATTTTCTATCCCTCTAAATTTCAACATTGTCGTGATCAAGTATGAGAGCAAACTAATTACTAGCAATCGTACGTAAAATGTACGATGGAAACGTCGAAGGGGATATATTGAAGAATTTGAAGTGCAGGGAGAGAATTAATGGGAAAGAAAGAGGGAAAAAGAAGAAGGGGTCTGAGGTTGGAAATGTACAAGGGTGTGGAAGTCGGAATGGGGAGACATTCCGAAATTCCACCCTTAAACAATCACATGAAATTTATTTGAGTTGTTTGAAGTTCAAAAGGTGGGTTGTGTAAGACGTCGATGCAATTGTTTGTGGAGATATCTCATAATGAAAGGAGTGGTTGAACAATAATGATGAAGTAAATAATTCTTTACAATTGAAGCTCTTACATGTATTGGGTAGTTAACACATATGTAAATGCAAGGGGGATTCTAGGGCATGTTTCATGAGATATAATAGAGATAGGAAAATATGGAGCAGACCTAACATCAAAAGGTAGTGAATGCACACACATATTGGATTAGGGTTTCCCTCTTGCTATGAGGACAACAAAAAGGTTATTCCTTAGCAATAGTTGTGGCGGTTTCATCCTTCAATAACCATTATTGTCAATGATACATCAAGTAAAACAAAAACATTCCTGTAAACCAAAATACAACATATGTTGTTTGCTATTTGCAACACAGGAAGAAATAGTGCCCATCTCTTTTGTGAAAGTTGAAAGGGTAGAGGTGGAGGAATGTAGCGTCCAGGAGAGAAGGAAAGTAAGAAATGTGTTATCATGGGTGATATGTGAGCTTAAAAGGGTGACAATAAAAATTTGGTGAGAATGCAAGAGGGGCCAAGTTTGAAACCCAGCCACATTGGTTAGTTCTTATAGCACTTTCCAGACACACTTTTCAATTTCAAGCTCAAGTAATTACTGATAAGGTAGGATATGCAGGAACACTCATCAATAATTGAGCCCCTTCAAGGAATGGAAATATGAATAAAAGGAAGATTGCTTCCATCAATTGAAAGTTTTTATTTTGTTATTTACTTTTTCATGGCGTGAATTTTTTTAAGTGGACAAAATTTAATTTGCTAGATAAGACAAAGACATGAAGAAAAAGTTGAAAATAAAAAAGGTGAGAATTAAAACAGTATTTACTATGGAATTTAATATACTAAAGTTGATAGATCAATTTACTTTGTTTAAAAAAATTGAGAGGTGAAAAATTTGGGAAGATATTTTTATATGTATGGAGGGCTTATTAAAATATATTTTACATCAAGGAGAAAATAAGGAGAAAATATTTTTGAGGCAGATATGATTAAATAAGTATTAAGCAACACGTTTCCACTATATCAAAAACACACAAATGTGTTATAGGATGAACGATTTCAATTAGCGATGATGGTGAAAGAATGAATTGCAGGGGCCTAGAGAAAGACAACAATGGGAAAATTAACTATGTGCAAGCCCTACATCTATTCCATGGCTTAGAATAATCCTCCCCAAAAAAATTCTGGTATACAACAATTCGTAGCCCTTTCTAGTTGTAAGCTTAAGGAATTATAGGATAATCAATGGTTTGTAAAAAAAAACCATTGTAATTGAGGCCCTCAAACCATCAAACATATCGGTGAAAAGGTAAATTCAATCAGTCAATTATGCTTGCTAATTATTTTTACATGACACCAATGATTTTGATTGGATAATGTTTAATTTGATATGTAAGATGTAGACATGAAAGGGATATTGGAAATTAAAAGGTGGACTTAAAATACTTGCATGTCCCACACCTATTCCACATAGAAAATTGTTCCTACCCAAATAATATTTGTTATCTGTGCTCCACTTATTTGTCTCAAGCTCGAGCACATTATTGATGTGAGTGAAATGTGAGCTTAAAGGGACCAACATAAATAAAATGGCAAGTATTCGTTAGGGACGAGTTTTGAAACCTAACCACATTTGTTACTTTTTGTAGCACTTTGTAGGCACTCTTTTAAGTTTCAAGGTCGAGTAATTACTAAAAAATAGGTGATGTAGGAACACTCATCAATAATTGAGCCCCTTCAGGGAATGGAAGTATGAAGGAAATGAAGATTTTATTGGTCGTTTGAGATTTTCTATTTTCTTATTTCACTTTTTTATGGCGTCAAGTTTTTTTAGTGGACGAAATTAAAATACTTGTTAATATGAAATTTAATATACTAAATGGGATAGATCAATTTATTTCGATTAAAAATATTTGAGAAGTAACAAATATGGGAAGATATTTCCACATGTATATAGGGCTTATTAAAATCTTTTTTGTACTAAGGAGAAAATAAGGAGGTAATTTATCGGGGTGTATGATTAAATAATTATTGAGTAACATGTGACCACTAAAACAAAATTAAAAAATACATTGTAGGGTGAACAATCTCAATCACTTGTGATGGTGAAAGAATGTGTTGTAGGGGCGTCGATGAAAACAACGATGAGGGAATTGTTCTTGAGGGGTCGCTTAGTTAAAGCAAATTTTTATTTCCAATTACTTCGTGTCTTCTTGTGCCAGCATCAACAAGGCCGACAACATGACATCTATGTGAGGTGATTAGGACTTTCATTTCTCCATCAATCGAAAATGTGCACAAAGATGGAAGAGATTAATTAAGATTAATGATATGAACCAAGGTGTGGAAAGATGAAATCAGGTAGACCGCAGAAACAATCTCAAAATACGCTCCATATTTCTACATGTGCTGACACTTTTAACATAATAATTTCACAAATAAATGATACTCACCGCCAACCAATCTCCCATCATGGGAAATAATAATTTGGAAATCTCAAACACCCTGTAAAATTTATACAATGGCTAAGTATAGAATCTCCTATCTACCGCAGCCACCTAGTTGTCGGCAGTCAGAATGGCCAATCCTCAACCCAACAAGGCATGTGGACATCGGATCCAACATCGTACATCAACAACAAAACTAATATGTATCGTTGAGCTCTCTATTATGTCAGAATCCCCAAGATTCATCTCACATACAAACGCCTTCGGCGTAATCAATTATGAACATTTTTTAAAAAAAACTAATATTAAAGATTTAATGTAGTTCGTTGTAGTGTGTTACATCCATAAATAAAAGGTTGCAAATTTAATTCACTTTATGTTTTACACAGATCAATAAATTAAAAAAAGTTAATATATTAATAAATATTTTAAAAGTTAAAATGCATACACATATATATATATATATATAACCAAGATAACCATTGCCAATTGTTTAATGCACTTAAAGAACTTATTTTTCCATGCAATATACATTCTTATTAGAGAAATATTTATTTCCACCTGACTCAAGCTATGATAAAATTATTTGTTTTAATAAGCTTTGATAACATTTTTTAATGGATTTTCGTTCAACACCACTTTCCGCACATAACTTACTGATTTACTAACTCACTAATTTACCTGTAATAGTGCATGCATGTTATCATCTTTGTCACCTGTGGAAAGCATAGCTCTGGAATCACCACAATTTGCCACATTGATCTACTTGTTGCTCACAACAACCATCAGAGCCGTAGGCCGCACCGTCTCAGAAAACATGTTTTCATAACGTCCCCACACTCTGTCTCTTTCACAATGTGCATTGACGGGTTTCAAGCCGCTTTTCACAATGCAAAGCCGCTTAAAACTCGTCAAAAGGAGCTAGAAGAAAAAAAATTTAATAAATTCAAATATATGCTCTAGAAAGCGATATCGAATCGTGTATATTTTGACGATAATTTTGTAGTTTGAGTCTTACGCAGGGTAATTTAAAGTGATCTTTCAAAGGTGATGTTGAAATTCATCCTTGAACTGATCCAACGAACGATTTTTTTTTGCACAAATGATTGATTTTTGAATGAAAAAGGTGTTTCAAAAGTACCATTATTTTTCAGAAGTGGACGGCTACTGGTTAATTATTGATCTAGGATTTGAAACCTCAACTATGATTTGGGATTAGAAAATTGCTCGCTTTATGAAGATATGTTCTATGCAACCTCATTTGGAGATTGATGGTTTTACCAGGGTGAAGCAATTGGAAATTGCAATAGCTACCTTGAGGGCTGAAGAAAAATAATTTGTTCGAGATTATTTTCATAATAATAGCTACCTTGAGGGGTGAAGCAATTGGAAAGTGATCAATGCAGTTGAGAATGTAGTACTAGGAAATGCTCTTTATTTTGATGTGATTGGAACTATTGTTGAGAACGACAAAGGAAGCGACAATCATCTTCTTCGTAAGGCGTTAGAAGCATGCGTCATATTGATCAGAAAGTAGGAAGAGTGTATTATGAAAATTTTAAGTATTGAAGTCCACTACAACAGGAATGTTTATTCCAAGCTACAGTATGTTATGTCGCATGAAAACCTCTATGCTCTAGACATGACCTCTGTTTAACTCGAGTTGATTTTTGTGGATACAGGTTGTCAACAATACCATAAAATTTATAAATATAGTTACAAATGTATCTTGAATATTCTGAATGAAGATGAAAAAACACTCTAGATGTAATGGGTTTTTTTTTGGGTCCATTATGTGTTAGGACAGATGGTTGTACCATTTTTGGAACCTTAATATGTTTTCAAAAATTTATTATTCATTGTTTTATTTGTCGCTTGGCACAGGAGGTTGTGGCAGTTCCAGCCCACCTCTTCACGCTACTGTAGCACAACCAGCTCAGCTGCCCCCGCTCCATTCATCTACAAAAACGCCAAAGAGGGAGCCACTACCTGCAACACCGTGTTAAACTTCTGTGTAACGTTTGTGATTGGCATTGATGCTATCATCACCAACGTTACAAATGTAAACACCACAAAATCCTTCGAGTAGACCACCCATTTTGATCGATTTCACTGCAACCAGAAATATGACAAGATATACGTGACAGGATAACCAGTCAACACATAACCTCGTGAACCAAAATTTTAAACCATTGCAATGAAATTTGGCTTCAACGACACTTTGAATCCTCAATATCCACATTTTGACTATGTCAAACTCAGGAGGTTTCACTTCACTGGGAAAATGCCTTTGGTGTAATTATTGCATAAATAAAAGGAAATGTTTAGGTATTCCATCTTTAAGATGTATAGAAGATTTGGGCACATGAATCTCTCGCTATAATATGTGCTAGTACAAGTGTGAGAAACTTTTAAAGTGTTTAGATCATTGAAATTATTTAATATTTGCACATAAATTTAACTTCTTTTATCATGTTTTGACAAGAACATCTGGAGCAAAAATAGATATTATTGTCCCCAATTTTGAATGCAAGCAAATTTTGAACTACACCAATCAAATTTAGTCACGATCGATCAAATCCAGTCAAATGAAAGTGGTGGAATGGATTTAATAAGTCTATAGGGTTTAAGAGATCATAAATTTGTCTAAGTGTTAAAAAATCCAAATGTGTAGGGCTTTTTGGTGCATGTTTACAATTTGCATGCAAATTATGTCTGAACCTTCGATTCCTCGATTTTCTCTTCCACCTTTGTTGATCACACTTTTGACTTGTATGATTAGGACGAAAGTATGCCCCTTTTGTTGTTTGGACTTTTACCGATTGAAGATTTTTTCTTGGATAAGCTACTTTGTGAGACTTTCAGAGGAGATTTCTTCAAAGATATGTGGAGGACTTTGGGTTGTCCAAGATATTGTAAAAGGAAATTTTATCATTTCTAGGGGGTTTGATTTTCTAGAGACTTGGAGATATGTTTTGTCAGACTATGTGTTTCCCATGATTTTGTACAAGATATTATATAAGAGGAAAATTTATGAGACTTTGAGTTCATCATAGTGAAGTAATTAAAAAATTTGTTGAACTTTATATCACAAGTTCTTTAGCATAAGCATGTGTTCTTATGTCAAGTGTTTATCTTTCTTTGTTCGTTTCATGCATATGCAATCCTTATCAGAAGTGTTTCTTTTATTAAATGATATACTTGCAAACTAAAATAAGATTTGTGTTTACTTATCATCTTTCAACTTATATTCCTTTCCCAAGAGTAAAATCCCACCCCCATAAGTTAGTGTAAATATTATACATGTATTTTCTTGCTAGTTTTGGCTTTCAATAAAGGGTTCCTCCCATCACAATAGAGGAGGGACTTTGTCCCACACGTTGTTGACAAAGCAACATATTTTTCCAATGGAAAAAATTGCTAATAGTTTTTGTGACTCCATTAGGGAACGTTTATACTTTACATATAGCCTATAGGGAATCTTTGGGACGTGGAGAGTCATAGTTCTTGTTTTCGATCATTTTTAGCTCTCTAATTTTAGTGAGAGAGAGATATATATTTGTAGTAGCAAAACACTTGCTTTGTGTACTTGTACTTGTGTTATTTCTAACAATGAGAACAATATTGTGGGGATAAACCATAGGGCCATTGGCTCTAGGTAGACCCTTACATGAACTTACTAGGGGTTTAAGAAAAAAAAATCATAGCATAAGGGTGATGGAAAAAAAAAACTAGATGAACACATTCAATGCATACAGATTCAAGGTAAAATTTAGTGTTTCACGTGGTGATTTAGGTCTTGAGTGTTGGGGTTAACACACCAGTTGTACAGACAACATATTAGATCTAAGAATACATGCAAATAAAAGTGGATATTCTGCCAAAAGAAATATACAAAACAAGAGACATAAATCAACACCAGATTTAACGTGGTTCACCCAATGTGGGCTACGTCCACCAAGAAACAAGCCAATATATTATCCAAAGCTTTGACAAGATATACAATAAAGATTTACAATCTTCCACACCTCTCAGATGTTTAGTACTTTCTTCCTTCAAGCTTTTGCTCTACCACCAAGAATTCTCTCTCACCAACCTTTTTCAAGTTCTTTCTAATTCTTGTTTATCATTACGTTCTAAACCCTAGCTTTTGTGCTTATATAGTTGTTTATAGACTTAGGGAACTTAGCCATGCAATTACAATCAATAGATATACTTTAATGCTAAAAATAGATCTAATTCCCGAGAGTTAATTAAAACATCCTCGCATAGGTAACTGGTACCGGTTCTGCCTAACCGTCGCCAGTTCCTACTTTCCTTTGACCGATGTCGGTCTTCCCTGACTGATGTCGGTCTTCCCTTAACCGATGCCAGTTACTGTGCTTTCCAACAAGTTCCAATTACATGCTAAAATGAAGTAATTGAGCTCCATGACTCAACAATCTCCCACTTGGAGTTTAATTACTACACCATACTTGTACATCGTCATTCTTGGATTCTTCCTTAGCTTTCTTCCTCTTCAAGTCTCAAACTCGAAGACCAACAGAAGTGGAGTGTAGCTCCAACTTCTCCTTTATTAATGGCTTCATTAGCATATCCGTAGGGTTCTTACTCGTATGAATCTTTTCCAGATTTAACTGTCCATCCTCCAATACCTGCCGTATGAAGTGATACCTCAACTGAATGTGCTTCGTTCTCGAATGAAACGTTGAGTTCTTTTCCAAATGAATTGCACTATGACTGTCACTAAACAGTTTACAATCACTTTGCTCCTTTCCCAACTCTTCCATGAACCTACTCATCCATATCATCTCCTTGCTAGCCTCTGTAGTTGCAACATACTCTGCCTCTATGGTAGACAAAGCCACAACCTTCTGCAATCTCAAAATCCAGCTAACTATCATTCCATTGTACGTACCCAAAATTGTAGGGTACTGCACCATCAGAACAACGTAACACGTGCCCCAATGATGATACAGGTCTCCCCGCAAGTTGTTCGGGATCCGGAAATGCTCCCCAAGTATGCGTTAACATCCCGCATACCCCGCTTAAACTCCTGTGTGCTTTGTTTTTCTCTTTTCCCCTCTTTTCTTTTCCTTTTGCTCTTCAGTTATGAAACCGCTGCCCTGCCTGGGCGGCGGTCTTATGACTGCTACCTAGACAAGGCAATGATCCTGTAACTGCCGCCCTGCTCAGGGTGACGGTCCTTCACGCATTTTCCAGAATGCTCTTTTAACGCGACTCACGTAAAAATTCAACGTTTAGCAGCTTTTTTTCACTGTTTTTGCTTGTATTTATGATTCTGGTTCCTTGGAATAGTGTTTTTGCATTTTTTATGGTTTAAGAAATCAATTTGGTTTTTACCTTTGGGGTGAATGGAAATGCTATAAATAGTTAGCTTGTGCTCAAGCAAATGTCCCCTCAAATTTGCCTCTCAATTTCTTATTCTGATAGCTTAATCTTCCATTTTGTCTAGGATTCATAATTTTGTTCATTGCATGCTTAGTTAGTGTTATTTTGCTATTAGAAAGCCACATATCCATCTTATGCAAGTGTTGTCATTACTTTATGCAATCCATTAAGGTAGAACAGTTTAATTTTCAGTAGGAAGCCATTAAAGTTACAGGTTTTGTTCGTCAAAAAGGATAGTTTCAGGTTCTGGATGTTTTATGTTGCATGACTCACAATAAATCCCGCTAGGAATTACATAAGCCAAGCTCAGTACTCTTGCACTATCCCTCTCCTACTCGCATTGTATTCAGTCTGCATCCTAAGCTGCCTTGGTTCCAATATCTACTTTTTTTGATGCTAGCATTACACGCTTTTCTAGATCCACGTGAACACGAAGGAACGAGGAGATCACACTGAGGGGACAAAGCCACACACACCATCGGATTCGCCACTGTTCTGCAAAATCCAGGTTCAAGCTTTCAAAGTTCTAGTTAAAAAAAGCATATCAAAAAAATAGTCAATCATTTCATTTCAGCTAGTTTCACTTTTGATATTGCCAGGGAAGCTGTGAGGATTGATAGTTTCTGAGAAACTATGATTCACTCCTCACTTCTAAGGTAAGATCGAGAGTCTTTCAAATAGAGTAGATCAGTTATCAGGTTATTTAGAATAGATCTACAAACTACACAGACAAGTAGCTATACTCGGTTGCTTTGTTTGTTTTAAATTGCATCATTAGTTTAGTTGTCATTTTTAGATATATTAGATAATTACTCTTTAAATTTTGTTCAGTAGTGTATCAATAACTATCATATTTAGGAATATATATAGACATATCTTTCACGGTTAAATTATTCTGTCATTAGTTAGCTTAGTATAATTCCTTTTGTATGACAATCACGGGACCTAGGGAACCCAAAGAATACATATTCGAGTCAATCGTGCCTCAACCCAATCTCATCACAGCAATAACCGACATAGATCAGAATCTTAGAATCCAAGTCTTCCGAACAACAACAGATTTGCAACAGATCAGCTCACAGTTAAGCGGGTTAAACATAGAAGACGACCAAGCGCATTCGTTTTGGTCAAATCAGCCAAACTACAGATTATCCTAGATAACTATTCGCATGACTGTAGAAGGGCTTGAAAGAGAACAAACATTCGGTTGTGATCCTTTGGTCCCATAGCCAGACGCAGGAGATACCCTCACAGACTGTGAGATACTCTGAAAAGATCACACAACTGTTAATTCTGAATATAGAGGCCGAGAAAGCATATGACTATTAGATACTAGGGATTAGGGACTAATTTCGTACATGACCATAGCAGGTCCACAACAACCATGAATCTACGGTTGTGACCCACAAATCCCGCAACCCAACGAATCCACAGGTGAATTAGATATAGATGTTGGCTTATGCACATTAGTATTCAGATCTACTCCACTTCCACCTATCATCATCGAACAGTCATCCTTGTTAGACATAGCAGCTAATATAGCTAAGGAGTTCTGGACTAGGCCAGATAATTGCTCGTAGAATCCATTGTACCCATCATCTACCCTATGACCCTATCTGGAGACATACACGAAACTATCCCAGGTCATTTTCTGCGTATCCCACAACCCATAGATCGAATTACGCCAGAGCTCGACATTGATTGGATCCTTTTAGCAGTCATCCTCGCCGATCGATCTATCACACCAGTTCAGGTTAGGAGGGCCTTCTTTGCCTTAGATTTACAGATTCCACTAGTGTGCGTTAAAGACATAAGATTGCCTAACTAGTTTTTCTGCATCCCACACATATTCCATCCCCACCGGCTATCTCGGCACGACCTCGGGAGGTCGGGTGCGAGGAAGAGTTACTTGTAGATTCCCACGCTCGCATGTCACTTTTCTGTCGTACATCCACCTACTGGGAAAATATATCTAGTAGTGCTCCTCCTACCATCCAGATCTTCAGCCATATCTGAATCAACATAGCCATGTAATGAAATATCTAAACCTCCATAACATAACTGCATTTCAAATACCTGAGTATCCATTGGACTTCTTTCTAATGCTCTTTACCTAGATTGGCCATATATCTACTCACCACTCCCACTACCTGTGCAATGTCTGCTCTAGTACAAAGTATAGCATATATGAGACTCTCAACTGCTGAAGCATATAACACTTGTGTCATGTATTTGACCTCCTCATGTGATGATGGAAACTGATCTTTACTAAATTTGAAGTGTTCAGCCATAGGTGTACTAACAGGTTTTTCATTCTGCATCTTGAACATTTATAACCCCATGTAAATATAATCCTTCTGAGACAAATATAATTTCTTGTTCTTCCTATCTCTATGTATTTTCATGCCAAGGATTCTTTTTACAGCTCTTAAATCCATCATACAAAATGTGTGAGCTAGCTTTCCCTTAAGCTCACCAATGCCCTATATACTAGATCATGTAATAAGCATATCATCTACATACAATAACAAAATAATATAGCTCCCATTTTCAAGCTTCTTGAAATAAACACAATGGTCATATTCACATCTCAAGTAATCATGCTCATGCATAAAACTATCAAACCTCATGTACCATTACCTTAGAGCTTGCTTCAGCCCATATAGACTCTTTTTCAACTTGCACACTAATTTCTCCTTACCCTTGACTTCATACCCAAGCGGATGTTGTATATAAATATCTTCATCCAAATCACCATGAATAAAATTCGTCTTCACATCTAGTTTCTCTAAATGTAAATAATGTACTACAACTAAACTCAATACAGTACGAATAGAAGTCATCTTAACAACAGGAGAAAATATTTCACCAAAGTTAATATCTGCTTTCTGTGTAAATCATTTTACTACAAGCCTTACCTTATACCTTTTTTGTCCACCCTCTTCTTCCTTGATCCTATAAACCCACTTGTTCTACAATTTTCTCTTACCTGCTGACAACTTAACCAAATCCCAAGTCTGGTTCTGTTCCAAGGAGTCCATCTCCTCATCCATGCCATGTTCCCACTAGATGTGAGTATTATCCTGCATTGCTTCTTCAAAACTTTTTGGTTCACCATTATCAGTCAATAATAAATAAAATAGAGAAGGTTTAAATCTTTCTAGAGGTTTACTTACCCTTTGTAACCTTCTCAAGGGAGTTTTGGGTACATCAGGCTCATTCTGGACCTCCTTGACATTTGTATCCAAATTTGTCAATGACCAACGTCGGTCACTTGTAATTGATGTCGATTCTGATAACTAATATCAGTTGGGATCTTCTATAACCGATACCGGTTCTGTTGACTGATGTTGATCAGGGATCAACTGACACTGGTTACTGTGTAACCCTGTCGGTATTACTTTAAAATACAAGAGTTCATTTTCATTCATAAAATTCTCAACCGGTTCGTCCTTGGGTACCAAAATTTGATCCATGTACATTCTTTATTCATTCCATTCAATGTCACGACTCATAATAATTTTAGAATTCTCTAAATCCCAAAAATGGAATCCAAAATCACCAGATCCATAACCAATGAAAGTGCATCTCTTCGATTTTGCATCCAAATTTTTCCTATTTTCCTTATCAATGTGCACAAAAGCTTCTAAACCAAAAACTTTAAGAAAAAAAATATCTACCTCTTTTCCGGTCCAAGCTTCCTCTAGTATTCCTCCATCTAGTGAACTTGAAGACCCATGGTTAATCAAACAAACTGATGTATTAACTGCTTCTTTCCAAAAATTATAAATGTAATCTAGAATGTATCCTCATACTTCTAACATGTTTCATGATTGTCCTATTCATTTTTTCTACAACACCATTCTCTTGTGGTGTTCTTGGAACTGTTCTTTCTCTACATATCTCATTCACTCAACAATAATCATTGAAATCCTTACTACAGTATTCACCACCATTATCATATCTAAGGCACTTTAAATTTGAATTTGATTCATTATCAACAAGGGATTTCCATATTTTAAAAGTCTCAAAAACATCAGATTTATGTTTAATACAATAAACACATACCTTTGTTGTAGCATCATTAATGAAGTAACATAATACTAGGATCCTCCATGAGAAGATACCTAAGTTGATCCCCACGCATATGAGTGTGAAAGCTCCAATTTATGCTTCTTCTTAGTTGCCACAACTTTGAGAATTCTCACTCTCTTTTTCTTTCCAAAGATAAAATGCTAACATAAATCAAAATCAAAATCTTTCAAATCTGATAACTTACTCTTAGCCTTTAAGATTTGCATTATTTTTTGACTCATATGGCCCAACTAATTATACCACACACATGCATCTAAATCTGAAGTAGATAATGCAGAAAAAGAATCAGTAACATAGGTAGATAAATATAACGTTCCTACCTTCTTACCTCTTGCCACAATAAAAGAACCCTTGGTGACTTTCCAAGAGTCTGTTGTGAATGTAACCATGCAACCAAATTCACCTAGTTTCCCTAGGGAAATAAGATTCCTCTTGAGGCTTGGCACATGCCTCACCTCTTTCAATACCCATGTATTTTCAATCTACAATTTTAAATGAACTTGCCCTTTACCAATAATACTGCAAGGATTATCATCACCCAAATAAACATGTCCAAAATTACCCTAGACATAGTTTTTGAAATAACCCTTATTAGGAGCTACATGGAAAGAACCTCCTGAATCTAAAACCTATTATTCAATTCTACTATCTAAATAAAGAATAAGAGCATCTTGCATTACCTCTGTTGCTGCAAGATTTTCTTCTTTACCTTTGTTTGGTTGTTGGTTCTCTTTATCCTTTGACCAACAATATTTCTTTACATGTCCTTTCTTTCCAAATTTCCAACAAGTAATTCCCTTACCTCTGGATTTAGATCTACCATCCCTTGACTTTTATTTCCCATTATTACTCTTGGATCTCTCCTTCTACCTGTCTCTTCTTTCTACGTTTGAAACATTCCCAGATGATTCCTTTCTACTTTTCCTGTGAATTTCTTCATTCAAGATTATACTAACCACATCATCAAAATTCAAAATATTATTAGCAGATGTTGTATTAATAATAGTCATTACCAATTTATCCCAACTATTAGGCAAAGAACATAAGAATAAAAGTTCTTTCACTTCATCATCAAATGATATATCAACCAATTTTAATTGATTTACAATAGATCAGAAATCATTCAAATCACTAGATGTAGATCTACCTTCATGCATCTTAGAACTAAATAGTTTCTTCATAAATAAAATGTATTTGAAACACTAGGTTTTTCATATAAATTTTCAAGAGATTTCATTTACTCTATCGTAGATGTTGCTTCTATAATATTGGAAGCCATGGATGATGTCAGGCTCAATCTTATAGATCCCAAATACTTTCTTTCAAGAATATTATATTCCTCATCATTCATGTTCGTAGGTCTATACTTTTTGTCTAACGGTAAGTACAAATATCTTTGATACAGATAATCCTCAATCTTCATCTTCCATAATTGATAATTTCGGTCGTCAAACTTCTCTACCTTGTATTTGTTTTCTTATGCCATTGTTCTAGCTCCCACTCAATTAGAAAACTTTTTATGATTAAATTTATCAACACATAAAACCCTCAAACAAATCTCTAATACCAGTTGTTGGGGTTAGCAAGGTTTTATAGATTATATATCAGATCTAGGCATACATGCAAATAAAAACGGATATTCTACCAAAAGGACATATACCAAACAAGGGATATAAATCAACACCATATTTAACGTGGTTAACCTAGTTTGGGCTACATCCACTAAGAAACAAGCCAATATATTATCCAAAGCTTTCACAAGATATACAATTGAATATTTACAATCTTCCACACCTCTCAGATGTATAGTATTGTCTTTCACTCAAGATTTTTCTTATTCTTCAAGAATTCTCTCTCTCACAATTATTCTCATAGTAATCATCAAAATTTGCAAGTTCTTCTTAATTCTTACTTCTAAATCCTAGATTTCATGCTTATATAGGTGATTTACAAACTTAGGAAGCTTAGCTATGTAATTAAAATCAATAGATTTGCTTTAATACTAAAAATGGATCTAATTTTCGAGAGTTAAATAAAACACTCCCGCACAGGTAACCAACGTCGGTTAGCCCTAACCGATGTTGGTTCCCCCTTTCCTAACTGATGTCGCCCATTCCCTCCTTAGCTAATGTCGGTGACTGTATTTTCTAGCAAGTTTCATATTACATGCTAATCTGAAGTAATTAAGCTCCATAAATCAACATTTCATTGGATACGTTCTTCACCATGGCTCTAAGGTCATTAATATCATCTTGATTATTGGGAGAATAAGTTATGGAAGCATATAGATTTGATGGAGTAATTTTGGCTATGGGACAAGAGAAATATAGGGTTTAATACTTTGGGGAAAATATGGCAAAATGAGGTGTAGGAAGTATATGATCTATTTTTCTAGCTTATATTAAATAATTTTCAGCCCTAATGTATATTGTATATGCATCCATTAATTTTGTTGATCCCATAAATTGGATCATTACTGATGTAATATCATAATAAATATCTCACAAAAAGTATTGAAAAATTCACCTTGAGGAGTTGGTTTCAGAAAATCTAGAATCTTGTTTCAAGTCCTCTAAAATCTGAAGTTGAAATCCTCCATTGGTTCAGTAGGAGCTCTCTTAATAGTTGTCAATTTTTTCAACGAAGAGATGTTGTATTCTTTATCTTCAAACTACAATATCATCTCACGAATGGATTAAGTTAGGACATATACTTATATACCATTGTAGCACTTTTCCTTTAAAAGAGGAAGGTAAAATCCTTATTGTGATCATCATCCTCAGTTACAAAATGGATTGAATGCACATTTTTGATATCTTAGATGTCTTTTATAGGGGTGGTAAGGTTTTCAGTATTTAATAATGGGATAATTTTCAAATTAGCAGTTGGTATATCATTATGTATGGTTAAAGATAAATTATTGGCTCCATTAAAGGTTGCGAAAGGTAGGTTTCTTTGGAGATCCATGAAGGGGATAGGTCTTAAATTTTTGACGGGAAAAGAGTAGGGTATATAAAGAGGGGGATTGGTATAATAATCCTATTAGGAGGTGATTGAAACCTCTAAGCTAATATTACATTCTTTCTTATTCTCCTTGGTGAGATTTGTGGTTGCTTAACTAGATCTCTTCTAGCCTAAATTTTTCTTGTGTGTATCCTTCTTATGAAAAATGGGAACTGAACTACTTGAAATAGTATATTTGAATTTGGGAGCTTCTAGATGTGTTAAAATATTCCTCCAAAGATCAAATATCCCTAGGATACACACCAATATTAGTGAAATATTATCAAAAGTGATATATAATTGACTCAAATTTATCCCACTGAGCGTGCCAAAAAATGTTGTCACATGAGATTGCACCCTTTGATGAAGCTAAGCTCAACACCTTAGTGAAACATGGATTGACATTCAAAATATGGGAAAATGATAGCTTTAAGGTAAATCTCTAGAAAATTTTGCTTCCTTCTATTCTACCTCATTGTAACTAATCTAGACCAGCACTGATGAAAGTAATTTTATCTAATCCTACCATAAGAATTCCAAGGGACAAGAGTTTAGAATCGAATAAAAGATGAAAAATAAAGGTGAAACACTAAACTAAAAAATAGTTCAATTCTATCTTGAAAGATACATATATATAATATTACATGTGAAGTTCTAAAGTAATTTGAATGTGCACATAAATTATGGGAGAAATAACCATTAGATGAGACTTAAATGTATGAGAGGACTGAGATATTCACATTAAATGCTAACGTTTACCAAAAAAAGAGATAACACTTTCATATACTATCATCAAAAATTATCCATTCTACAAATCCATGGAGTTAGAAGTGAGTCAAAACTTCATGAACACATTACAGAGGTCTATGAGAAAAATATTATTTCTCAAAAAGGAAGAGGTTCTCTATGGCCTAAATTATTAGAAAAGACCATTTATGTATACCCATATACTCACATTTATAGAAAATAGAGAGGAGGAAAAATAGAATCAGATCACACCCGTAAATGAATAAATTCAACACACTCTGTCAACTTACTAAGGACCAATTGATGTTCAATTTGTGGGCACCTAAGGCCAAGTATCTGGAAAAGAGGGCACCTAAATTTCTTATAAAATCAACGCCATCAGACCATTTCTGGACAAAGAGGGAAGCATTATTCAAGATCATTAATGTTAATTTTTGGGGTGGTTGGGCATGTTGATCTTAGTTAGGCATGTATTTTCTATACTCCACGGTTTTTTAGACAATCTGATATATTTCTTATATCCTATGGATTTTACACCATTTGGAAGATCTTGGATGATATGTGATTTTGTTCCTAACTTCTACCTTTAATTGATGATCTCTCCATTCCATTTCATAACTTTGGTTTACACTAGTATAACACAACCTTCTTATTTCTGTTTAGTATATTTGATTGAATAATTGTACCTAGGATCCTTTGTTTTCTGTATTTACTCTAACCTGCATAATTTCTCTCTCTTATTCATCCCATAGATTTTCATCCCTATGAGGGTTTCATTTTCCAATGGAATCCTCTTTTTCTCGTGGATCTCATTCACTCCTTTTCTTTTATTTCCACAATGTTTCATGTCTTTATTATTTTTTCCATGATATATAACGTGTGGCCTTTCTACTTACTAATATACTTACATGAAAGCTTATATTACCGCTGATGAAATTTTGCAATACACTATTTCTTCAATCCACATAGCACCATGTTCCTATTAGTGCAGAATCACAGCACTCCCAAATGAATTATGGACTCATTTGTGTGAGTGGTGCATTGGGTTTGATTTCACAACATGGGACCATCTCTCAAGTTGTGGGACTTACAAAACTTGAGATGGACGTCCAGAAGAAAGTCGATTCTTGCCTCCTAATCTACACTACCACGAGCTACTCTAGTGCAGGAAGAATCTTACTAATCCTAATCTAACCACTCCAAGGGACCCGAGAGAAAGAGAGAGTGAAAGAAAGCCTACACTAAAGAGGTGATACACCAGAGAAGGGAAAGAGTGAGATGCTTTGTTAAGGGAGGATGAAACAAGGAGAGGAAGGAAGATGGGAAGGTCAGGCAGAAGTGACTCAAAATTCCCAAATCCTAATCCATGATCAAAACTCCATGAAACACAATGCCCTACACCTGTAAATGCAAAATACATGCACATAAAATAGATTTGAAAGGGAGAGGCATGAGGAGACAACAAAACAATGCAAAGGGTTGAGGAAACACCACAAAAACACGTTTTATTTCTCTATATGGGTGCACAGACCATTACATTTCTACTTAAAGGTGAAAAAATGCTTTCCAGGCATAGGAGAAGGTTTTTAACTCAAAATGGAGTTGGGAAAATAAATTTGATAGAGTTTCCCTACGCCCAGAAATCTCTCCCCCTTCTCAAATGAGAAGTGTTACAATATATAGAAACAAAAAGAGAGAGAAGAGGGAAAATTTGAATCCTGTTTCAACCACCACGGGATATGCAGATCCTACCTTGAAGACTCAACCACTATCAATCAATGCCCATTTCAAATTTGCCCCAAATCTATCGATTCATGCTCCCTATGTCTGTCCATCGTATTGAAGAAGAACGACATATCGAATCAAATCAGATCCGATAGCTGAGGAAATCAGATTCTGCTTTAATGGCCTGGAAGAGATTTTCCCATTTTCACCCACCAATGCCTACAAAAAATGATATCTTGAGGTAAGTGGGTCAATTTGTTTTGTTGATCTGACGGTCTACCTGAAAGAACATGCTATTGGTACCAAGATTTAATAGAGGTGTTTTTAGCTCTGGTTTAGTTAAAAGATATGGCTCTCTAAATGTGTGTCCTGTGTATGTGTGTTCTACAAAAAATTGCTCGGGAAATAAATTTGAACTTATCTCCCGTTTTGTAGATCCGCTGATGACATGGCATCAAAGAGGGAATATCGGCGGATTGGTATTTGCAAGAAATGACGATTTCAGACTGTTTTCCATAAGTTGTTTGTTGATTGACAAGGTAAGTGCAAAAATTCTATTTTTAGTCCGAAGCCCCAAATCCCCGCATTAGCTTTTCGATGGTGGCAGCGTGGATTCGCTTTTGATTTTAATGCCTTTTGGGAAGAGATGTGCTCCAATCATTTCACTTTTTCCTTATGTCGGTCCGAGTTCCTTTGCCAAAAGACTCTCCCAAAATCCGCAAGTCCACCTTTAAAATAGAAAATTGGTTCCCTTCTAACTTGGCTTGACTCAGGTTCATACAAGGAATTAGATCTTGTTCCTTTACCTCATTTCTTGAACAGGTGAGAATAAATTCTCCGAAAATGCATTTTTACAGATCCGTTTGAATGCTTTAAATGTCTGCAAATTAACTTGAATCACAAAAGGTAGTTTCAAAATAGGGGAGCTTAATTTGGATAACAATTTGGTGACTCACATGGTCATCTTCTTGAACTAGATGAATAGACCAGTGGCCAGTCTTGCAGGACAATTAGCATCCATTAGGCATGGAGTCAAACCTTATGTCTTGTGAATTCTCTTATCTAGCATGGACTCTGAAAATATGACCTCTGAATTTCGATTTCTTGGAAACCCGCTGAAAATTGAAGTTGATACTTCACCAATAGCCAATTCAAATACACTATGCAAGAGCAATACAATAACACCAAAAACTATGGTACAAACTGAAAATCATACATACTCTAAATGGAACATGTATGAGTGTTAATAAAGCATGATTCTTCTACTGAAAACAAACCTACCTACACTACTCTAACCAAGAGCAAAGGGAACTCAAAGAAATCCTGCAACTGGCGGGGAGAAATAGCTTCCCTTCCTCAAAATTGGCAACCATGCAACTGATTTGGCACTGTAACAATGGCTGGTTGTCTTTAATGAATAACTTAAAATAATCTATTTAGTGGTGTAGCTAAATCATCAAGGAATTAGTATTAATGGGATATACATGTTTTAATATGATATTTAATTCGGCCTTTCGGAAAACTTGGTGTTAATGGTGACCCTAAGTACTTTGATACTCATCCTCATGCTATACAGAGAATGGCAAGAGTATCGTTGTAAAAGGTAATCTCCTAAGGCTCCAAAGAAACCAAGTACCTGATCTGGGAATGATCTGAAACTTTAAATGTGCCCATTTCTCTGAAGATTCAAATGGATGAAATGAGAGTCTTCATTGTGGACCATATTAAGTGGATAAGTACAGTGGGAGATGTTGAAATAGATTCATCTTCAACGTAACGAGTGTACTTATCCTCCTATGATGATCCTGGGATTGGCCATGTCTGGCATATATCTTGGTTCCAGAGGGCTGTTATGCAAGATGCAGGTTGTTGTTCTTGAAATAAAGTAAATACAAACTCCATGGCATTTAGACTAATTGTGAAAGGGATAGTTGTGAGGTGGTGGAAGACTTAAACTCATAAGACTAGATGTGTATGTCTTGAGGTTTTTCTATAACCTGCACGGCAGAAATCTTTGGCCAAAGTCTGATATGCAGTTTGCCTCCTTATGGTCTGTGCATGCATGTCTGATCAACCTAGTCCTCCATGATGTAAACTTAAAATCTGTCAATAACCTGCGCCATGGTTCCCCTGAACATTCAAACATGAGGTAGGAAATGGTCAAGACTCTACCTCGACATCATAGCTTAAAGTTGGAAAACTAGCTGGGATGGTAGAACCCAAGGACTCTTCACGTGGCATGCTCCTCACTTGGATCCTCTAAAAAAATGTATGAGTCCGAAATCCTCCAGTAAGCCATAATTTCACTCGAAGTCTTTGGCGATTAGGACTATCTCTTTCTTCCCATGCTTGAGATCTAGATACACCCTTCTCAGCCACACATGCAGCTTGACCACAGCCTCCTCCATCAGGCTTAGATCAACAAGGGAACCTTTGAAAACTCAAATTTTACAGCCCAACTCTTCAGATTAAATAAATCTGTATCGAATGCAGCTGTGTAATCCTATTGTTTGATGTATGTCCTTGGATGGTTATATATATTGTTCCCCATTTTCCAACATGGGTTTGGGTAATTTTGAGGAAGGATAGGTTGATTTACAACAAAATTTGCAATTTTTTGTGATGTGAAGGGAAGCGCATTGCTTCTTGGATCTTTTTAGAGAGGGGATTGGCTGTTTGGGAGGGAAAAGGGATAGAGAGAACTAAGGTGGGGTGGAAGACTAGGGAATGGAGAAATGGATTTCAACACTTAGGGTAGCAATTCAATGGGAAGCTTGGACTCTTGAAGCCCATGTTGAAATGATAAAGACTTGAGGAGTAGAGAGAAAATGACTAAGGCAGGGAGCTGGTGATAGGACTTACCCATTAACAAGGTTGTCCTGGCACAAAGTTCTCATAAGCCTCTATCTCCACTCTGCCCATTCTACAAGTTGAGGTAGCATTTCAATCATGAAGTCCAGCTTCTCCTGAGGGTTGTAATGTCTTGGAAAAGGGCCTTTCCATGGACAAGGTACCCTACAACCAATGTTGAAATGCCTTCATTTGAGTTGTTTCCATTGAGTTGAACCAGGCTAGCCTCTATTTTTCGAATCTTTTCCAGTAAACCAACATCCTCTACATAACTATCACCATCATATGCATCCCCTTATCCTTGATAAGCTTCATGGTCAAATTGGTTTTGACACTACTCATATGGGTAAGCATAATGGTTCTGGATCTGATCATAATGTTGATCTGAGAGCAGTTGGGAAATACATTAGAGTTGGACTGTATTGCTGCTACTGTAAGATGTGAGTTCCATGAAGGGAATGAAGTCATGATTGCACAACCTCATGGAATGGCAGAAAATGAAAGAGATGAAAGAAGAAAATGGATGAAAATGAGTGGGAAATAGATGGGAAGAAGGTATACAACTCAGAGAATGGGTTTTTGACCAAATGGAGTCGCCAAATGTGCTTGAAAGTGTCTCCAAAGGCTAAAATCTTCACCAAGAGCACATTAAACCTGATGAAGTGAAGTGGTAAGGTGCTTCATACCTATCCCACCAGGTGTGCCAAAACTGTTAATCGGCACACTGTGGTGTTAGATTTTTTATTTTTTGCATGAGACACTAAGAGAAGATGAAATATCTAACCCCGAGTGTCCCACCAGGTGTGCCAAAACTATTAATGCAAAATCACAACACCTCCAAATGAGTTATGGATATGCTTTTCTAAGGCAAACTCATTTGGTGTCAATTTGCATAACATGGGACCATCTCTCAAGTTGTGGGACTTGTGGACTTGAGATGGTCCTCTGAAGAAAGCTAACTTCTTCTTCCTAATCCTAGCACTAAACTACTCCTAAGGAAGGAAATGAGACTATCTACTCCTAATCTAACAATTCCAAGGGACCAAGGAGAGAGAGAGCATGCAGAAATAGAGAAATCCTACACTACAGAGGTGATAGCACCAAGAAAAGGGAAGTACTTGATCATCAATCTTAGCTGCCTGAAGTGGAGAGATGTGAGCAGAGGAGAGGGTGGAAAAGATGCACCATAGACCAGAGATATATTTCACATAGAAAACCACTTCAAAACCCATGAACACAGCTCCCAAATCTACAAATGAAACATCCAAAACATGCACAAAATACTCCAGAACGATGAGAGGCAAGAAGATGTAATGAAAACAAGCAAAGGATGGACAAACACATTACAAAAATGAGTTTTATTGCTTCAGAAATTTGCACTGAGCATCATACACTAGCAAGAGGAAAAAAATGCCATTTACAGAGTAGGGGAGGAGAGGTTCAAACTCCATTTTGACCCTGGGGAAGAAAAGAAGGGGGAGGCAGAGACGAAAAATGAACAACCAACAACAACCCTTTACAATGAGCTAAGCTCTCACTTTTATAGATTTGATCATAGAGAGGAAAGAGAGAGGGAAGTGAGAAAAGAGACGGAAAATCTGATTGGAAACTCCACCACCATCCATCAATGCTCCTACAAATTTGCCTACAATATGTTGTTTTCTGGTTCCCCATGTTTTCTTGTCATGTTAGAGAAGGAGAGATGACAGACCAAAATAAAAAATTCTGGCAGTTGGAGCAATCGGATCCCGTAATAATGGTGTGAAATATGTTTTCCTATTTTCTACCCATTAAGGCATATAGAAAATGATATTTTATGTTTCCATGGTGTAGTGGAGGTCAAACGTTTTGTATAGGGTAGATCTTTCCAATGGCATCAGATTTGCTATATTTTGAGCCATGAGTCGAAAGATATGCCCCTTCAAAGTTTGTATCAAGTCTGTGCAAATGGACGGGAAAACAGTTTGAAAAAATGGCTTCCCCTTTTAAGATGTGGGAAAAGTGGTAGCCAGATTAAGGCAAAATTGGGTTTACAGGTTCATAATTTATCTTTTCCCCTTTTTCCGTGAGAATCAAAAAATCCAGAAAACTCCTACGGCCCCACTGCTCCGCTTGGACACATGGCACCCTTTTCTTAGTTGGGGAGGTGCGCTCCAATCTTTTCCTTCACCTCCCCACTTTGGCTTTGACTCGGGTTCAAACTTTGACTTTTTTTTCCTTTTTTATTTTAGAGCCTGCCCAAGTCTGTTAAATAGTTTTAAAACATGGATTCATGCGACAGAGTCATTTCTTCTCTTTCTTCTCACACAGGGGTCATGACCGATCCAATATTTTGCCGAGGGGCAAAATATGGATAACAGTGCCCTATAACCAATGTTGAAATCCCTCATTTGAACTGTTGCCTGTAATTGAACCATAGGTCAGCGTCCATTTTTTTAATCTTCTCTAGTAGATCAACAACTCCTCTGCATAACTATTGCCATTATATATGTCCCCTTTTTCTTGATAAGCTCCATGGCCAAACTGATTTTGACTCTACTCATATGGGTAAGCACAATGGTCCTGGATTTTGATTATAAAGTTCATCCAGAGGAGTTGGGAAATACATTGGAGGAGGACTGTATTGCTGTAAGTGTGAGTTCCATGAAGGGAATGAAGTCATGATTGCACAACCTCGTGGAATGGGAGAAAATGAAAGAGATGGAAGAAGAAAATGGATGAAATGAGTAGGAAATGGATAGAAAAGGTCTGCAACTCAGAGAATGGGTTTTTGACCAGATGGAGTCACCAGATGTGCTTGAAAGTGCCTCCAAAGGCTGAAATATTCACCAAGAGCACATCGAACCTAATGAAGTGAAGTGGTAAGGTGCTTTAGACATGTCCCATCAGGGCGCGCTTAAAAATTTTAATGCAAAATCACAACACCCCCAAATGAGTTCTACGAATATACTTTTCTAAGGTAGGGTCATTTGGTGTGATTTGCATAACATGGGACCATCTCTCAAGCTGTGGGACTTGCAGACTTGAGATGGCCCTCGGGGAGAAAGTCGGCTTCTTCTTCCTAATCCTAATGCTAAACTACTCCTAAGGAAGGAAATGTGACTATCTACTCCTAATCTAACAATTCCAAGGAGACAGAGAGAGAGAGAAAGTCATAAAGAGGGAAATCCTACACTATCGAGGTGATAACACCAAGAAAAGGGAAGTGCTGGTCACAATCTCAGCTGCCTAAAGTGGAGAGAGGTGAGCAAGAGGAGAGGGTGGACAAGATGCACCACAGACCAAAGATAGATTTCACACAAACACCACTTCAAAACCCATTAAACACAGCTCCCAGGACCTGCAACAAACATCAAAATATGCACAGTATACCCTGCAACAATGGAGAGGTGAAGAGAGATGCAATAAAATAAGCAAAGGATGGACAAATGCATCATGAAAACAAAATTTATTGCTCCAAAAGTTCACACAGTACATCATTAATAGGAAAGAGGCAAGAAAATGCCATTACAAAGCCAAGGGAGGAGGTTTAGACTCCATTTTTGACCCTAGGGAAGAAAATAAGGGGGAGGCAGAGAAGAAGAATGAACAACAACTAACTAACTTCTTGAAAATGTGCCTCTGTTACAATATATAGCAAAATGTGAAAAGAGAGGGAAAAACATGAGAAAATATGATTCTCTACTCCAACCACTGACAACATTCATAAATTTGGTCAAAAAGTCAAGGCTCCATCTGTAAATTCCATTCCCAAATGCATTTTGTCTGCTCGAGGGAGAAAAGACCCATATTTCATTAAATTTGGTGGTTAAAAACTGGTTCTATTTTAATTCTTCATCTGTTGATGGGCTCAATGCAAAAGCTCATATTTCCATGTATCTACTTGCAGACCAAATAAAATGACCCATACTTCATTAAATCTGGTAGTTGGAAACTGGTTTTGTCTTTTCCCATGCCCAAATGTGCTTTGTAATTTTCTCCCACAAATATCTACCAAAATACAAAATTGAAGACTCCATGATGAAGAGAATCTTCAGATCTTTCCATTGGTACCAAGATTGTCAAAAATGGAGCTCTGTATCAAAAGATATGGCTTTCTTGCTTATTTCCTTTACGTTTTCTGCTAAAAAACAAATTTTGCACATTTCCCCCGCTCCTCCGCTGATGACGTGTCATCCATTGGGGTTGGCAGAGGCAGGGGCTTCCTTTTCTTCCATTTTACATTTTTTGACAAAAAGTCAAAAAATCTCATTTGCCTCCGAAGGTCCGCCAGCCCGCATTAGCTTTTGATGTGCCAGCTCAACACTTAATTTTCACCTTTTTGACAAAAGGGAAAATTTTCACTTTTTCCTCCGATTCCCCACTTTGGCTTTGACTCGGGCCCAAATTTGACTTTTTCCTTTGCCTCATTCTATGGAATGCGAGCTCGTAGGTCTGAAACATTTTCCCTTCATATTTTCTCCATGTGTGGGATTGTCTTGACCAAATTTTCGGGGGGGGGGTGAATTTGGATAACAATTTGGTGACTCATGGGGACATCTGCCTGCTAGATGAAGAGACCAGTGGCCTTGAAGCATCCATTAGGCATGGAGTCTACCTGATAAACATGAAACTGATCTGAACTTTGAAGATCTGACCTCTGAGCCACTTGGAAACCCACTGAAACTTGAAGTTGGACTTCACCAAAAGCCATTACTGAATGCACTGTGCAAGAGCAATAGCACCAAAAACTATGTACAAACTGAAAATCATACATGCTCCAAATGGAACATGCAGAGTGTGCAAAAGCACTTCTTCTGCTGAAAACAAACCTACCTACACTACTCTAACCAAGAGCAAAGGGAGCTCAAACAAAGCCTGCAACTAGCAGGGAGAAATAGCTTCCCTTCCTAAAAAATGACAGCCATGCAACTGATTTGGCACTGAACATGGCTGGTTGGATGAGTGAAAAACTGACAATAAGTCGGTCCTCCACCCAAATCATCAAGGTATCAACATTAATGGAAAATACCTCCTCAAGCTGACCTGCATTGGACTCCTGGAGGTATTGATGGTGACCCTTGAGTACTTTGATGCTCATCCTCATGCCCTGAAGTAGGCATGATTTGGTTTTGGCTCCTTTGGCTCCAATGAAGCCAAGTACCTGATTGGGCATGGTCTGAATCCTTTGGATGTGCCCATTTCTCTGAAATTCAACTCCAAAATGGAGTCTTCTTGTGGACCTTCTTGGGTGGATGGTGCGAGAGAGATGATGACATCCTCCTACCTTTTCTCTTCCTCCTCCTGTGAAGAACATGGAAGAGCCAAGATCTTCTAATCTTGGTTCCAGAGGGCTGTTATGAAGTGCAGGTACTCTTGTTGTTCCTGAATGTTCTCCTCCATGGCAGCAGGCTTGTGTGCTTGGAAGGTTGAAGATGGAGCAAAAAATGATGTTATCTCCTCAGGCTCCTCTCATTAAAGCAATCTTCCAAGTCTGACAGGTAGTCTACCTCCTCGTTGTCCTGTTGCGTGTGTTCGACCTCCTCCATGGTGTCCTTTGAATCTACAATTTTCTCACCATGGTTCCCCTCATCTTCAAACATGGATTTTAAAATCTCAAACTCTTCTTCGACATTAGAGTTGAAGGGGATGAAGTGGGAGGAAGAACTGAAGGTTCTTCTATGGCCTCCTCCGCACTTGGAGCCTCTGAAACTGTATGGTCCTCCTCCACATCCGGAATGTACTCCTCTTCTTTTGGATTAGGAGTAGCTCCTTCCCCTATTTGATTTTGTAGCTATAGCTTCCACCACTTTTGGCTTGACCTCAACCTCCTCCATAGGCTTAACCAACAAGGGAACCTTTGAAAACTCAAATTTAGCAGCCCAAACTCTTCAAATTTTCTATCATTTCTTCTCTGTTGGGTTCCTCTTGTTTGATGTTCTCCTTGGCTGGTTTTTGGAGTCTCTTCCCAACATGGACTTAGGAAAGCAAGAGGAGTGGTGGTTTGGGTTCAATTAGTTTTTAATTTTTTGTGGCGGAGGGGAGGGAGGTGGAACTTCTTGTTTGTTGGAGGGGATGACTGGATTTGGAAGGGAAAAGGACAAAAGAACTGAGATGGGTGGAAGACTAGGAATGGAGAAATGGAATCAACACTTGGGGTAGCAAGTGAGGGAAGCTTGACTCTTGCCTCTGTTGAAATGATAAAGATTGAGGGAGAGAAAATGAAAGGCAGGGATATGGTGATTGACTTACCCATTGACAAGGTTGTCTCGCACTTTTCTCATAAGCCCCGATCTCCACTGTCCATTGTGCAAGTTGGGGTAACATTTCAATCATGAAGTCTAGCTTCTCCTGAGGGCTGTAGTGTCTTGGAAAAGGGCCTTCCCATGGACAAGGTGCCCTACAACCAATGCTAAAATCCCTCATTTGAATTATTGCCCTTAATTGAACCATGCCAACCTCCATTTTTTGAATCTTCTCTGGTAGATCAACATCCTCTGCATAACTATCGCCATTATATGTGTCCCCTTGTTCTTGATAAGCTCCATGGCCAAACTGATTTTGACTCTGCTCATATGGGTAAGCATAGTGGTTCGGATCTGATTATAATGCTGATTTGGAGGAGTTGGGAAATACATTGGAGGTGGACTGTATTGCTGTAAGTGTGAGTTCCATGAAGGGAATGAAGTCATAATTACACAACCTCATGGAATGGGATAAAATGAAAGAGATGGAAGAAGAAAATGGATGAAATGAGTGGAAATGGATGGAAAAGGTCTACAACTCAAAGAATGGGTTTTTGACCAGATGGAGTCGCCAGATGTGCTTGAAAGTGCCTCCAAAGGCTGAAATCTTCACCAAGAGCACATCAAACTGATGAAGTGAAGTGGTAAGGTGCTTCAGACCTATCCCACCGGGTGTGCCAAAACTGTTAATGTGAAATCACAACACCCCCAAATGAGTTATACAGGATCTACTTTTCTAAGGCAGAGTCATTTGGTGTGATTTGCATAACATGGGACCATCTCTCAAGTTGTGGGACTTGTGGACTTGAGATGGCCCTCTAGAGAAATCAGCTTCTTCTTCCTAATCCTAATGCTAAACTACTCCTAAGGAAGGAAATGTGACTATCTACTCCTAATCTAACAATTCCAAGGAGAGAAGGAGAGAGAGAGAGAGAGAGAGAGAGAGAGTGCATAAAGAGGGAAATCCTACACTAAGAGGTGATAGCACCAAGAAAAGGGAAGTGCTGGTCACAATCTCAGCTACCTGAAGTGGAGAGAGGTGAGCAGAGGAGAGGGTGGACAAGATGCACCACAGACCAGAGATAGATTTCACATAGAACACCACTTCAAAACCCATTAAACACAGCTCCCAGGACCTGCAACAAACATTAGAATATGCACAGTATACCCTACAACGGTGAGAGGTGAGAAGAGACAATAAAATAAGCAAAGGATGGACAAAATGCATCACAAATAGAATTTTATTGCTCCAAAAGTTCACATAGTACGTCATTAACAGGCAAGAGGCAAGAAAATGCCATTACAAAGCCAAGGGAGGAGGTTCAAACTCCATTTTCAACCCTGGGGAAGAAAAGAAGAGGGGAGGCAGAGAAGAAGAATGAACAACAACTAACTAACTTCTTGAAAATGTGCCTCTGTTACAATATATAGCAAAATGTAAAAAAGAGAGGGAAAAACACGAGAAAATATGATTCTCTGCTCCAACCACCGACAACATTCATAAATTTGGTCAAAAATTCAAGGCTCCATCTGTAAATTCCATTCCCAAATGCATTTTGTCTACTCAAGGGAGAAAAGACCCATATTTCATTAAATTTGGTCTGAAAACTGGTTCCATTTTAATTCTTCATTTTTGTATATCGATGAAAAATCTCATATTTCCATGTATCTACTTCGTAAACCAAAGAAAATGACCCATACTTCATTAAATCTGGTAGTTGGAAACTGGTTTTGTCTTTTCCATGCCCAAATGTGCTTTGTAATTTTCTCCCACAAATATCTACCAAAATACAAAATTGAAGACTCCATGATGAAGAGAATCTTCAGATCTTTCCATTGGTACCAAGATTGTCAAAAATGGAGCTCTGTATCAAAAGATATGGTTTTCTGCGTATTTCCTTTACGTTTTCTAAAAAAAATTGGCTCAGGAAAATTTTACACATTTCCCCCACTCCTCCACTGATGACATGTCATCCATTGGGGTCGGCAGAGGTAGGGGCTTCCTTTTTTCCATTTTACATTTTTTGACAAAAAGTCAAAAAATCTCATTTTCCTCCGAAGGTCTGCCGGCCCGCATTAGCGTTTTGATGTGCCAGCTCAGCACTTAATTTTCACCTTTTTGACAAAAGGGAAATTTTTCACTTTTTCCTCTGATTCCCCGCTTTGGCTTTGACTCAAGCCCAAATGCTGACTTTTTCCTTTGCCTCATTCTGGAATGCGAGCTCGTAGGTCTGAAATGTTTTCCCTTCATATTTTCTCCATGTGCGGGGTTGTCTTGACCAAATTTGCCCACAGGAGGGAATTTGGGATAACAACAACTTCTGTAATATTAGAAGCCATGGATGCTGCCAAGCTCAATCTTATATATCCCAAATATTTTCTATTAAGAATATTCCATTCTTCATCAATCATCTTCATATGTCTAGACTTCTCATCTAACGGTAAGTACAAATCTCTTTGATACAGATAATCCTCAATCTGCATCTTCCATAATTGATAATTTCAGCCGTCAAATTTCTCTACCTTGTATTTATTATCTTCTTCCACTGTTGTAGCTCCCACTCAATCAAAAAACCCTATGTGAGTAAATCTGTCAACACACAAAACCCTCTAAGAAAGCTCTGATACCAGTTGTTGGGGTTAGCACACTAGTTGTACAGACAATATATCAGATCTAAGCATGCATGCAAATAAAAGTGGATATTCTACCAAAAAAAAAATATAAAATAAGAGACATAAATCAACACCAAATTTAATGTGGTTCACCCAGTGTGGGCTACATCCACCAAGAAACAAGCCAATCTATTATCCAAAGCTTTGGCAAGATATACAATGAAGATTTACAATCTTCCTTCAAGCTTTTGCTCTACCTCCAAGAATTCTCTCTCACCAACCTTTTTCAAGTTCTTTCTAATTCTTGTTTATCATTACTTTCTAAACCCTAGATTTTGTGCTTATATAGTCATTTATAGACTTAGGGAACTTAGCCATGTAATTACAATCAATAGATATACTTTAATGCTAAAAATAGATCTAATTCCCGAGAGTTAATTAAAACATCCTCGCACAGGTAACCATCGCCGGTTCCTACTTGCCCTTGACTGATGTCAGTTTTCCCTGACCGATACTAGTCTTCCCTTAATCGATGTTAGTTATTGTGATTTCCTTCAAGTTCCAATTGCATGCTAAAATGAAGTAATTGAGCTCCACAACTCAACATTGAGCATGAGGATGTGTTTATAAGATTATTCATGGAAACACTACAAGATGCACCAACTGAGTGGTTTTATTATATGTCAACCCATTCTAATGCCAATTAGGCTACCATGAGGACAAAATTTAAAGAGAGATTTAAATCATTGGAAGATGTTGTAATATCCCTAATGGGATACCACTTAAAAATGCACAAAAATATTGAAAACTTGCAGCCACATCAAATATTGATTTTATTTATAAAGTAAGGACAACGAACTAAAGAAACTCAATATTTCCCAAATTACTTGAAGATATAAATAGGGCTTGATATTATTATAAATGACATACGGAAACTATTCTTGGCATATTACAGAGATTAAAATGCTGCCAGGAAATCACAGCGAGCCTAGACAGCTAGAAAACCCTCCACGTACAGGCTGTAAGTCGCCATGCTTGGGAAAGGGGTCAAAAAATGATGGAGGCGCCTTCAACGTGTTGCCACGCCCAGCCCAAAGGGCTGCAGTGAATCTGACTTGGAGCCTCTCTAATTATATTCCCCAAATGCCCCCAAAATTGGAAAACCCTCCACGTACAGCCTGTAAGTCACCATGCTTGGGAAAGGGGTCAGAAAATGATGGAGGCGAATTCAACGTGCTGGCACGCCTAGCTTAAAAATCTGATGTGAATTTGATCTATAGCCCCTCTGATTATCTTCCCCAAATGCCCCCAAAAATGGAAAACCCTCCACGTAAAGGCTGTAAGTTGCCACACTTGGGAAAGGGGTCAGAAAATGATGGAGGTGACTTTAACATGTTGCCACGCTTAGCCCAAAAGGCTATCATGAATCTGATTTGGATCCCCTCTGGTTATCTTCCCAAATGCCCCCACAACCCACGAAATCCTTTCTCGGAAACCTCTGATAATGTCTCTATGACACAACCCTGAAAATGGCTCCAAAAATGACAGACTAGGGTAGATCTCTCACTACCAAAAGAATGCCTTGCTAGCTAGGGATGAGTCTCTCACCACTGAAGCTAGGGTCCATGTGGAATTTGACTCCACAAGTTACAGATGTGCAACAACAACAGCTACACAAGAAGGTGTCAATAAAATGTATATCAAAAGTGCCTTTTCCTTACTCTCCCCACTCCTTATATACTTTCTCCTTGGCAAATGAGCCTTAATAACCCCCTAGGGCACATTTCATTCCATGGAGCGGCCAATAAAATGAAAGTAACTAAAGTTACTTTTTTCCCTTATAAGTCGCCATGGTCCAAAAGTAACCCCCAAGCGCAAAACATGGATATTAGTACCATGCGGTCGCTTCATAATAGCCCCCAGCATCCACAACCCCTTGGGTATGACCTGACTTGGACTTGACTTGACCCTTAGGCCTTTTGCATAGAAAAGGGGACATTACAAATGTTCATGTTTTCTTAGTATAATTAACTTAAATGAAGAAAGAAGCACATGAACATATGAAAGAGTTTTGTGGCCAGATCTTATTCATAGGATACCTCAAGCACCCACACGTGTAAAACACAATAAAAAGTGTTTTTTCGTCAATTTTCATCTCCTTAAAGTATTTTTATGCTGAGAAGATCACAACTGAAAGAATTAAATGATGCCCAATCATTGGCCATTAAATTCAAAAATGATATAATCTTTACTAAAAAGCTAAAAATTGTAACACCTCTTTTCACTTCATCAAAATTAGGGATTTTTTTAATCAACTCATTAATTATAGTTAATGCATTTAATGAATTTAATATGCAACAATTGAATTTCAGCAAACTAGAGTTATGAATCCCTAAGTTATTTTACGTTGAAATGAATAACATCATTTGCGGCAACTATTGAATTATTCCAGCATTATTAATTATCTTGACGCCTTTAATGATTAATTGTTTTCCACAGATTAATCAAAAATTAATTATTGTTTAGAATCCAACCAGACAAGCTATGATACCCATGTGCAATTGCAAGGGTTCAGATCCTACTCGGTCCCCTTAAACACTCATTACAAGCCAATATACTCAGTATATCATTTGGTTACCCTTTTTAAGGTACAGAGAATGTGTGTCTTCTTAGTGTAGCCTCCCGAGCATAACACAATTTAAAAGTAGAAGTGGTGATGAGACAATGTAATCAATCATTTGCACTGCCATGGTCGTAGTTTAGGGCATCATGCTAGCTAGCCTGGTTTCGTGATTACAAACAAGCCACATGAAACATGTCCCTACATTCACCAAACAATCGTCTCAATCATAGTATCAAGATTCTTTTCTATTCTTAGTTATTAAGTTTACTATTACTCTTGACTAAAAATTCTAAAAATTGGATCATGGAAAAAAATAAGGGTCAAAACTCAAATCAAAGTACTATAGACCCTATGGTTGAGAATACGGAAAATGACATCATTGCCTTGAAGAAGAAAGTATTTCAAAATGTACCAGTTGATTTATACAAGGATATACCAAGAAGAAACTTTGACAACCATAACAAAAACAATTGTAACCACTTGTCAACACCTCAACAACGTTTGGCACTTGAAGATCCTCATAATGTTTTTACTCCTATTGATACCTCTTTGAAGTTTAAGAGGTAGATGATATAAAAAATTACAGTTTTTCATAACTTGAGGTTGAAAAACTAGATGATGACTCCCATGTTGCGTATTTGGAATACAAATTAGATGGTGGAGATTGTAATGGTGATGTTGGAAACATAAAAATTTCACTCTTATGTTGTCTTCACAAGAGTTCAAAATCAAAAGAAGCAAGTTGAGCAAGTTAACGATACAACAAAAGAGAAAGAATATCCCACAACAACACTGTTATGCACAACACGGCCCTACTTTCTTTAAAAAAATGAAGGACCCTCATGAGATTTTTGAAAGCTTTATTTTATGGAGAAATGGATGTTAAACCAAATGAAACAAATGACATAACAAGAAAAAAAAGGGAGAAGAGAAAATTAGAATAAAAACCTCACAATTGACTATTCGTGGTTTTATACACTCTCCTCATATTATTTTCACATTTATGAAATTTTCTTATTGATCATGTTCATGAGGGATACCCAATAAACTTATCTTAAAAACACATGTGAAAATTAGGCCCCCTTTTGGTATTAATTTGGTCTTAAAAACAATTTTAAGTTTCATACAAATGTTACTTTTTGTTAAGTTATAATGACCCCCTTATACTCTTTATAAAATAATAAAAGCATATCAAAATCTCCACCAATCACGCGTTCTCAGTGTCCACCTCATTACTTTTTTGGTTTCAACTTGGTAGAAACCTCGTAATCTTTAGAGCTTGTAATGGGCGACACTTCTCAACTTTTGGGTTTGTTTTGGTTTTAATTCCCAACTTTATTTATTATTTAAAAGTGCTCCCATGGTTTTCTTTGTCTTTTTTGGTTTACAGTTTGCAAGGACATGTGGCGAGTTTCCATAAAACTCAAGTTACTTTAAAGACTAAAAAAGTCGAGCTAAATAAAAAATGTGAATACACAAAGGCTTGTAAATGGTGACACGTGTCTAGGCCAAGTGACATAATGCTTGTGATTAAAAACACATTATTGATCCACATAGACCAATGATGAATCTTTGGATCTACGAGACAAGGTTTCATAGGTCAACACAGTCAAAATCCTTAGGTTCCCAAAAACACATAACATTAAACATGTGGACTGACCATGGTTGGAATGTTCACAGTAAAAGGAACCAATGGTGATTCTTGGGTTTAGATAAAGTTTAATACAATGGGTTGAAAATTCAAGAACTTGAAGGGCATGATAGTTAGAAAAAATGACAAGCAAACAAATCATAACTAAGCTTGGAAACACATTATTGGTCCATATGGACCAATGTTGAGACTTTGATTCATAATGAGCGATATAGCTAAGGGATAAAGAATAAGATCTGAGGGACACAAAGCTTGGGAATTAAAAAACATGGACTATTGAGATCTAATTGTTGTTAAAGGCATGTACGACGCCTAACTTGAAGAAAACAAAGGATTTCCATTAAAGCTCATTTCAAATGAAAATACAAGGCGTTGATTTAATTTAATTTTAATTAAATCTAAGTATTATAGAGTAATTGATGTATAAATGATAAAATATAGAAATGACACAAGCAAACTAAGATATAAAGTATGAAACCCAAAGCAAGAGATGAGATAAAAAAGACTTAGTTGATTTCTATGCAATTTGGAACTGATCTGGGTAGGGAGAAGTAATGTGAACATGATGCAAACAACATCATAATTAATCTCAGTATAAATTCTGCAACTCGCGGAACAAGGGCGAACCCAGGAACCCACAGACATGGGCATCTAGGTGTTGGTGACTGGACTGGGCACCCGTGACTACACAAAAGCTCTAAAGTCTGATTTTTATTGTGTATTAAGGGTGTCACAGTTATTCTTTGTTGATCACCTGATATTCGCACTATGATGTCAAAGGTACCTATAACCTACAAAAGAGAAATTCACGTGCACAAGCCCATAAAGTGCATCAAACCTAAAAAGGAAAATGTAGAATGGGGAGTTGGACTGACCCCAGTCACCCTGAGAGTGAACTTACAACTGAGCATTGCACTACATCTCAGACTCATGTAGTTCTTGTGAGTGTGTGTAGAAATTGTGCCCTAGGATGCCCTTGTGCAAGTTGCACTTGATAGCGGGTTGTAGCTAGAATGTAGCAATGTAGTAGAATGTGTAGATGGAATAGAATGAACTTCCCCTTCCTATGATGTGTATGCAGAGTTATGCATCCCTTGTCCCTTGAATGGATGCTAGATGGATGTTTTTGGAGTGCTTTAGGTGCCTTTTGAATGCAATCTTAGGTGATGATAGTAATGCTTTAGTGCTTGGTCCTTCATTTTGAACACATAACTATGTATTTATATGATTCCCTTATTTAATTTTTGTAATTGACAACTAGAAGGCCGACCCATAAGTGAAAAATATGCCCAAAAGATAAAAGAGACCCAAAAGGAGTGAGTAAGGTAGAAAAGGGTCAGGGGCACCCAGAGGGGACAAGAGCGCCTGGGTGATTCTGTCTTGGCTAGTCACTGGTGTCTAAAGCCATAAAAGATAAATAAGTAAAATATGACTGGATTGTAGGGTGTGTAAGACCAAATAGAAAACAAGAGACAAAGAAAAGAGGCCAAAGATAGTTGTCAACCACTAGTTTTCTTTCTTATGAATCATATAAATGCTAGTATGCTTTTAGGACCTAGAAATGTACCCAAGTGTGTGATTTTGTGTCTACATTTCCCCCCACTTTATGTTGTTGAGTGAATACTCAATAACATAAAGTAGATAAGAGATGCATACCTTATGATCTTGTAGAGCATGCGGCAAATGTGTGCCAAGTGGACAAGTGAAGCGTGGAATGATGCAAAGTGAAGCATGAAGACTAGGAAAGGAAAGTGACCCTAAGGGGTGAAGTGTATGTGTTGTACCGTGTTGTGTATTTGTATTTAGGTAGTTTCTTGTTACTTATTAAGGAAAGACCTGTAAAAGAAGAGAAAGAATGTAGTCAAAGTTCATGTATATGATAAATCAAAGAAAAATGTGCATAAGTATGTAAAAGTGTGTAAAAGGAAAGTGTGCACCTGATGTAAAAGAGTGTAAAGGATAGAAAAGTGTCTTAAATGTTGTGATAAGTGATTTTTTTGGGAAATCTTATGCCAAGTGTGATTTTTTTGGGTGATCTCATGCCAAGTGTGAGTTTTTTGGGCGATCTCACACCAAGTAGCAGTTTTTTTGGGCGATCTCACGCCAAAGAGAAAGTGTTGGGGAGAGAGGTCTAGTGTTACTCTCCTTCCATGACTCTACCCAATAAGCACCACTACAAATGGTATGTCCTCGATTTGTTTCCTGTTGTCCTAAATTAGTTCTAATTTATTGATTGTTCCAATTGAAATGGATTGTAGGAGATTGCATGCATGTTGTAACTGAAGGATTGTGCCTGTAACTGTATAACTACTCTGAAGGATTATGTGAACTGTGTTGATCTGAGAAGATGACTTTGTGTGCCCCTAGGACATTAGCACCTAGGGGAGGACACAAGTGCCCATGTGCTAGTGTCTGAGTTGGGAGCTGGTGTCTGTGTTGTGATTGAGGACCCAAGTCAGATTCTAGGATGTTCTGTGACTATGTTTTGTGCCTTTTTTGTACTATTATGATATGATTTGTAGCTCTGAGCTGTTGTAGGGGTGATTTTTTCACCCAATGTATGTCCCCCCTCATTTAGGGTGCATACGATGATTGTAGGAGAATGTGGCCCAAAGGAGAGGACCTGATGTTGATTGAATTTGTATCCCTGCAGGGGGTAGGGGATGTGCATGGTAGAAACCAAGGCACATGCAAACAAAGTGGCTAGTAACATGTGTTAGTAGAAAAAGTAACAAACATACAATAAAAGACAATGTAACAAGCAAGTGTGCAAACAAAGTGGACCACAAAAAGTAGGGTTTCAAACATGGGACATCACTCATAATGTCACAAGATAATCAGGGTCGAAGTGGCCAAAAATCATACAAACAATGATCAAACAAGACATAGGGCATAGCCCACAAACAATGGCATACAATGGAAAACAATATCAAGCAAAGTGTATCAGATAACCATGGTGGCATATAGTCCTGCAAAGAAAATGCTACACATGAAGCACCCGTTAGCATGTTAGAAAGATAAAAAAGTATGTCAAGGCATGTATGTATCAATGGAAAGTAATGTGCTAGTAAGAATAGGAAGTAGTACATAATGAAACAATAACACCTGTAATGTGTGAGAGTAGTAAAGGTAGATGCCCCCAGGAGCCTCGGTGGGACTGGAAAAGGATACAATGTCAAGCATCATTGCAGCGTGTGAAAATTTGTAAGAGATCTACATTCACTCCAAAAGACCAAGTGAACATGCATGTGTGTATATAGAAGATAATGACATACTGAGTATCTGACTAGCATAGTAAGCAAAGTGCATCATGTAAGTAGTATAAGAAAGCAAGAGTAAGTGCAACAAGATATGCAAATGTAGTGTATGAGTGTGATGGAATGGTATGCAATGTGTGAATGTGATAGGAGCAACGTGCCCCCAGTGGATGTGTATGAGATGAGGTTCATTTATAAAATACCCCTCAACAATCAAGAATGAACCATAGAACAAGAGTGTGTCATCGAGGAAATGGTTTGAGAAATGTGTGCTAGAAAGATAGATCATGAAGCATAGAGCATAAAAAGTGAATATGTGGTGAGGTTCATTTCATATTTAACCCTTAGCAGTCAAGTATGAACCATGGAACTAGAGTGCATCATAGGGTAATGAAGATACAAGGTGTGTATCAAGATGTGTAAGAGTAGTGAGAAAGATTAAGTGTGAAGCACAAGCGTGATAGTAGCTACTATAGACAACTGATGATGCTAGGAAGAGGGGGAAGAAAGCTGTGATTCCCCACAAGTGTGAGAATGATAGAAGGTTATCCCATGATAGTGAAGGGAAAGGGCCCTCCACCTGATATCTGAGGAGATAAAGGCATGTGATGATGCTCTAAGATTGGTGGAGTATGAGAGTAATGATGTACATGTGAAGGAGACCTATGTGGTGAAGGAGTGGTGAACACTTATGTGAAGGGGCTTCCCAAGTAGGGGACTTAGGATGACGAGATGGGCTAGTGGACTGATGTGGATGACAAGGTTGTGAAGTAGGTCATGTGTGAATAGGAGAACTAGGTGTCTGAATGTGCCTTAGATTTGAGAGGCCTAGGAGGCCTAGAATGTTGTAGCTGGTGAAGGATATCATCAAGACTAGGCTTAGGCAATGGTGTGCATGGTGGAACACCTTTAATAGTGATAACTTATTTATTGTGAATGAACTTGAGACACAAATGATTCATGGAGGGAATGGCTTGAGCGACGTGGAGCCAAGGAAGACCTAAGAGCATGTCACAACCCTTGATTGAAGATGCCACAATGAATGACACAAGCATGGTAAGAGGCCCAACTGTAATGGGAATCCTAATGTAGCCAAAAGAATTAGGAACTGGATATGTGATATTAGACAATATTGGACATTTGATAGCCATGAGAAGTGCAATGGAGCACACACTAATAGGATATGTTGGATAGATCATGGTGTTATTGACAATATATGAACTGATAGAAGCATTGATGTGTAATGAATTAGAAGTGAATGTAACATGATAATCATGATTTGAAAATGAAATGACTAGTGGTGATGCATCAACAGAAGTAATAAGGAATTCAAGGGGCCTGATGAAGGAGGGGGCACAACTCGATATGTATGATTAACAGAAGAATCAGAGAGCTTGTGTGTCATGCTTAGGCAAAGGGTCATTAAATATTTTTAGCTTTTTATTATCATTGACAGCTTAGAAGAAGATGGCTTAGGGAGCTCAAGTGAATTATTGTCAATAAGATCTTGAATGAGATGCCTGAGTTTGAAGCAATGATCAGTAGAATGCCCAATGCATTGGTGATAGTCACATTTAGCATTTTCATCATAATTGTGGCCATGGGGGTGAGATGGATCAAGATTGAGTGGTGGTGGAAGAGTGATTAGATTGCTTTTGATGAAGTTGAGGCAATAAAAACTGAGGGTATATAGGGTAATTTGGTGAAAGTATGCTTTGGAGGTTTCATTGAAGCTTTTCAAGAGGAGAGATACATTAACAGTTTCCTTTTCTTTGGTGGGCTTAGGAGATGGCTTGAATGTTGATTTATCTTGAAATTATTAGAAGAAGATGAAGGAAGCATCATGATATTTTAATTTTCCCATAGATAGAAGTTTGACCTTCATGCATTTTGAGTGTATGACATAATTGATCAAATGAAGGAGAGGTCTCAAAGATAACACTCTCCTGAAGTGGTGGTAAGAGGCTTTGAACAAAAATATCTTGTAATTTAGAATCAACAAGTACATTGGTCATCTTAGCTAGATTGTTCTTGTAACGCAAAAACATAGTCAACTAGATGTTCATTAGATCTTTGTTTGATTTGAGCAAGTTATGCATAAGAGATCTTGGTGACCAATATTGATTGAAAAGTGAGCAAGAAAAGCATCGACTAGATGCATGAAAGAAGTTACCAAATGAACAGGTAGATCATAAAACCAATGCATGGCGTAATCTTGAAGACTCCTAGGAAATAGCTTAGCTAGAAATGTATGATCATCCACATAATCAAGACATGCCACATGAAAAATTTGAGATGCTCTTGAGGGTCACCATGGCCATTGAAGGTGGGAAGCTTAGGGGTGATGAAATTAGGAGGAAGTGGATAAGTATAAATGGCGGGTGCAAAAGGAGTGTGAAGAAGTAAAGGAGGAATCAAGAGATGGAGAGGAACATGAAGTAGCTTTCTGTAACTGACAGATTTGAACTTGTACAGGTCCTGATATAAGGAAGCTAGGTCTTGAGTGTCATAAGAAGAGACTTTCCTATTAGAGTGTGAGAAATAAAAGTAGAAATGGAGTGAAATGGTTGAGTAGGAGTAGGAATGAACATGGGAATAGTAGAAGTAGGTGGAAGGGTATAAGAGGGAGGTTGTGTTGCAATATGAATGGAAGCAATATTAGAGGTGGGAGGGTTAAGCTCATCATATATTGGTGTCCTCCTCATGAGTAGAAAATAAGAGAAGATATAGTGTCTTGCGGATGTTCAACAAGATGAGCTTGGATAAATCATGAAGGTCTTATCAGTAAAGGGTGGATAAGTTTCAACCATGTTAAAAAGATACATAAAATGCGTAGAAGCAAGGTTGGGTTCAAGCGATGGGTTCACCAAATGATTTAATTTAATTTGAATTAAATCTAATTATTACAGAGTAATTGATCGCCAAATGATGTATAAATGATAATATACATAAATGACACAAGAAAACTAAGATATAAAATATGAAACCCTAAGCAAAGATGAGATAAAAGACTTAGCTGATTTATGCAATGTGGAACTGATCTGGACTAGGGAAAAGTGATGAACATGTTGCAAAGAGTGTCATTAATCTTCTCAGTATAAATTTTGTAAACTCCGAATAGAGGCTGAACATGGGCGCCCCCTGGCAGGATAGGGGCACATGGGAACTGGAGACTAACTTCTAGGTGCTCATGACTACGCAAATGATCATGAATCTATTTTTGTGTGTTTCAAGGGTGTCATAGTTATTCCCCTTGTTGATCACATGATATTCACACTATGATCACGAAGGTACCTGTAACCTGTAAAAAAGGCATTTCACCTACACAATCCCACAAACCACATCAAACCTAAAAATAAAAATGCAGAATGGGGAGTCAAACTGACCCCGGTGGTCACCCCAAGAGTGAACTTACAACCGAGTGTTGCACTACATCTCAGAATTCCATGTAGTTCTTGTGAGTGTGTGTAGAAATTGTGCCCTAGGATGCCCTTGTGCAAGTTGCACTTGATAGCAGGTTGTAGCTAGAATGTAGCAATGTAATAGAATGTGTGGATGGAATAGAATGAACTTCCCCTTCCTATGCAGTGTATGCAGAGTTGATGCACCCTTGTCCCT
The DNA here is from genome assembly GCA_019776745.2 of Taxus chinensis. Classification (NCBI taxonomy): domain Eukaryota; kingdom Viridiplantae; phylum Streptophyta; class Pinopsida; order Cupressales; family Taxaceae; genus Taxus; species Taxus chinensis. Next base: position 618,541,424 of record CM034155.1, read on the forward strand.
TGAATGGATGTTAGATGGATGCTTTTAGAGTGCTTTAGTTCCTTTTGAATGTAAGCTTAGGTGATGATAGTAATGCTTAGTGCTTGGTCCTTGATTTTGAACACATAACTATGTATTTATATGATTCCCTTGTTTGAATTTCGTAATTGACAACTGGAAGGCCAACCCATAAGTGAAAAAGATTGCCCAAAAGATAAAAGAGACCCAAAAGGATGACTAAGGTGAAAAAGGGCAAGGGGACGCCCATAGGGGACATGAGCGCCTTGGTACTTCTATCCTGGCTGGGTACTGGTGTCTGAAGATATAAAGTAAAAATTAAAAACTCTGACTAGGTTATAAGGTGTGTAATACCAAATAGAAAACAAGAGACAAAGAAAAGAGGCCAAAGTAGTTGTCAACCACTAGTTTTCTTGCTTATTAATCATATAAATGTCAATATGCTTTTAGGACCTAGAAATGTACCCAAGTGCATGACTTTATGTCTACGGGTGTGAGGAAATTAAACAAGCATTCGAGTATTAATTGAGTTTAAGCATTATCCATCATTGATCAAGATTGATTTCTTAGCATAGAGAAGATAATCAAGAAATACAAGTGCACAGGGAGAGTTCAAATTCAAAATTCAAGAAAGAAACAATGAATCATCGGGTAAGTCTCTTTTTAAATCACTATGGGTCCTTGCAAGTTGATTTCAGGGGATAAATCCATAACCACCAAGTTAGAATTCACTAATACACATTTCTCCCACCCTTTTTTTAACCATTGGCCAATTACAATGTCATTATATTATGAGATTATGAATTTGGAACAAAAATACCCTAATAAGTATAAGTTGGGTGAAGCAAACACTCAATATTATGATGATTTAGAGGTAATAAAATACTCATGCCTTCATAAAGTTATGTTTAAGCCTAGGATATTTCCTTGAAAGTATTTTTTCAAACATGTGTTGGCCCAATATAGTATGTAGTGCAGGGTTTTGGAATCCAGTGTTCAAACATTTACCCTAGTGCATGAAATCAAATTTAACAAGCCATATCATCTGCCCATATGTAACCATGGTTTATAATAAGGAATTTGTCAATTAGAAAAACATATGAGATGATGATATGCTAAACTTTGTAAAGGATTCTATAGGTTTGAAAAAGAAGAGTAACCTAAAGGTTTATGTGCAAAATTTTACGAAAGGGTTGAGGGTTACAATGGGTTTTCTCCATAAAATTTGGGGAGACAAAAAAATTGACATTGGTGGAAAATCATGGGTGTCATTATTATTTGGAATCATTAAGAAGGATTGGAAGCCACATTGGAGTTGTCTTGTTGCCTCAAATTTGCAAGAACAATGGATTTTACCTCGTTCAGAGCTAAATAAGAGTGTATTTATGACATCTTACTTGGTAGATGCAGTATGATTTATGTTAGACTTAAAATACAATTTGTTTCCCTCATAGCCCTTGAACTAGCCCATTAATGTTGCTTACAATGCCTTATATTATCACAAGTATGAGTAATACGTTCATGATATTTGTAATCATTTTTGTCCCACTATGTATAAAGATGTTTATGGAAAGGATATTCCTATAACCTCCTTTTTAATTAAGATGACAATCATGGAAAGAGGTTTGTATTGGTATTATGATGATTGCATAGTCATAAGAGTAGATGATTGTTATTCTCATCCTAATATATTACCTATTTATGTTCATGATAAGATAACAATAATTGAGGTGACAACAAAATTGGTGTATGGAATTGGTGTCATATGTAAGGCCAAGCAACAAAGGGTTTGGTTTGATATTCTTTTTTAAGCTCGGGGACATTGAATTTAATACTTGGCCTTCATTTGTCAACACGATTGATTCTAGCAACCATCTCATATTCAAAGGTCAAACACCTTTTAGACATTGGGACTCTAAGGGGTTAATAGGACAACATTGAATTACATTGAAAGTGAAATTGGGTATTGAGATCTATATTGAACAATAGTATATTCGAGAGAATGAGACATTCCTTAATCCCCTAACTAACTCTACATTATATAAGAGAAATGTGTAATTAGAGCTCATTCAGGTTATAATTCCACAATCTGTCTAGGAAGAAGAAGGTAATGAACATAAGGGAACAATTGAGGACTTGAGAAAATATATTCTTAAAGGGATTCCCAAAGCTCCTTCATCTGCATAAGGACCACCTATCTCTACCCCCAAGTTATGATTGAGGTGCCTCTAGCTTCAATCTTCCACCCACATTACATTCTTATGCAAGCATGACAACTACGACAAGTACCACCTCTTTGGATGTTCCAGTATAAAATGTTGTTATCCCACCACTTTATTTAATTAGTGGCAAAGTTTGGGATGTTTTTCCAATATATAGATCTCAGTATTTATTACCTCAAGTGTCTACTGCTTTGGTGATTATGTCCCAAGTTGGTGTTATTCCAATTATTGTATCAAATGTGTTTGTCCCACCAGTTTTTATTTTTATTTTAGTAAGGTTCATAGTATTTATGTATCATTAGTTTCTCAATTTGATGTCCCCATAGTTCAGGTATTTCATTTTATGCCTCCTAGTGTAAGTGATGTGTCACATGCCCCGTTACATTTAATACCTATAGTTTCAGTTAGTTTTGTGGAACAAGGTATGGTAATGACAAACATGGTCATTACCATTGGTACTTATAATATTTTTGTGAGCATAAAGAAGGGTTATTAGATTATAACAACTGATGCCCCTTTTAAACCACTTCAAATGTTGTGGTCAGTTTGGGTGTCCCTATTTTCATTCATGCCCATATTCTCCATCCAACTTCGCCTTCCCACACTATTTACTTTGGGATTATTGTTATCGATCCACCTTCTTCTACACCTCCTACCATGACCATTACCCAAGGTGAAAGCACTAGACAAGAAACCCAAATGACATTACAAATATTTATAGCACTATAAAACCCAATGAAGAAAATGAAAGGAGATCAATCAAGGACATCTTTTATTTCAAGTTTATTCCCTAAGATTCCACAAAACATGCCATTTGTGAAGTAGGAAGATGTAGACACTCATATTGGTAATTTATGTCTTGCAACAACACAAATTGTACAACACACATGCGCTAGTCCACACTTGCCCATTTTGACCAATTATCTTATCCCTAGCTATATCTCACTCATTATTGCTTGCATACATAACTTATTTGTTCATATAACGATAATATTACTCCATCAAAACAGGTTATACCCTCAATAATTTCTATTCCAATTCCCATATCATTCACACATTCATATGGAACTCGTAAACACTCAAATCAGGAAATTTATCCTTTAACATTATTGGTCTTGACATTGCACACTTGCATGCACACATACAATCTCCCCACTCTTTCTTAGCACGCCCTAATAAACCTTAGGCCACTTGTTTATCTTTGCAGTTTTTTCATCCATTTATGAGGTTTAATTACACAAAATATACCTAGAAACATATATCCCCAACTCCATGAAGTCAAAATCAACTTTTTCCTCCCGAGTCAAAAACATTGGCTTTGGTCGGTATGTAAAAATCTACAACTTGACCCTAGTGTATGGTTTTGGAAAAACACATTGTGCAATAAAAATTTCAATTAAATTGTCTTTATATGGACTAATGTTCCCTCTTGGTCAGCCTTTTATGAAATAATAACCACCAGAAGCCTATATAAGCAAGTCAATCGTACCTCATTTAAGGTTATGGCACTTTAAGAGATCCTCGTGTAAAAGTAAACACAAAAGGCACTCCAAGCTCTCAAAACTATGAAATAACTCAATGCACATCCATTAGGGAAGTACTCTTTACAGGTATGAAGTCTCCTACTATGTCCAAGAGTCTCCATATTCCCTCCATAAACAAGCAAAATGACCCTTCCCAAGTACTTGAGCAAGTGTGAAACTCAAACAAGGTATTGTCAAAGTAAGTTTTTTCAAGTTCTTATTGTATTATGGTAGATATCACATGCCGAGAGAATGACGTGCGGTTTGATCCCTCTTCGGAGTAGTGGCGACACCGATGGTGCACAAGGATTCCTAAAATCCACCTAACTTTGTTTTACAAGAACTCTATCTTACACTACAAGGATTTGAGGGTTTGACCAGAGTTATAGAGAAATTTCAAAGGAGAGAAAAGAAGACCAACATGCAACGATAGTCATTTCTAGGCATGTGAGGCACATACAAAGTTACAGAGCCATAAAGCTAAGCAAGTCCAAGACTGTATAAAAGGGTCAAGACCTTACGAATGATTTTGACCTATTTGTACGGATTTGACCAAGTATAATTTAAAGTGTCAGTTTTAATAGTGAAGCACTTTCAGTTTCTAATCACCCTATTTCTACACTCAGATCACTCAAAATCTCCCATATCCACACAAATTCAGCTAAGTACAATCTCTCCTTTGTGTTTTGATAGTTCGTAGATCAATACTCACTTTGTAAATCATTATTCTAATTTGAGAAACTAATGTTGGAAGTTAATTAAATCATAATAGCCTCCTATTGTATTATTGCATCCTTTTTATGTATGTTAATTAAAAACACACTAAAATGTTAAAAGGGAAGGAAATAGGAAATTCACAAAAAGTGAAATCAAGACCAAATCACTTATAATGGGCCATAACATCTATACACTATGGACCCACCTAGTCACTTTGGTCCCTTTCCCTCCATAATTTGTTTTTAATTTCAATCTCTTTGGTACACTTCTAGTTAGCCTTTCCCAAGTTTCCCAGATTCAAAACACATATATAAACATGTTATTTATCTCCCACTAGAAGGTGCATTCATTTTACTTGGCACCTAGCAACCTAATGAGAAAATACTAAGAGTAATCACAAACAAAGCTACTCCAAGACTCCCTTGAGCTCCATATACTCTACATACTCATTCTAGGGTTATCATCCACTCAGGTTTATAAGTACAAAAGGGACATTTCTAAAGTCAAGTCAAGCTAGGTCAAGTATCAAGTACATTCCTATTATTGCAAGGTCATGGTTATTAATTTGGTTGCATACATTCTAGATATCACATGCTAGGTTAGAATGACATTTAGTTTGAGCCCTCTTCAGAGTAATGGTGATGTCGACAGTGCAAAGGATGCCCATAACCCACCTAACATTTGTTTTGCAAGAGTCACTCACCATCTAGGGTTTTGAAGATTGAATCAATTGCACAATGAGCATCACATAATATAAAAGGTCCAAATTCCAGACATGGGTAGAATAGGAAGTAGTTCACATGCACAGAAAGTTGTAAAAGATGAAAGTACAAAGGGACAAGAGTGTACAAAAAGGGCCATGGTGGGGGTACATTTTGGTCTATACTATACGCTTTGGTCCAAGTAGTTGTTTAGGACATAATCTCAGTGGAAAAGCTCTGTCAGATCATTTCTAGCCATTTCTAGTCATCAAACCAACCTAAATCAACACACATTCCAGGATATCAACTAAGTCTTCTTCTCCTCCTCACTGCTAGTACTTCATTTCATTTATTTATCGTTATTTATCTTGTTTCATATATTATCTTAATATTGTTGCAATTAGCTTTGGAAACTAGTTGATTAAGATAATATTCAATTGGTTACTACCCCTAAGAATTAACCATTTAGGTTGAATCATTTGGTGAACCCGAGTATTGTATGATGTGTGTCAGATCTATCTCTCTGTCTTCCGAGTCATTTTTCCAAACCCTAGCAACCCTACAATATATTAAACTCTCATGCCCAATACACGGAGTGGTTAGTTTGGTTTTCAACAATATCTTGAACTTTAACCCTGTACTTTACAAAAATTCCAAATCCATGGCCTCCTTTGTGCCTATGAATGAAAACCATATACCCAATTCTACTAAAGTACCTTTAGACAACATAAAATCTTATGATAGTGAGCATTCCTATGATGAAGATACTAATGTCGGTCAAGAACATCTTGATGCTCCTTCTCATTTTTATGCTTAATTGCATGATAATACGAGTCATGTACATCTAGTCCTTGATGTCCTCTTAGCTATAAAACTTGCTCGTGATAAGGATTCACATTATAACATGCTTCAAAAATTAGGGTCTTCTTCTATTTCCCCATTTTCCATCCCCTCTTCTTCTCCCCCCACCTCCATGGGAGATTATAGTCTTAATGTCTCCATTCCTATGTCTATTACTCATTTTTCTTATCCTTTTATCTCTCATATTAAACCTAATTCCTCTTCTAACACCCATGCCTTAGAATCCTTAGTGTGTTATCTACAAGCCTAAGTTATTCAAATACAATGGGGTGTTACTACCTCCTCTTCTTCTACGGATTCCTCACTTATTCTCCATAGTCCTCTCACACCTTAGGTTACATCTTATCCCCCTTCCTCCCAATTTTGTTTCACCTAAACTTCCACTTTTCAATGGCAAGGAAGATCCACAAGAGCATCTTATATCATTTCATGTTGCTTACTTAGATTATGCTTTTGATGATATATTATTAAAAAAAATCCCTAGAAGTTTACAAGATTATGCATTACAATGGTGCTATGATTTGCATGTGCATTCTGTATGATCTTTTACTCCATTAGCAAAGCTATTTTAGCACATTTTTCTATTAACATTGGTACTACAATCTCTTATGCACAAATGGCTAAAATGAAACAAGGACCTAATGAGCACCTTAGTGACTATGTTTTGCATTATAAAACTAATCTTTCTAAAATGGACAATGTATTTGATGATTCAAAGTTACAAGACCTATTTTTACAAAACCTCTTGCCTCCTATCTAAGATTCAGTAATTTTAAACACCTTTCATTCCTTTGATCACTTATGTCATATCCTTAAGGATCATGAGGCCAAGATAATTTCCATGGGAAAGCTCAAATATGGTGATCAAGAGTTTACTCAATCTAATGCTAAATTCCAAAACAAATATACTTTCAAGAGTAAAGCTACTAATCCCCGAGATGAGAATAAGGCCACTATTAATGCAGTGTCCTAACCAATGAAGCTCCAACGTCAAGCTCCTCGATGGACATTTTACTAAATTTCCTATACCACCTTGGATGGTGTTGTAACAACTCCTTGCCATTAATCTTATCTCTATTCCTCCACCGATCAAGTTGGATTCTATTCATCCTCAAGGCAATAACTTTGATGAAAGAGCATATTGTGACTATCACTGATGTAATGGATACTCTACAGATAGATGATTTAAACTTAAACATGTAATTCAAGATCTAATTGATTCTGATGCAATTGAATGGGATGAGCCTACTACATCTAAACCTCCTAATGATATTATTAAGCTTAAAATATTCAATGACCCACTTTTAAACATGAAAAAGTTGCACCTGAGGCAACTGCTAACCATGCTTACAATGTGGTTTCACATCTTTAATTTACCAATGCTCCTTTAGATTTTCTTGTTGGTGTTACTACTACTTCACCACTGGTCATCACTTTTATTGATGTAGACTTCCATGCTTCTTTTACATATTATAGGCTTCACATTCATGTTTATATTGCCAATCATGCTCTCAACAATGTAATGATCAATCCAAATTTAAAGGATAACACATGTTCACTTCTTCTTCTACGTTATATTGGCTTTTCATTATCCCAAATCAAGCATAAGTCACCTACCTCCTATGGGAATATAACTCTTCCCATCATAGTTGGGCCTCTCACTCTCTGCATGCCATTTGTTGCAGCATTGGAAGTCAAACATTGTGGCATGGTCTTAGGTCTTCCTTGGCTCAAGGCTATTAGGGTTGTCCCATCTATTGTACACCAATGTGTTAAGTTCATACATGAGCATCAGGTCATTACCATCCAAGGTATCTCACCTAGAACCCCTCTATCCTATTGCTTTTTAAGCTTTGTAGGTCCCTACCACTAGTACACAAAGTTATAACCAACTCTAACACGAAGTTTTCCTTAGTACACCTACCATTGCAATCACTCCTATAACTATCAATGATGATATTATGGTCTCTTCACACATTCTTAGTGCTAGAAACACACTTCTTATACTAACTGCTATCTCGCATATGTCTCTTGGACTTTCAGTTCCTATTTCTCACTCTATCTCTAGGTCTCATAGTTCGCCACATATGACTAAGACGTCATACAGAGTTCATGGTACACACCACACATCTAGGTATCCTCATAGGTATATTCACCTTCTCCATAACAAAAATATTTAGGATGCAACCATCGTACACACACTATCCCACACACAGTCCTTAGCATGAAACTAGTCTCTTGACTCGGATCACATGCTTCCTTCATTCACAATGGAAGATAGTTGGCCTTCACTCAACGTAATCTTTGGATAGATCATACACTACTCACACCATTGATGGCATTCGACTCCCCCCTCTCTTCTTGATAATGCACTCTATTTATAGGTTCTTTGACAGTTATTGGGGGCATCCAAACTTTACTTTTCTCACATATAGGTGTTATTATTCCAATCTTTGATATTTTACTTTCTCACACCTCATTCACTTACACCTACATTGTGTCATATTATTTATTTTTCTAACATGTTAATGGGTGCTTCATGTGTAGAATCTATTTTGCAGGTCACTTCCAAATTGAGCTCATCTTCATCATATTATTTTTTTATTCCTTCACATTCTTGCTTTGTGTTTTCACTTGTTTGCAGGCTATGCCCTATATACATGTTCGATTGTTTGTTGGCCTTGAATGTATTATGACATCTTGAGTGGTGTCCCATGTATCAACATATTATTTTCCATGTTGTTTGATTAGTGCATCCTTGCATGTTTTTACTTACATTTACTGCATCATTTGTCCTATTACTTATTATTAACACTTTGCTAGTTTTTCTATCATATCGTTATGTATGTGCCATGGTACCCACCATGCATATCCTATTTTCCTCCTACATGAATCCTCCAACACATATATGCACATCAACTACAGGTCCTCTTATTTCTTCACACTCACTAGTTGCTCCATCTCATGCACCCAAAACAAGGGCATATGCAACCATCTAAGTGATATTTCACCCTTATAGCAACTCAGAATCAGGAAACAACATAACATGTACAAAATTAGAAAGATCAGATTCTCAAAAAATGGCTCAGAAATAGAATTGGGTTAGGAAATATGCAGGGACCAAACCATATAGCAAGGACCATAGCATATGGATGTTATGGCCCATTCCATATGCTTCTGTCCTGAGGGAGGATTCAATATTTTTCTCATTTGGTACAATTTTTTGAAGGACATTTATATGTTCTTTATTCAGTTTCAATGAAAAAATAAATGGTAAAGTTCAGGTTATGGTGGCACCAAGGGTACATGTAAGCTCACATTGCCATGATACATTGTGTCATCATTTACAAATCGATTGTGTTCATGTTCATCTATAGTGGCACTTATTTGTGGGTCTTGGGAAGTGTCGAGGTGATTGTTATCCTCATATTCTTAACTTCACATTGCTTATATTTTTATTGGAGGGATATGGGGCAACTAGAACTCTCCCCATACTACTTTCTTCACCATGTGGGGTGAATTTGCACTTCTTTCTATTCTCATTGGCATATTCTTGTTAAGGATTGATCACTCCCAAGTCCTTCCAACCATCTCTAACACAAAGTTAAGCAAATCTCCATGGCAACAGTAGTAGGAGAATACTCTCTCTCCCTCTCTCACAAAATAATCAGGTGTACTCTTTACTTTATTTTTCCTTTCTATTTTAGACATATTGTTATTTTTCACACTAAGTTAAAATTTTTCAAGAAAAACATAGGGATTTCCTATACTATGGACATTGACTACACTCTTTTCTCTGCAGGTGCTCATCATAGCAAAAAAAACACAATCATGACAAAGAAAAGTCCTAGCACAAACACAATTATGCTTTTAATGAAGGTAAAGTGTGTCTACACACTCATTGAGACTTTTCCTTTAAGCATGCAATTTTCAATTCTATACTTAAAGTGGTATAATGTAGACACTCATTTTGGTAACTTGTGTCTTGTAACAACACAAATTTTACAACACACTTGCACTAGTCCACACTTGCTCAATTTGACCAATTATCCCATCCCTAGATATATCTCACTCATTCTTGTTTGCAAACACAACCTATTTATTCCTCATAATGGTCTTGACTTACTCCATACTCATATGGTTATGGAGGGATGTGCAAATTACAATTGTAATTCCCCTTATATTTTTCTTCACCATGTGGGGTGCATTTGTACTTCTTTCTATTCTCCTTAGCACATTCCACTTAGGGACTGATCACCGCCAAGTCCTTCCAACCAGATCCAACACAAAGTTCAAAAAATATCCATAGCAATAGTAATAGGAATACTCTCTCCCATCTTGAAAAATAATTAGGTGTACTCTTTATTTGTTTTGATTTTCTACTTACATAAATCTAGTTTCACACTGAATTTAATATTTTCATGTTAAAGTTTTATTTCCTATACTATGGACATTGGATACACTTTTCTCTATAGGTAATCATCTTGGTAAGAAAAAAAATGATGGAGAAAAAAAAAATCCTAGCATAAGCACAAGGTACTCTAAGTGAAGACCAAGTGTGTCTACACACTCAAGTGACTTTTCCTTTAAGCACACAATTTGTAATTCCATACTTAAAGGGGGAAAATGTAGACACTCATTTTGGTTATTCAAGTTATTGCATCAACACAAATTTTACAACACTCTTACATTATCCCACACTTGCTCAGTTTGGTCAATCATGTTATCCCTTGTTATATCTATCTCATCCTGACTTGCACACACAACCTATTTATTTACATAATGTTCCTATTACTCCATCAAATCAAGTTATATTCTCGCACATTGTAATCTAGTTCCTTAGATCAGTTGCACATGCATCTGGGACCAAAGTGCCTAGAAAGGGCCATATCATCCATACATTATGGACCCACCTACCCGCTTTGGTCCCTTTCCCTCCAACAATAATTTTCTTGATTTTAATCTCTTTGGTACACTTATAGTTATCCTTTTCCTGTTTTTTTCAGACCCATAACACATATATAAGAAAGTTATTTATCTCCAATTATAAGGGGCATTCATTCTAATTGGCACTCTAACATTCTAATGAGCAAAAAACTAAGAAAATCACAAGAAAAGCTACTCCAAACTCCCTTGAGCTTTATATATTTGACATACTCATTCTAGAGCAATCATCCACTTGGGTCTGCAAGTACAAAATTGAAATTTCCAAATTCAAGTCAAGTTATGGAAAATATCAAGCACAATATTATTGTCGTAAGGTCATGGTTATCAATTTGGTTGTATACATTCTAGATATCACATGTTAGGTGAGAACAAAGAGTAGTAGCAAATTAGCAATGCACAGGGGTGCCCACAACCCACCTAACATTTTTTTTGCATGACTCTTTCACCATCTAGGGTTTTGAAGATTAAATTAATTACATAAGGAGCATCATACAATATTGGAGGTCCATATTCCAGAACAGGAAGAATATGAATTAGTTCATAGGCATAAAAAGTCATAGATATTGAAAGTACAGAGGGACAAGGGTGTACATAAAGGGCCATAACGGGGGTACACTTCAGTCTATACATACACTTTGGTCCAGGCAGCTGTTCATGACACATTCTCAGTGGTGAAGGTTTGTCAAATCATTTCTAGCCATTTCCAGTAATTAGACCAGTCTAGTCAACACGAAGTCTAGGATATAAGTTAAGTCTTCTTCTTTTCCTCATCACTAGTACTTCATTTCATTTATCTATCATTGTCTATCTTGTTTCATGTATTATCTATATATTGCTGCAATTAGCTTTGGAAACTAGTTAATTAGGATAATATTAAATTGGTTACTACCCCCTAAGAATTAACCATCTAGGTTAAATCAGCAGGGGAAAACCCTCCACCAACAATGTATATTCCTAAGGTAAGTGCTTCAATTTCTTCTTCATTTTCCCATTCTTATGAGCTCTTCCACTGGAAGTATTGTGTCAATAGCTACATCGCGAGTTCCTTTTACCTAAGATGAGCATGCAACCTCAATGACTCACCAAGAGTGGGTGAATAAATAATTATATAAAATAAAGAAAATCGTACCTTATCCTCTAAATATTTATTTATAATTTGACTAGAAGGCAAGAAAATTGAAAATAATTTCTACCAATGAATTGGAATTCAAAGTGCAGGTCACTATTAAACAAAATATTACGAGTCTTGGGGGCAAGAAGATAGTAAGGGACTGAAGGTGAGATTCATATTGATGATACCCTACTTAGGGTAAACCCTATCTTAGTGGTGAAGTCCACAAATAGGTTATGGGAGGATGTGGTTAGACAAATTTAGGATCAATTGATATAAATGAGAGTATATTTTAATATCCCCCATTACACATCAAATAATGTACACGTTGCTTCGAGGATAGTTGTTCTAACTATTGGCATAGCTGGAAGGAACATGTGATGATTTATAGCAATGTTCAAAGCAATGCAACATCATATATTACTTAGATAACAAGGTGGGAATCATATTTGGATACATTAATGAATGTAGAAAGAAGAAATATCCTCCCATGCATTGCTTTGATTGCATATGAGGATGGAAAATAAATACTTGCTTTGCTTGATCATAAGAAGCAAAAGATAAAAGAAGTTAATTCCTCATTAGGTAATTCTTGAATGGTTTTGATTTTGATTAAACAAAATATTTTATCATTATTTGTCGTTAGTTGTTAATGTAGGTGTCCTTTAGATTTACAGATAAGATTATACACTCAGTAGCATACGACAGATTTTATGAAATCATGCAAAAGTTTTTAGCAAGGGTCTGAGGTGCAAGTTGTCACAGTATCGATCAAATGTAGTGCTTCCATTCATGTGTTTGTGATGGACATCACTAGGATAACATAAAGGGTACTTTGTATCAAAGAGCTCCTGAGCTCAATGTCGACCGAGAATGGAAAGATAACAAGGCCATGATATGGCAAATCCTGCCGAAGGCTTTGTTTTGTTGTTGTTGCTAGTGCTCGTTGTACAATGAAAGTGTTGGTCGCTTGTCAAAGATGGGGAACACTATTGGTTCGTTGTTGTTGTTATTGTATTTGTTGTAGTATTGTGTGAATACATGGTTGTTATTGCTTGTTGTGCAATGAATGCTATGCGATTGTATGAATTGGAAAGGACAAGTTGCAATTATGCAGGATCAAAATTTAGGGAACTACATTGAAGTTGCAGAAACGTGTTCAAAAATGAGGGTGCTCGCAATGTAGTGCAATTGGGAAGGGTGTGTTCTGGGGCAAGGCTGCTTCTATTTTGTTGAAGATTGGAGATGTCTTTGGCGAAGTATTGTGTGATTGCATGGTTGGTAGTACTCGCTGTACAATGGAAGTGTTGGTTGTTGGTCGAAGATGGCAAACACTATTGGCAAAGCATTATTCGATAATGTAGCTGTAATTTGTTGCAAGGATGAGTTGGAAAGGACAAGGGGCAAGTATGTTGGACTCAAATTTAGGGTACTAGATCAAAGTTGCAGAAACATGTTTGAAAATGAGGGTCGTTGTAGAGTATAAGGATTAATAAAAGATGTTGTTGATAAATGTTGGTTTTAGTTGTTATAAGGTGCGTACTTAGAAGTAATATGTTGTGCGGGATTGGTTTTAGGATTTGTAAAAAAATAAAGAGATAGCTTTGTTTACAGAATTTTAAATGATTCAAGGGTTTTGAATAGAGATGTATTAAGTCCAAGTATGGTGTTTGTGATACATGTTATTTTTGAAAGTAGTATAATATTTTGAAAACAATTAATATATAAAGGGATTATGTGATAAATTTGGCAAAAATGAATTAGATGTGGATTTGATTATTTATAGGTCATATTTATATTTGTTTGAAAGTTACGTAACAAGAAGATTATTATTGTTTTAATTGTAATATGGATATTGGGTGATATTTTAGAAGGCTGCAATGGATTAGGTAGATATTAAGGTGGGAGTAATAGTCGCACGCTTGTGTTGTAATGGGAGTTATTGTCATTCGCAGAAGGTGGAATGGTGATGACAGGTGTTGGGAGAGGCTAGATACGTGTTATTCTGTTCCTTGGTTTTGGTTGTGCTTTGGAAAACTTGTTTTTTGGTATTATGGCATGGCAATGGTGGAATTGTGGAGCTGTGTTTGCAGGGGACGGAAAGAGTATAATCGTAGAGATGAGTTTTTATCTGTCTCTGTGCTTTACCATTGTCTGAATTTAGAGTCAGTAAATAGAAGACATTGAAATTATTTTGTTGTGCAGTTTTATTGTGTTTTAAGCGACTTAGATTGAGTTTGCAGAGAGCATCTAGTTGAAAACGAGGTTAGACTTAATTTCGTATCAATTGCTTGGTAAATCGAAGAAGTTTTGTATTTGTAGTTTGGTTCGTGTTATATATAATTTGTCATGGGCGATGCAGGTAGACGGAGAATACGGTCTTATGGTTTAGAGATGGATGTGCGGTCAAAAAATAGTAAGGTGTAAGTAACATTATGCAGTAGCTCAGATGAATAACATTGTTAGTTGATACAGAAATAAGCAATATCAACATTTTGGAATACACATTTTTCAGAGAAAGGTTAAAATTCAATTTTTTTCAGTCATTTTTAGATGTCGTTGCAAGCGTTATCGTAAGGGAAAAGAGATTAGTAAATTTGTTGGTTGTGTTTGTAAGGCATTGATCTTTTTTAGCCTTTACTATTTGCATATAATTGTGAACATGTAAAATTTTACTTGCCATTATAGGAGATGGGAATGTTTGTAAAGCAATATGACGGTTGCAGTTTTAATGGCAATACACGATAGGCTATGTATCTTAATCAATTGCATGCAATGGTTTGGCAGTCTTTGCAATTAATTTATGCCGATTGTGTGTGCTTAGCTCTGTGAGTGTATTTGGAGGTGAAGATATGTTTTGTTTAAAATGACAGACGGATGAGGATGATTTTGGGGTTGCGGGTTTAGGATTCATGTGTATTAGATGAAGAGCTTATTATCTAAGAATGTATTGAAATAATTGAAATGTAATTATATGCAAATACAGTGATTTGTGTATTGTTATTCAGGGTTGCAGTATATGGCAGCAGGTGTGTTAATCTGTGTGTTGAGTGCGGGGACGGTGTGGTTTGGACAGTGCCCAGATACCGTATTTTTGCACAGTTACACTTGAACATGTAAGTGGGCTGTATCGTATACTGCTGGATATGGTATTGGGGCATCTGTAGCCGTATCTGTTTTAAAAGTTAAAATAATTTATTTGCAAAAATAAGCCTTGAAAACGGTAAAAGCATATCAGAGTAGCTGTAGCATTTTTGTGAAATCTATTTTACCAGTGACAAGAGAAGGACATCGATGTGAATGAGTGCTAATTTACTGTTTTCCTTCAAAATTTGGCATTTGCTTTGCGCTGCACAATTGCCTTTAAACTTGCCAACTGCAAAGAAGTTGGTAATCTATCCAATGCGAACTGCAAAGAACTTGTGAATATATCCAATGTCAACTGCAAGTAACCCGCTTCTTAAAGCGATTCTTTATAAGCAATGTTTGTAGCAATGTTCTCTCAGCAGGCTATGGCTGTTGCTTTGTTTTACCTACTCTTTATCTTGTATTTCGATTATTTATTGTATGCATTAACATTGTGAAAGTTCTACACAAAGAAAGAGTCAAAGATAAAGAGCAGGAAAAAACAAAGTGGTGGCCAGCATCTATTGCAAGAATGGTGCTGCACACATTGCAGTGTGCATAGCACAGGTGCTTAGACGCAGAGTAGACAAAAGAAATATCTCCATGCTGTAGTTTCAAAAAAGTCATTCATGGAAAGCGTGGTTAGACAAAAAAAAACTGACTAGGTTTATAATTAAATACAAATAGCATGCTACTATGACAAAGCCTTTTTAGTCACCATGAAAGACATGTGCGAAAAGATGTAGCTTTGAACATATTTATGAAATATTTGAACCATGTCTGAATAAATATGCTGTGTGAGATGTCCTTTTCAATGAAACAAAGTATCAACAATCACCATCATTTTTTGCTTCGCGACGCTGTCGTGAACAGTGTGCTTGTTGGGTTTTCCATAGATGCGGCATTTGTAATCTGTTGCTCGGTATGTGCACTGGACATTTTATACAGTGTATTGATTCACACATGGTTCACAAACACTGCCTAGACAAGCTTCGGCACACTAGTACGCTACTTGTATTTGATTGTACAACTGGTTAGTTTGTTTTTGTCTTACTGTGCTTTCTGTTGATGACTTGTTTCAAACAGCTGAGCTGTTTCAAACTTAAGATATTGCAAGGCCAAACAATAGTGGCTGCACTAATGCGATACTTGTATTTAATTATAAAGCCGGTGGCTTTTTTTTCTTGTCTTACCATGCTTTTGTTCAATGGCTTTTTTGAAAGTAGAGCATGGAAAAGACATTTGCAGTGCGCAATTTTAGTATTGATTTTGTCTATTCTGTTTCTGAGCAGCAGTGGTATGCACACTGCAATTTGTGCAGCATCATTATTACAGGAGACGGTGGCCAGCACTTTGTTTTTTTGTTGTTCTTTATGTTTTAGTTGCAGTCTTTGAGCAAGGTTTGTTTCTTAGACTGTTTGTCTGTGTGGAACTTTCACACTGTTAATTAATACAATAACTAGTAAAAATAAAAGATAAAGAGGAGTGAAAAGAAAGTGGTAGGCATTGTGTAGTGCGAGAATAGGGTTGCAAAGATTGCAGTGTACATAGTGCAGGTGCTCTGAAAAAGAATAAACAAAATCAATAGTAGAACTGAATATGCAACAAGCCTTTGCCATGATCTAGGCTGAAAGAAGGTATTAATTGAAAGCATATTGTAATTGACATGTAGCAAGAGATGTGGCTTGAGACATATATATGAAGTTTGTGAAAGATATTTTAGGAAATGCAATTGGCATGTTTAAAGGCAAGTTGCATGAGATTTGTGAGCATCTTGGCAGCGTCTGGCAAAACAAGAAGTTTGGAACAGAGCTTTGACCATGGTCGTCAATAAACAAAACTCAGGAGAATAACAGTTGTTATGTGTTGTTTATCTTTTAGTTCGAGTGGTTATTGTATTGATTGACACTGTGAAAGTTTGACGCAAGGAAACAGTCAAAGAGACAAATCTTGCTCGAAGACAATAACTACCCAAAGTAAAAGATAAACAATAGCTCCTGAAAATTTCAAGTTCGTAGTTAATCTATTTGCTAGAACTATAATAATGCAAATCTATGTTTGCTGTTACCTATAAGAAGTTCCCCAGTGATAAAATTTTTTGCGGATTTCATACTTAAGTTGTTCCAATGCTTACAAGAGCAAGTTTTGTGGTTGCCTACGACACTTAATGCTACATTTCCGTATTGTTATCATCAATAAAATTAGGTGCATTATTAAATTTGATTAAAAGAAAGGGAATGAATAGCAACCCTGATTCCCGCCATGGTTGTTCCATATTTCTTGTACAGTTCTGTACAAAACTCTGTGACTTTGTTCCTGTCAACTCCAAGTATGGTCTCATTTGTTGTCAATGTAAATAATTTTTTTTACAACTACTGGCATGGAGTTTAAAGAGATTGAGTTCTAGAAAAATATACGTTTGTTTTGAATCGATTTTACTTGAAAAATTTCAAGGCCTTTTCAGCATATCCATTTTATGCATGTCTTGCAATTGCTAGAGTCTATGACAACACATTTACTATGTTATAGAATATTTTCTTCAGAAACCAAACAAAAGGATTACAAAAACGATATCAATATTAAACCCCATAGTTGTAACATATTCAATTATTTGAAACTCCTATTTAACGCTTTTGAATCTTGCATATATATAGTTGCTGTAACTGGTTACATAACCTGTTTCAAAGCGAGGCAGTGAACAGGTCATAGTAGACATAGAACACATTTGTAAGATATAGCAAACAGCTGTAGGCGATATAGTAAAAAAAAGGTGACAAGAATTAATGTCTTGATATAAAAAGAAGAAAGTCAGAGATATTAGATGCTTGTATCCAAATTTTGTGAAAAACGTGGTATGCTACAGTGAAGTAATAGTTGGATATGTAAGCAAATGGTAGGAAAGTAAAGAGTAATGAAAATAGACAAATAGAGTTGTATTAATTGTCTGATAGTATTGTAATTACAAAAATGCTAAAACAAAAGCAAAGCCTATAATATGTAACAAGTAGACTAGGCAACTGTTTGTTGGTATTGTCAAAAGCATAGACAATAATAGCTGATTGTTGCTGGTTATACGGGGAGCCTGTTATCAAATTTGTTTGTGTATGTGAGTGGCTTGCAAAAATGTTCCAAAAATTTGAAAGAAGAAATCGAGTATGTTAGACTGGAAACAAAGAATTAAACTGATGTGTAATTCATACAAATGGAAAATGCAGATACTTACCAAAGATAAGAGGAAGCTATGTTTCTTTGATTGTGGATATTGAGTTGTCAACTGTCAAAGTGAATGTACCTTTGATTTGGAATTGACGGAGAAGAAATACAGTCTTTGAGATGTCTTGTTGATATTCTTCATACTGTGTTTGACAAAGGAGAGGGAAGGCTTTTTGCAGTAATGGCTCTCGCAATGTGCAGTGCAAGGAGTCATCTATTGTTTGCAAGGAGCAATGGAGAAAGTGCTTATATTTGTATGGTTTTGATGTATTGCAAGTTGCACAAAGTGAGATTTGTTTCAGGTCATCTGGATCAGGTTCTGTGAGACGGTCACATTCTACACAAAATGCTTGGAAAGGAGGAAGGTATATGTTCTTTGTGTGAAGTATACCTGCAATCTGTACAAGGAAGATGAAGTTGACATGATTGATAGATTTGAATTTTTCAATGGAAGATAATTTAAAAAAGAGAAATTGCAGTGTACTTGCCTCTGTGTTTGTGTTTATGAGAGACTGTAAAAATGTTTTTGTAGATTCATCATTTAATGGGTCAATGAAGGATGAATGGCCTGCACGTACAATGTGCGAACCCTGTATTCCTTGTCTGATAAAGTTTTTGAAGAGCAATAGTGGTATGTTTCCTGCTGCAATGGCATCTCTTATTGTATGACACAATGGAACATGAAAGTTTCCCAAATGAACCTGCAATGACAAAGCATGGTGTGTAGTTAAAATTGAAGGGAATAATGCAGTGCAATGTATATAAAAATGAAAGAAGGGAGTGTGTCAATACTGTTGCTTTTCCATTTTCAGTGTCAGAGTCTTTAACGTAGAGGGTGAAAAGGTCGTTGATGTGGTGGATTCCTATTACAATTGCTGCAAATGACCCAACAGAGAATGTTGCATTTGAATGTAAAAGCTCTTCTATTGTCATGTCAGGTGTAAGTTTTTGTGTTTTGCAAACCGTGGGTATGTTTTCCACGGTGGTTGTTGCATTTGCGGACAGAGAACAATTTGCATCTCCTCATTCGTACTTTGTTTTCTCTTTGACGGTGAAACCAGTAACACGCAGGCCGCAGCCAGCGACTACAGTGGATGCAAATTTGTGCACGAAGGTGTTGCTCATGTTCAAAGTGATTGTCATTTGACCATTTTTTTCAACTAAATCAGCATGGAGGATTTCGGCTTTTGAGGGGGAGATGTTTGTTGCATGTGCTGGACCATAGACAACGAGTATATCACCTTCAAATACAGTTGCAACTTTGCCTGCACAAATGTCAAGTATGGAGGATGGCTGCTGTGCTGCTGGTTTTGGACTGCATTTACAATGGTGTTAGGATGCTTTTATTGAAAGAATAAGTCTTATAATAAATGAATAATGAAAATAAAGTAAAGAAACATTAGAAAAATATTACCGTTTAGAGGATTCTTGCAAAATATTGTTGTTGTCAATGTCCTTGTTCTTGGAGGTGTGTTCCATGTCTTTGTGGTTGTAACTATCTGCAAAGTATTCAAATATGTAAATGGTTGTTGTAGAGCGCAAACAAAAAGGAAATAAAAGAATGAAGAAACTAGATATTTGTTTTCCTGATTCAATAGAACAGTGTGTATGCACTTACAATTGTGCAGTGCTATTGTTGGTGTTTTTGAAGAGAGCAAAAATTGCTGGGTGGTCAGTCCAATAAGCAAATCTTTCGAATGTATTACAGGTTTCAAGGATTGTGTTTGACCATATATGGTCGATCATGTTTTTAGTGAAGACACTTGAATGTTGTATATGGAAACTGAAACTTTTTTTTTGCATAAATGCTAAAAGCATTGCTGTTTTCCTATTTTTGTTTTGCATGTCGATGTTGAAGTCTCCAAAAATGTAGGCGGGAATGCTTAAATCAAGGGATTGGAACACATTGTCGAGAACAATGAAAATGTTTTCCAGATTTGCATTTGGCGTAACGTAGACATTGACAATAGATATGCACTGGTGTTGCAGTAATATCTTTGTCAGTAGTGACTCTACATGTGCGTCGTGAAAGCAATGTTTTTCTACAAAAGGTATATTGTTTGCAATAAAAAATGCTAGACCATGGACATGGTGTGCAGATAAGCATTGGTATCCGTCTAGGTAGTCAATTGCAATGGGGGAAGCAATGTGAGTTTCTTGTAATGGTCATGTAGAATGGCCTCTCTGTGAGCATGAAGACTTCGGGTATTTAGCGAAGCAATCATAATAGATGAAGAAATATGAGCTGTGGACAATTCATGCTGAATATTTCATTTAGCTTCAGTTCGGAGTCGTTCCATTTCTGTGTTGATGGTCTGTTTGACGGTGAATTTTTTTTTCGTAAGCGGGGACAGCAAGTAAAGACTGGAAATGGTTCTAACTCGTGATAGAGCAGTATATGCCAATCCGTGGGACGACATGCCAAGGGGACTGAAAGCAAGTCGTTCAAGTGTGAGGCCTTGTGCTCTGTGGATTGTGCATGCTAAACAAAGCTGTACAGGGAATTGCTTTCTTATTGTGACTAGTGTCTTCAACGATGTTCTATGCAAGGGTCTAGCAACTCGAGCAATAGGAGTCCAATCTAGTTCTGTTGCCATTGTTGTCAATTGCGGATGTTTAGATCTTTGTTGTTTTCCAATACAAGGATCATTGAATTTTATCCATACTGCATCAAAGCCATTTGTTGTTGTATATGTTTTGAAAACTCCGTCAGAACCATTGACCAATCCGTCTTGGATGTCGTATGTTAACATGTGTATGCTAAGGAAAAGCAGGCGGCGTGTGGAAAAGTAGTTGGGTCTAAAAATAGATATTTCTAATAATATACCAAAAATCATGTAGAAAAAAAGAGTGGATATCTATAAGTGGAAAAACTTCCAAGAAATAAAGAGAGACTTCCATGTAGGGTAAAAAACTAGGATGTAATGCTTTATAGCATAAATTCCACCTCTATGTAATACATAGGTGTAAAAATAAAACCCAATGGCTAAATATAATTGTTTTTCAACTATTAAAGGGAAATTCCCTGCTATTATATATACCCATTAGGGGATCCTTGTTAAAACACCATGAGGAGGAATGATGCTAGCACAATCAAGGATGATTATGATCACCTATGTGAACTTGTATGAGAACTATGTTTTGATTATGAATATTGATAAGAGTATTATGAAGTTATTCTTCACATGAGTATGTGTTTCTTGTTTATCTTTATGTCCATATAGTATGATTTTTTTACCTATTTTTTATCTATGTAATCAATTCATATCAGTATGACAAACATCATGGGTATCAGGACCTTCTCGTGCGTTAGGTGACTGTGCTAAGGTTTCCTATCTCAGTATGAGAGGTCAACGCGGTAACATAAGATAGCTTTGGGCACGCTAGAGTAATGAAGGTTTATATGCATCTTAGCATGAATTAGTGGTGAAACTAGATGCACAACATTTTGGTTCCATTTTTTGGACCTGTCTTTATTGAGCTAAGACGGTGAAGTGTGAAAATATGTTATGAATCATGCCAGATAATTTTTTATAATGAAAAGAGATCTTATATTATATCAATGTAATAAGATACAAGATAAATTTTAGCAAAAAAGTGGGTGGTATGAAAGCACACCCTAAAACCACAAGCAAACTAGGTTGAGCCAAAGACAAAAGCAAATGAACTAGGCAGTGCTTAGGAGTACATCAAAACACAAAACTAAGCAACAATAACAAACATTCCCGAAGAAGGGGGATCATGATCATCCAACCAACCCTAGCCTAGGAGGTCCTTGTTGACATTTGAAATGTCCCAGCTAGGGGGGTTTTCTTCTTCTTTTATAGATTCATCCTGAGTGGGGATGACAAGAGAAAGGTGGGAAATTTATCAGAGGGTGGCGATGGAGGCAAATTTCAACCATCCAATGTGCTCGGCTTGGGGCAGACAGGCGATCCACACCCGATTTGGTGTGCATGAGAGGCCCAATCAAGTTAGTGAGCAAGGGACCCCCAACCTTGTTGGCGAGTGACTCCTCCGATGCTTGTGAGCTAGCGAGCGATGAGCCTAGCTAAAGGAATGTCATTGGGATTAGTTGCGGCAACCACCATGGCCTTACTGTGAGGAGTGCCTAGATGACAATGGCGGTTCCCGAGTGACATTGCATGGGGCATCACCCAAGTGCCACAACAAGGTCGGAAGGTGGTCCACTTCCAGTGTAACATCGCAAGAGAATATTGAATGTTGGTAATACATAATTGAAGAATATTTTATGCATAGGAATCCATTCAAAATAATTATCCTCCCAAATTCCCTCCAAGGACTTGGGTGAAAAAGAATCGATATGATGAACTCTACGAAACTTTCTTCAGAAAACTTCCAACGAACATGTATGCTTGGTTAGAGGCCTAATGCTTGGGTAAGAATTTGAATCTAAGAAAAAAGCACAATTAGAATTTACAACACACAAGAAAACTTGTAAGACATGTTAGAGATATTCTATTGTATAGTGTGAACATTAGATATGAAGAATATAGTATTATCATGGATAATATTATTATAATGTGAATGTAATATTACATATAGTAAATAGTATTTACTATATGGTAATTAGTAAATTAGTAAGTTAGATAATAAAACAATGAGATATTGTTTTATTATCAATGTTATAATTAATGGTTGAAACCATTCGGGTAGATTGGTTTCATATGCAACCAAAGATTGTTGAGAAGGTTGCAGGTAAAGACAAAGACATTGTTATGAGAGTTGTTACTATGCTGCTCCTATATAATGGAGTGCATAGCTATGGGAAATGTAGCAGAGTTAATAGAAGAAAAAATCAAAGCTAATCCTTGCTCCAAACCTGAAATTTGCTAACATTTGGTAACAGAGCAGGTGATGGTTTCCAGGAGAAGGTTTCAAATAAGAGAAATATGGGCACTACTTTTGAAGAAGGATCTCCAAATTCATGGTGTATCTGGCAATGTAATATTAATGTTTATATTGCAAATTGATCTTAACATTATTTATATCAGTTTAAGAAATCCGTCAGGAAAAAGCTTCCAAGTAGTGTTTAGTAAAATGGACATAACTTTCGCATAAAATGTCGGATTGAGGCGATCTTTTTTTCTGTTGGAAAGGAATTGAAAAGACCACACAAATTTTTAGTTTTCATCTATATCATATTTGGTGCATAAGAATGCCGAAATAATGTTTTAAGTTGCGTAAATAGTTTTACGAAAAAAAAAAAAATACAAATACATACTTATATCATTGATAGTGTATTTGTTGTACTATTATTGAAAAGAAATATTTATTACAAGAATATTTCAGTATTTTGGTTAATAGTACTTGAAGAATATGGAAAGGACTAATCTAAACCAAATAGATAAATTTGAAGGCCAAGATTTTCACACCTGGTAGCTACAGATGCAGTTTGCATCTCATAGAGAAAGATCTATGGGATGTGGTGAAACCGAAATTCAACTCCACCCACTGGAGGAAATGAATTGGAAAAGTGGAACGTGAAGGATCAAAAATCCCTTCTAGCTGAAGTAGAAACTGATTGGGAAGTCTACTCAACTGATGAAGAACTTTCCTGTCCTAGTGACGAGGATTACCTATGGTAGACTCTTCTCTTGTTGGAGGAAGGAGGCAATGGAGGAAGAAGGAAAATCAACATCCTCTCATCATTCACTGACAACGGGGTCATAGAAAGTATGTGGTGATGTTATATTTCAGTTGTGTGGTGTGTTTATAAACTAAGGGGGGTGGAAACTATTTTCATGTTTTGATTTTAATGTGTTCACATAGACTAACAACAGTTCTTGAGTGTCTATTTGGAGTGGAAGAAGCAAACTGTTTGACTCAGCTTACAGGGGCAAAGCAATCTACATACCATCCTTTGACTGTTGTACGGTCCTCTGACTGCCATACTTCAGTAGAAGGTACTTCGTTGGAAGGTGATCAGTCGATGAGAGATGTTCATACGACAAGGATGATCATTGGCAGCAAGATCCAGACAACAAGATCCGAGTAGCAACGGCTACTCTGACAAGTTCAATGTTTCCAAGAGCTCTTACCCCATGTTCACACTAAGGGGGTGTTTTAGAGATATTCTATTGTATAGTGTGAACTTTAGATATGATGAATATAATATTATCATGGATAATATTATTATAATGTGAATGTAATATTACATATAGTAAATAGTATTTACTATATGGTAATTAGTAAATTATTAAGTAAGTTAGATAATAAAATAATGAGATCTTGTTTTATTATCAATGTTATAATTAATGGTTGAAACCATTCGGGTAGATTGGTTTCATATGCAACCAAAGATTGTTAAGAAGGTTGCAGGTAAAGACAAAGACATTGTTATGAGAGTCATTATGTTGCTCCTATATAATGGAGTGCATAGCTATGGGTAATGTAGTAGAGTTAATAGAAGAAGAAATCAAAGCTAATCCTTGCTCCAAACCTGGAATTCGCTAACAAGACATGACACAACTTGGACGAGCATTGTATATTTTTGGTGGAAAGATATGTTTTATCGATACACCCTTGAATACACGGTGTTAACTTTTTTCTTGCACGTATGAAGCATAGTTCAACTTATTTCGTGAGCCACACAAATCATATTCGAGGCAATTCCCTTTAGAATAAATAAGCTATTCATGGATCTGGGAATTGAGAAATTTCCCATGGACGGATAATTTTCTCACCTGCATGAGTAGAACACAAGGGAAGGGAAAGGAAGTAAGAACTTGACTCCACCATAGATTCCTCAAACAATGTGAACATTGAGAAGGTTGTGGTATGAAGAACCTTAGTGAAAGATGATAGCTAAATGAGAATTACTTTATAGGGAAGATTCAACCTTAATAAATGTTGTGGAAAACCTAGAGTATTGGTTTAGGCGGGAATGAGAAAGGTGCGATGAAGAGTACTAAGAGAAAAATATGATGTGCATCAAAACAACATCTCAAGAGGATGAGGAGGTGTAGTGCAATGTGGATGGATTCCTTCTTCATCTTGTTGTGCCTTCTCATGTAACTAGAACCCAAAATATAAAATACTAAGTACTTATTAAGATAGATAATGATGAGGAAGTAAATACAATGAAAGGAAAGTAAGTTATGGATACTAGATTTCCATTTGTTTTACAATAGATTACACTAACACTGAAGAGAATACAATTCAATCCTAATACTCCTAAATCGTTTAGGTTTGGAATGGTGAGTGATAGTTAACCAACTCAAGCACTAGGAGGTGTTCAAGGATGTGCTCTAGGAACTATTGTACCAATACAAGTTGTGATTGTTACTACAAAACTGTTAGTGGCAGAGGGAGTGGGCTCCTCTGGGACACTTCAAGCTAGTTCAAAATCACAAGGGGTGAGTCATAGAAACTACGCAAAAAGTACCTATTATGTGATGAAATTCCCTCGATGGAAAATTTCTAATATTATTAATTTAATAAAAATAAAATACTTTTTTATAAGAAAAATGATTTTAAACCAGAGCTATGAACCAGGGGTTAGGGGGACCCCCACCCTTACCAAAGATTCGAACATAAAACAGAATGACAAAACATATAACATTGAATACCGCCACCCCTGATTACAAAACACTAAGAAAAACACATAAACTAAACCCAAAATAAAAACCAAACTCACAAGACGGGATGATAGGATTAACCCTCGACTGTCACTGCTCTTCATTCGAAGAGTAGTATTCACACAGATTTGCATAACGCCCCTTTTTGCCCTTCTTCTTTTTGACCTCTTACCGTATGTTTTGATCTGAAGCCTTACTACCCAACATGAGATTATTATAAGGATCAAGATTATTTTCCTGATCTGAATATGATTTTTTGGATTTATCAGATTCATGACCCCTCTTCACACCACCTACTACTACCTTGTTATCTTTTGTACTTATTATGGGGACCGAATTAACCAGGTTCTTAGAGCCTTTCCCAGAATTTGTTGGATGAGCCTCTCCAAAACCCTCCTTATGATTTGTCTTACTAGATGGATCTGGAGAAGCATTGTTCCATCCTCCTTTGTTCAACATATTCTTTCTTCATTGATTATTTTTTCCTTGGAGACAATCCACCTGTAAATGACTTGGGAGTTTGACATATGCAGCATCAAAATGTTGTCTTTTCATAGTCTAGGGTTTGAATATGTTGAAAATCCCCAAATTACAACAATATCTTATTGGGAAATCCCTTTCTTAAGTCAATATCTGCACAAAAATATGGCAAAAGTTTGAAGGCCCGCTACCTCCCTAGTTTGATCCACCTTTAAGAATTTACCCAGAGCATTACCTATGTCCTCAAGGGCATACCAAAAATGCAATGGAAGGTTTGGTAGGCAAACCCACATAGGTATTTTTGTGACTAAAAAAGAATTCGAGTCGAATTCTAGGAACCAAGGTATGATAAATAATCTCGTGCTTCCCCAAAACCATGGACCCTCTGATAAACATTTATAATACTCTTCTACCTCCTTAAACTGAACCACGAAGAAACCCTTGTAACAGAAAGAGATTTCACGATTTTAGTCCAGTTTTCAGAAATACAAAGGGAAAGGGTAGAAGAAGACGACCACAAGCCATTGAATCTTCCAATGATAGCAAATTGGTCAGGGAATGGAAATGAGCCAATACCTTTGTGTTATCCAAGCTTAATTGGGGCATCTCATCTACCACGTTGATGATGTATGCCTGAGAGGCGGAAGATCTATGCTCTTTTTTGGTGCACGACAAGGATGTAAATTTGGCCATTTTAGTTGACTTTTCCCCATCACCCTGCTTTCCATGGATGACTTCCCCGCCAAAAATGGGATTTGCACTCTCTCTTCCATTCAAATCCACAGGAGAAACCTTACTGGCATTGGCAACACAACATTGAGGATTATGACTTTGAGATTTGAATTTAAGAGTCCCTCCACCTTCAAAAAAATGACATATGAAATCTGGTCCTCCTTACTCATGGAGAAGAAGACACTGATGCCAATCATATCCTCATTGTTTTTAGAGGTGTTCTTAGTGCCCCTCTTCGCAACATACCTGTCCTTACCCTATCTGCATCCTCCATTTCACGGATCTTCTTCCCTATAGCCTAAACCGAGACTATGACCTATTTTGGTGCCTTTCTGCACTAGAACTTCCATTAGGGCATTTTCCTGACAACCGTGCCCCATCGGCTCCCCTCTAAAACCCTCAAACCCAAGAATATCATAAAAATAAAATAAGTTATTATGGGTTTTCTAAAGATATTTTTCCAAGGATTAAATTCTAAAGTTAGAAGGAAGAAATAAAGAATCAATATCAATGTACATAAATACCCCTTTAATATAGGGTGAATAAAAGAAGATATCTTCTAGTAACATGGATGTGTTAAGAAGGGTGATTAAATAATTAGTGATTGATATTTGTAAAGTAACAAACATTGTTTTGAATGGGTGTGTTGGTTGGAAAACTACCCGTGTGAGTATTATGAAAAAACTTGGTGGTGAGGACTCAAACCCTACCAAATTTTTCCTCATGGGAATTTGATTGGTAAGAATAAAAAATTGGCTTAGCGTGGTTAAGAGTGAGGCAAGTGGTGGGCATTGGAGAGAGGCACTCTAGGGGTGTCTTAACTTAGGTAAGTTGAGTATAACCCAAGATTATTCCTGGTCAAGGAAAGAAGATTATTTACTAAATATTTTCCTCCTGATATTGCGACCATAGCTTGAGGTATCGAATCTATGATATCACCTAATAATTTCTCAAGGAGTACTCAGTCCCTCACCCAAAATTTAAACAAATATGTACTCTAATTTGTAACTATTGTTTTATTAAATAAACCTATATTTCATGAATTGTTTTTTTTGCATAAATAAAATTTATATTTACGTTGTTAAATGTGCATAAATTACTTAAAGTAATTTTTTTTTTGGAAATTTTATTATTCAAACTAAAGTAAAACTAAAGTTTCCACATAATCAAAAATTCTCTTTGATAAATAAATTATTAAATCAAGAAAAATTAACATCTCAATACCTGTGCCACAAATCTTCTATGAAATGTTCATTGCATCTTCCATAATCTCATAGAGTTGAGAATTCCATTGAACATGTACACAAGTGCAAACTAATTTGGCATGACAATGGAATTACTTCCGTATAATGCAAAACAATCCATTTTGCTACAATTTTGCTATATCAAGCAGACACGTGGTATAGAAAACATGATCCATAACAAGTTGTTATCGACTATGACCAATAGAAGGATGCCTTTTTGAAGGAATTTTACATACTCAAGTTCAAGTAGCAAAGTATATTGGTGCTCAAGGAGATCAAACATGAGCTAACTAAAAGGTACATGTGTATGATGCATGTTTCAAGATGTTGATCTCAAAGTTGTCCTACGAGACTCCATCCAACCCAACATGCATAGTGGTTTGTTATAGGATTACTTTTTCCATTCATATGTGCCTTATCACATAAGAAATTTACAAACCAATGTGAAGCATTTGTAGTAGCATTAAATGTAGAAGTTGTTGGTAGTGTAAATATAGGAATAAGTCTTTTTATTGAAGCACAAATTATATCAATGGAGATTCGTTTGGAAAAGTTATCTATAAATAATTATAGGGAAACTAATATGAGAATGGGTGTTTTAATCCAAATTTATCATTTTCTCCATTTTCGAATACTTAATCAATTTTATTGTAAATCTTTTCCTTATTATTAAAAATCAGTATTTAAAACTGAAATCTAATTCTAAACTCGATCTGAAGTGCTTAGTTTATGCAAACGCTTACTGTTGGTGTAGGGTTTTCCTACATGCTCTAATTAGTTTTTCTTAGGTTAATCATATGTTTATTATGATAATGTACTTCAAGTCATTTCCTAATTGTGAGTTGAGTTAACTACCTTTTTGGGTGACCTAATTTCTCACTATGTAATACAACCTCCTATGTATATTTTGGCTAATTAGCTTATACTATGAATGAATGAATATTTTTTATTCTCTTAAGTGTTTATGGATCTCTTTACTACACATAGATTTTTGTTTTGTGCATTCGATCCTATCTAGTCCCAATCCTAGATTGTGTACCACTACAACATGGTATCAAAGCTGATATGGTAGCAGAATGACATTACCTCTATTGGAAGATCTAGCATTCTAGCTCATTCAATGTTTATCTTTTCATAGATTTTGATTTTCAATGGTTTGGTGGGATTTTAAGGAAATCCATGCAAATATCTTCTTCGTAGTCTCTACATGAAAAATTGACAACGTCGTTGAATTCATAAGGGCTCAAAACCTTAAGTTTAGTTGTAAACTCGAACTAGTTTTGTGACAAGTGATTTCATCTATTTTTGAAGGCATTTTGAAGGTTTTTGTGTAAAATCTGTAAAAAAAAATTGCATCGTCTCTAGCTTTTGAAAAAAATTGAAAATCATTTCTGGGTGTTTATCTAGGTTTTTTCAAAACATTTGGTGGGTATTTGAAGCTTTGTGTGGAAGATGTACAATTTTTTCAAGATCTAGAGTTTTTCCGTACAAAAATCTTGCCATCTATGTATTCAGGATTTGTAGGGGTGTTTGACAAATCAAAAACTATACCCTTGTTCATTTCGAGATTTGCAGGTTGGTTTAATAAGTCAAAAATACCACTTCAATGCATTTTGGGTTTTCAAGGTGTTTGATGGGTTAAAAAGTGTGCCCAGTGTTTCAAGTTTTCGGGACTCGTCAACATTTCTACAAAAATTGCAAAGTGTTGTCAAACCTCCAAACCTCGGTCAACACCTAGTGTTTCAAGTTTTCAAAACTTCAAAACATCTAAGCATTTCAACACAACTTGCAAATTGTGGTCAAACTTCCGACCCCCAGTCAATGCCTAGTTTTTTAGGTTTTTGGAACTTCAGAAACATCTAAGAATTTCAACACATCTTGCAAATTGTCGTCAATCTTCCAACCGCTAGTCAATGGTTGGTTGTTTCATGTTTTTCAACCTGCTTGACATGTGTCAAGTTATGACACTTGTTTTGTTTCATATTCCGCTACTTGCTCAACATGTATCAGGTTTTACCACCTACTTAACACACATCGGGTTTTACCACCTACCCAACATGCGTCGGGTCTTCGGCACTTGTTCAACATGTTTTAGGTTTTACAAGGCTTTCTATCCCCCTATCCCCTGGTCATATGGGAGTTAAGCCCTTTGTCACACCCAACCCAAGGGGGGCTTAAATTTTCTTAATAAAGTTTGTGCAAACTCTTTCAAAGCAAAGAAAGAGAATATTTTTTGCGAGAAAGAAAAATCAAACTTCCATAACTTTCAACTGAAAACTACGTTTTAGGCACCGATTTCTTGAAAGTGATATTTTTTTTCGAGCTCTACACATTGGTAATATTTTCTTTCCTTGTAAAGTTTTCACCTCTATAATTTTGGTGGGTTCATATTTAAGTCTTTTCAGCACATTCAGTTTAACATACAACAAATTGTTGCCATGGATCTGTCTCTTGTTCCACTTCTTACACCGTTCAACTATCGCGAGTGGAAATTAAAAACACAAATCCTTTTGAGGAGTAAAGGATTATACTGAATCACCATTGTTAAAAAATAAAATTGACACCAGATGCAAAATAATGTGAAGTGGTAAAAACAAAGTGATGAAAGTCTACGGTCTATTATGCATTTCAATGTCTCCCGAATTTCTCTTTCATATTGAATTTTCAGCCACTCCTAATGATGTATGGAGCAATTTGGAAGGAATATTTGGGAAGCTTGACATAATGAGAGGTCATAAGTTAGAGAATGAGCTCATGAGTTTGAGCGCTAGACAACTTTGACATGATAGAGTTGACTTGGGTTGCAGTTGAGAACTGTGTGGCATAGACAAAACAAAATGAATAATTATTCTTTCCATCCTTTCCCAAATTGGGTTCCAACTATTCTGTATTTGTTTCTACCTTTCACGCCACTAGGTGCACCATGAGAGCTACATGGACATGCCTTGGATAATTTTGTTGTTGAATTAATTCAGGAGCAAGACAAGCTGATTCAAACGGGTGCATTGAAGTCCTCTAAACCACATGCTCTACTTGCTAGACATGAGAAACATAAGGATTCAAAAAAAGAGAAAAAAGAAAATAAAAAGGAATATAAGAACAAGAAGGATCAAAATGATCTCACCTCTAAATCAAACTCCGGAACTTCCTCTTTAAGCGTTAAGTCCAAGAAAGAGGAGGATCAAATGTGGGTATTATATATGCAAACATGATGAAAGTAAATGTATGAATAAAAAATTAACCACCTCAGAGTATTGTTGAGAAGAACAACATAGGTTTTCTTAATTATAGCAAATCGTCTTTATCAACCCATGAATCCTCCAAGGTAAATGAACATGGAAAAGAGAAAGAGAAAGAATCAAGAAAAGAGAGATCCCTTATTACAGTTATACCACCAACTCCTACATGGGAAATTAATTTTGGTGCATCACATCATATGGCCTCTTCACATATGAAGTTCACTTCCTTGGAGCCATATGACATGTCCTCTATACAAATGGGTGAAATCTTCTTCTGCACAAGTTTTTAAGAGAGGGTCTGTTGAAGTGAGTGTCATAACATTCAACAATGTTCTTAATATTCCCTCATTGTCAAATAATATCCTGCCACTCTACTAGATTACTCACCTTGATCAGGGCTTGCGTGTTCAGTTCACTCCAGATTCAGTGTATTTCAGAGAGTTACACATCGATGCTATCATTGCAGTGGGTGTAGTCAATCATTAGACTCAACTATATTCCTTCTCTCACTTTATCCTTCCAGATTCTTCATCGGATTCACATGTACTTGATATCATTTCTAATCCTGATTACATTTCTAATGATGATGACTTATCTTCTAGAATAGATGACTATAGTAGTGATGGGGATTCACCTCCACCATCTCTTGATCACCTTCAAAATATTGAGAAGTTATTTCTTAGTCTACCTACTTATCGTCCATTGGTGAGTTTTCAGGGAGTAGACACCTTGATTGAAGACTCGTCAAACATTGAGTGGGCTAGTACATAATTTTAGGGCCTTCCACATTCCTTCTTTGTTATTGCTTTGGAGACACCATCCCTTCATGGAGTAGTTGGCTCTTCTAGTTTGCATGAGTATAGTTCCTTGTCTAGGAACCACACCTTGGATAAAGGTTCATTAGCCACTTGGCAAACTATTTTACTATTCCATGGCGATCCACTCCTCACTGTAATTAATTCTTATCCCTTACCTCTCAACAAATATATCAATGTTTTCTTGAAATGCATTGTGATCCAGAAAATAATGTTGTTATGTCTTGGAACATAATTCTAGGATTTGGAAAATTTGACACACTCTTTAATGCTCCTCCTTTTCATCCAAAGCCACTTCGAGAGGCACATTTTCCATAAACATGATGGCTACAGGAAGTTGTAGCTTCGAGTGGGGTTTTTTAGTCCTACCTTCTTTTGGGGAGGATTTTTTCCCACTAGGTTTTCTCCTTTTCTTTACTTTTTGAGAGATTTGCATTACACATGGGTTTTCTCCATCCTCACATATTGCATACCATTCCATCACACTGATACAACACATTTGTATATCTTGGTTACACTTTCTCTTGCTTGCTTATACAGCTTATATCACGCACTTTACTTATTATGCTAGTCAAATACTCAACATGTCATTATCTTTCCATGTATACACATGCGCGTTCACTTGGTCTGTTGGAGTGAATGCATATATCTTAAATATTCTTCACACGTTGCAATGATGCTTGACATTGTATCCTTTTCTAGTCCCACCGAGGGTCCTAGGGGCATATACCTTTACTAGTCTCACACATTACAGGTGTTAGTGTTTCATTATTTACTATTTCTACTTTATAGCACATTACTTCTCATTTATACATACATTGTCGTGACATATTATTTATCTTACTAACAGGTGTTTCATGTGTAGTATTTGCT
Organism: Taxus chinensis; assembly: GCA_019776745.2. Taxonomy (NCBI): domain Eukaryota; kingdom Viridiplantae; phylum Streptophyta; class Pinopsida; order Cupressales; family Taxaceae; genus Taxus; species Taxus chinensis. Next base: position 618,574,826 of record CM034155.1, read on the forward strand.
TTGCAGGACTCTATACCACCATGGTTATCTGATACATTTTACTTTCCATTGTTTGTGGGTTATGCCTTATGTCTTGTATGCTCATTATATGCTTTTGGCCGCTTCGACCCTTATTACCTTGTGATATTATGAGTGATGTCGTATGTTTGAAACCTAATTTTCGCGGTCCACATTGTTTGCACACTTATTCAATTACACTGTCTTCTATTGCATTCTTACTACTTTTTTCTAGTAACACATGTTACTAGTCACTTTGTTTACATGTGCTTTGGTTTTTTACCATGAACATCCTCTACCCCCTATAGGTATGCAATTTAACACAACATCAAGTCCTCTCATTTCGGATTCATTCTCCTACCAATGTTGCATGCACCCTAAACAAGGGGACATATATTGGGTGAACAAGTCACCCCTAAAAACTCTCAGAGCTACAACATAGATCTGCATAGTATAGAAATAGAATAGACATACAGTCAAAAAATGACCCAGAACTAGACTTGGGTCAGAATCACAACATAGAAACCAATGCCCAATATAAGTTAGTAGCATCTACATGCCTGTGTCCTTCTCTAGGCGCTAATGTCCTGGGGGCACATACAATCAACTTATAATATCAACACAGTTCACGTAAGCCTTCAAAGTAGTTCTACAGTTACAGACATAGTCCTTCAATTTGTACACACAAAATAACACATTTACTACTATTTATTATACCACCAAGTATGTTGTTTTACATATGGATCTTGCGTAAGAAAAGTATTCACTAATGACACACTACCTAGTTTGTCTTATTGGTTTGAGTGTCCTCTATTGTTTTTATCTCTCACCTCTCTCACTTCTACACCCATTTATGGTTAGGTCATAGGGATCCCTATCTGTCAATCTTCTCACATTTGTTGTCAGTTGTCTCCCGACACCAGCACCCAGGACTGGACACTAGCACCAGGCGCTCCTGTCCATCCTGGGCAACTCATGTCCTCTTTATTCTTGTTCACATTTTTGACATTTATGGTTGGCCTTTTCAGTTTTCTTACTCCTATCCTGAGGTACTAGTCATGGCATGTCATGTCATTAGTGTCGAAATTCAAGCAAGATATCCCTATATAAACACAACATACATACCATTATAATGGGGGAAATTTTTATCAAGGGCTATCTATCTACATATCAAATGGATTACATCTTGGGCTTATTATTTGCATACACACTGCATAGGAAGGGGAAGTTCATTTTTCCATCCACACATTTGCATTCTATCTAGATATTTCCCCCTATCTTGGTGTCATCGGTGCAAGGGCAACCTAGGAGCACTATTGCACACACAAACACATAGAACTACATTGGGTCTGAGATGTAGTGCATTGTTTGGTCATAAGTTCACTTTTTTGATAGCCAAGGATAGTCTGACCCCTCATTTTACATCTTTCTTTTTTAGGATTTGATGTAGTTTGAGGGTTTTGCAGGAGATTATTTGTGTTGCAGATTTACAGGTACTTTGGCGATCCAAGTGTGAAATACAGGTGATCATTGGCAAACAAGTGTGAAACCCTAGTGACAGTGATGAAATCAAATTCTTACCTTTTTGGCAAGACTCCAGTGCCCCATAGAGGTCTAGGGCACCTGCAAATGCCCTCACATCCTACCCAAGCACCTGTGTCCCAACATCCTGACACTTCTGCATTTTCCTAGGTGTGGTTGTGACATCCTCGAGTTGTTGTTTCATTATTCTTCCTGTCTAGACACACTTTCAGGATAAGTGAAATCAAGGTAAGTTCCCTATCCTCTCATTTTCTTTCATAGTCACATCTCTAAAAATTTCTTAGCATTTACATCTTATTGTACATCGTTATAATAGTTTTCTAAATTCATATTTCAGTAAAATATTTCTATATTTTATTGAATCATTTTGGTGAACCTGTATAGCTTAGAACTCCTTTCCCTAGGATCCACAAAAACCCTAAATGGCTAAAAGTAGATTCTTCTTCTCCTAGGACAAGCTATGCATCATGAGAGTGTTAATCATATCCTTGATGATGTTTTTGAGGCTGAATTTCTTGATCTTTATCGGTTATGCTAAATTTGATGATAATGTTCAAAGATTGCTAGATGCTAATGAACACATGATTCCTACTAGTTTCGAACACTCTACTCTTAGCATTGTTTCTAAAGAGAAATTTTTTTTTGGTTGTACTCTATGTTATTCCATAGGCACTAGGACCACTCCACCTTCTTCTATTTCTATTAAAACTCTTGATGATGCTATTATCGATTATATGCTTGGTCTTGATTGTGGTACTTGTAGATAAAAATCATGATGAAAATGTACATGTGCATGATGTTATTTCTCATACTAGTTCAGGATGATTGTAAAGTTGCATCTCATGCTCCTTGCATTTTTGAAAATGTTTCTAATGATTGTAAAGATACATCTCATAATAGTTCCTCTCCTACTTCATTATATGTTGATGATACACTTGATGAAATTATTACATGTGAAACTTTGTTTGATACTGATGATGCACATGTTAGTAAAGAATCTACTTCTCTGCATATTGTTGAATGTGAATTCTCTACTCCACTTTCATCTTCTTCTAAGGTTGTATCTAATAACATGCATGATGATTCTTCTCCTTCTATTGTTTCATCTTCCATTAATTCTTCTGATGTTATTCCCAATGCTTCTACCGACATTCCATGTTCTTCACCACATATTACTTCTTCCGCACCTACATCTAGTGTGCCTATAGCATCAACATCCTCCACTTCTTCTTATGACATTCCTATGATCACTCATAATGGAAAGCTTCAACCACTCAATGTACCTCTCACATCTTCTGCTATTCCTCCACATGATATTATATCACTCATGCATGTTGTTGGACAATTACAATCTCAGGTCCAATCTCTCACTCTTGAAAGCAAAGCCTATTATGCTTCTATTGATAACAATTCTTTGCATGGTAATCCCATTCCAAAAAAGATTCACAATTCAGCATTCCCTAAATATTTTATCATGCCTACATTTTCATGTTTCGATGGTACTGGAAATCCATATCTACATCTCAAGCATTATCATTTAGCTATGGATTCTTACTCAAACGATCGATTATTGCTTAAATCATTCCGTCATAGTCTTACCAATGATGCTCTCCAATGGTACACACATCTACCTTTTGGATCTATTAGTACCTATTGTGAGATGGAAGAGGCCTTTCTTTGATGCTTCATGCTTAACAATGGTCCTAGAGTCACACATGATCACTTACCTGGATTACATCAAGGAAAGACAAAACCTATCATTGATTATATTCTATGTTTCAATGCTTGCATGCATCAGCTAGTCTTTCAGCCCATTGATTTAGAAAAGTAATTCATCTTTTTCATGGCTTGATTCCTACTTTAAAAGAACACTTGCAATATGACACATGTGAATCATTTACACTATTATGTTATAAGGTCATTGATCTAGAACAAGATCTAATTGCTACACATGTTATAGATCCTCCTTCTATTTCTGCTACTACTGCATCATCTTCTACTTCTTCTCCTCTTCCATCTGTTAAGCATCCTCCAAGGTCTCATTTCCTCCACCTCGCAAGAAAGTTCAGTCTACTCCATTGCACAAAATTTTTCATCTCCTCCACTGCATCGGTCTCCGCCTAAGGCCTTTGCATCTCCTACTCGGGAGCCATTGCATTTTTCACATGTTGTTAAGCCTCATGATGTGTTGTGTGCTTTTCTTGATAAGCACTTGATTCACTTACCTTCTAATCAACATCATCCTCCTCATCACTTGCAATGAAAATGTGATCATCCTTATTACAATTATCATCACATCAATGGCCATCATGATAATGATGTTGTGCCCTTTGTGAAAAATTACAACAATTAGAAGATAAGGGTGTCATTTATTTTGGCTCTCACTCTTGTGAGTGGTCTATTTCTCCAATTCTGCATGTAAGCGTGCTGCTACTCTAGTCCACTTATCACCTCTTCACCTACTTCTAAGGTCATTATTCATCCACCACCTAAAGTCATCATTCATGCACGCTCTCCATCTCATTCATCCACCGCTGCACCATCTCATCCACCTGTAGTGATCCTACTTCACATTGGCTTCCTAACCCGTCAGCATCTATGCTTCCCACCATTGCATCTCCCATCATTGGCACCATCTCATCAGACATTTAGTTTGGCTCATACACTCATGTTGCTTCCACTTCACATGCTTCCACTGCTCCGTGCCCACTTGGTCTTTGGTAGGTGATTCCTTTTCACCTCACCACCCGATGATGCACTCATGTTCTTATGGTTCTTACATGACTGTTGAGGGATTTGTTACAATAAGAACCTCATTCCATCTTTACGATATACTTCATTGATTTATCTATCTAGCGCATACACTATCAACCATTTCCTGATGACACACTCTTGCTTTATGGTTCATTCTTGATTGTTGAGGGGTCTTATATAAATGAACCTCATCTTCTCACACACACATTGGGGGAATCGATCTTTCCCCCCTCTTCATCACACTAACACATGATCACATACACTCATTATTTTACATCACTCTTTCACATCATTTCATTTTATACATACATTACCATTATATTATTCATACATATGACACAATTTGGTTTCATCGATCACATTATTCACATAACCTACTATATTATCCTTCATCATTTTCAAACATTACCTATCTATATATTTCAAACATCATTATACACCTGGATATCATCATTTACATAATACAAATCAAACAAATACATACAAATAATACTTATCGCATCACATATCAATCAAACATCAACACAATGCAATAACACCAAACATCCAATATATCATATATATATATATATATATATAACCAAAATCTCATAGTTATAAAATACAATCGTTAGGGGCAAGCCCCCATGCATCGCTACATCAATATATATCATATATCATCATCACTATCACTATATACAACTGCGGGAGCTCTAGAACTAGATGCTTCACTACTCAATCTGTGTCACTGGTCACGGCCCCTATATCTCTCCACCTGTCTATGTAATAATGCTAACTCAACCGAATGCTCTGAGAATCAGCCTCTGTAAATCCACATACTGGTGTAAACACATCCTATGCTAGGGCTCCTCCACCTACAACCTTCCCTAGCTCGCTGAGTCTCCACCTGTGCCTCGTCATGCTCACTCAACAACACGGTACATGTCACCACTGTTGTTATCGCCACTAGCTTGAATAAGTGTGCATGCTCACCCGTGATGGCATCTACTCACTCCAACATCCCGCCACTGACGAGCACATCAGTAGGCACATTTCATGTCAATGTGTGGATACAATGTATCAATTATCAATGACCAATAAGCATCCCCTGCAACCACATAAACACATTAGTTACTATACATGAAATCCAAATCAAATAACTAAGTAACAAACCACAACTATCAACAATGAATACTCACGCTCTATTATACTGTCATTGTATGCTACATCATTTCCATCATGGGAAGGTGCCTTCCCTCTACTCCTCCAACTAGTGGTGCTCCCTGATACATCTACAACAACTGGAAACAATAGCACCCATCAGGTGCATCTGCCCACCATGCACTATATGCCTCAGTACATCCACATCATCTACCTGTATGGCTCTATGGCCACATCCACCTCATCCTCACCTAGGGGGCACTAACTGTGCTCCCGTAGGTCCTGGTCTTGCCCCTAGTCTCCTCAGTGCTCTAGTAGCTCGCACCCATACATACGGCTCTGGGGGCACATCTTGAGCAATACCAAACTATTGTGATACACACTCTACCTGAAATAAATCGTGATCACTCCAGAAAAAATCCTCTAACCACATCATATGTCAAATACATCGTAGCTCTACTCCATCCTTTCCATCCTCCATAGCTTGGTATGGCCTCCATATAATGGCCCCTAGCCCCATATAATCCAAGCATCAATCTATAAGTATCGGTGTCCATCCTCCTACTCTGGAACACCTACCCATCTCGTAGTGAATATATCTGGTCTCACCCACTTGCACGTGGCCCACCAAGTGGCCTCAATATTGCAATGTGCTCATAATCCCATACATGTAGCAATGTGGTGGCTCCTAATCCACCCCCATGCTCCTCTGTGTGAACCTATATAGGTCCCTGTACAAATGTGCCAATACACATCATGCCCAGGCATATCTAGTACCATCCTCCTCTATACAACGATAAATATCATGCATCTTATACAAGATGCCTACACCACCACCCTCCACTGCCACTGATGAAGCAATAAAACTACAATAAACTTCCACAATCATGGAACACCTGATCTCAGTATGACATCCAAGATAATATGGGTCTTAGTCTATACCCATGTCCCTATAAAATACCACCTGACTGCTCTCATTTGTCTCTATGTGTGTCCTCTATGGCCATCACCTGGACTCTCTCACCCATAACTGACAGTCACAATATGCGATATACATCCTCCAGGGTCACATTCATCTCCCGATAGGCAACCAAAAAGTACACATGTTTGCACACCATCACTCACATAATGCATTAATCATTGACATATTATGAGGTACATCCCCCATTCTCACTATGTGTCACAGGCTGGACACGGTCTAGTATATCCCACTCATCATCTGATAACCCCAATCCCAACAACGTACCAAGTGTCGACCACCACAGAACTCCCTTGAATGGATATCCCTCTACACAACACAAAACAACAAAAAACATGACATTAGTACCTCATATATATGTAAAAAGTAATTAATACAAACAAAAAGCATCAATTTTTTCATTCATCACAAAGCATCGAAACTAGCCTCATGGGTCACCACCACCTAGGAGTAAGATGTAAACACTTAGGAGCAGGTCACCCTCACCTAGATCTTGGGTGTTGGCATCCCTGAGGGACGTTAGTGCCCTTGGCCGCTCTTGCCCAGGTCAGAAACACCTAGAAAATTAATAACACAAATTTCACAAATTCACAAAAATGAGTTCATTTCTACAAATTTTTAAAAATAATCATAGTACAACTCATTGTTGTTTGCATTGCCACGACCACTACCACCATCTCGAATTGGCTCAATACACAACTATAACTTACAGCATCATCACAGGCTCAGAGCTCAAAATCACACTCAATTAAGGTTCAAATGAAGTTACTATTCACATTTTCTATTGTTATTTATAGCAACTTGCAGATTCTCAATTGCCTATAGTTACTATTTGTGCATATTCTCCCAACTAATACATTACATGGTTTTCACTCATATCTTGAGCTCCACTACTCCATTTTCCTCCCCTATCTGCACCATTTGGTTCAAAATTTCTCTTATTATCATATTGTACACATTCTACAACGCTATATTATCATGTAATCACATCTTCAACTTAAATATACACAAATTTTGTGACATTACTACTCATTTTACTCACTCTTACATCATTTCACATCTACTTTTGGCTCAAAATTCGTTCTTACTATCACTCCCTGTTTTTACAAAAGGGGGCATACAATCAGGATCACTCTATGATCCCCCTCACACTGCTACATGATCATTGATCATCATATCTAATTCGTCATCATAAAAAATTTACTCACACATTATGTGACATTTCATACCACCTTCTAGTGATTCCCCCTAATGACCTAATCTAGGGGCAACAAGAGAAAAATATCTCCATGAGTAATCCATCATACACATTCAATCTCAACACAACTTTTCTACTACTCGAATCAAAACAATTAATCGACACAACACACGTATTTTACTATTCCTCCCAGATGACCTAACTTAGGAGCTGCATCACTACTTTCCTAGATGACCTAACATGGGAAGTCACTTTACATTTTCTATCACTTCTAGATGACCTAACATGGAAGCCATCATAGCCATACACATCATGGTGACACCCTTGGAGTGGGGGAAATGAGACGTCATTTCCTTTCCTATACTTCTCTTATTTGGGTTATTCTCGTTGGATCGAAATGAACAAAAGTTGATCTTTGTCCGTCTGCATATGGCTAGACCTTTTGAGGATGTAGTCAAATTTGGAGGTTAAAACTAGACCTCTCTCCCTAACACTCTTCCTCTAGTGGCAGGATGCCCAAATCCTTCAGTTTTTCACACATAAAAAATTGGGTTGGGAATTGATCACTCCCTACCCCATCAAATATCCATCAAGTAACAATTTAAAATATCCAAATCACTATGAAATCAAACCATTAATTTCCCAAAGTGCTCCTCACAATGGTTCACCATATCTCTATTTACACCACATGGATCGACACGTCGATCCATGGTTCACCATGCTATATGTCACTTATTCTACATGTACTTCTACAATAGGGATTCTCATAACTTTTTCAGGTATGTTCCTTACTTCCTTTACACTACTTGAATTTTATTCAAATAGCATAAAGGGGGGAAAATGCAGACACAAAATCATGCACTTACTACTATTTACTATACTGCCAAGTATGTTGTTTTATATATGGATCTTGCGTAAGAAAAGTATTCATTAATGACACAATGCCTAATTCTGTATTCTTGCTTTGAGTGTCTCTATTGTTTTTATCTCTCACCTATCTCACTTCTACACCCATTTCTGGTCAAGTCACAGGGATCCCTGTCTGTCAGTATTCTCACATTTATCGTCTGTTATCTCAGGACACTAGCACCCAAGACTGGACACTAGCACCCAGGAGCTCTTTTCTAATGTGGGCACTCATGTCCTCTTTATTCTTGTTCACATTTTTGACATTTGTGGTTGGTCTTTTTGGTTTTCTTACTCCTATCCCGAGGTACTAGTCGGCATGTCGTGTCATTAGTGTCAAAATTCAAGCAAGAGATCCCTATATAAACACAACATTCATACCATTATAATGACATAAAAGTATTATCAAGGGCTATCTATCTACATATCAAAGGGACTACATCTTGGGCTTATTACTCTGTATACACACTACATAGGAAGGGGAAGTTTATTTTTCCATCCACACATTTGTATTCTATCTAACTACTACCCCCATATTGGCATCATCGGCGCAAGGGAAACCTAGGAGCACTATTGCACACACAAACACATAGAACTACATTGGGTTTGAGATGTAGTGTTGCGCTCAGTTGTAAGTTCACTTGTTTGATAACCAAGGACAATTCAACCCCTCATTTTACATCTTTCTTATTTAGGATTTGATGTAGTTTGAGGGTATTGTAGGAGATTATTTGTATTACAGATTTACAAGTATTTTGGCGATCCAAGTGTGACATTCAAGTGATCATTGGCAAACAAGTGCAAAACCCTAGAGACAGTGATGAAATCAATTTTTGACCTTTTTGGTAGGCTCCAACACCCACAAAGGTCTAGGGCACATGCATGCACCCTTGCCCCTGCCCAGGCGCCCATGTCCTGGACAGTTCTCGACACTTCTACATTTTTCTGGGTGTAGTTGTGACATCTTAAGTTGTTGTTTCATCAGTTCTTCCTGTCCAGACACATTTTGGGATAAGTAAAATCAAGGTAAGTGCCTTATCTTCCTCATTTTCTTTCATAGTTGCATCTCTAAAATTGCTGAGCATGTGTATCTTATTATACATCATTATAGCAGTATTCTAAATTTAGATTTCAGTAAATAATTTCAGATTTTATTAAATCACAGTTATAGTATGCACGCAATCTCCTACAATCCATTTCAATTGAAACAATCACTACAATCAGAACTAATTCTAGACAACAAGAAAAAATTAGGGACATATCATCTGTAGTGGTACTTATTGAGCAGAGTCATGGTGCAAGAGTAACACTAAAAATCTCTCCCCAACACTTTATCTTTGACATGAGATCGCCCAAAAAACTCACACTCGGCGTGCAATCTCCCAAAAAACTCGCTCTTGGTGTGAGATTTCCCAAAAAATTGCTCTTGGTGTGAGATCGCCCAAAAAAATCACTCTGCACAACATTCCAGTACACTTTTCTATCCTTTTACACTCTTTTAGATCAGGTGCACACATTCATTTTACACACTTTTACACACTTTTACATACTTTACTCAAATTTATCATATATATGGACTTTGACTACATTCTTGCTCTTCTTTTGTAGGTATATCCTCATAAAAATTAGCACACAAACACAACATACACTTCACCCCCTAGGGCCAGTTTCCTTTCCTAGTTTCCACTCTTCACTTTTCATCATTCCATGCTTCACTTGTCCACTCAACAAAGATTTCGCTACATGTTCTACATAGTTATTAGGTACGCATCTCTTATCTAATTTATGTTAATATAAAGTGGGGGCAAATATAAACACTAAATCATGCACTTGGGTACATTTCTAGGTCCTAAAAACATACTAGCATTTACATGTTTCCTGAGTAAGAAAACTAGTAATTGACAACTATCTTTGGCCTCTTTTATTTGTTTCTTGATTTCTATTTGGTCTTATACACCCTACAACCTAGTCAGGATAATATTATTTTTTATTTTATGGCTCCAGGAACCAGTGCTAACCAAGGATAGCAACGCCCATGCGCTTTTATCCTCTATGGGCGCCCCTGACCCTTTCTCACCTTACTTGCTTCTTTTAGGTCTCTTTTATCTCTTGGGATTATTTTTCATTTATGGGTCGGCCTTCTAGTTGTTAATTACAAAATTCAAACAAGGGAATCATTTAAATACATAGTTATGCTTTCAAAATAAAGGACTAAACTCTAAACATTACTATCATCACCTAAACTTGCATTCAAAAGGCACCTAAAGCACTCTATATTATCCATCTAGCATCCACTTAAGGGACAAGGATTGCATCAACTCTACATACATAACATAGGAAGGGGAAGTTCATTATATTCCATGCACATATTCTATTACATTGCTACATTTAGCTACAACCCGCTATCAAGTGCAACTTGCACAAGGGCATTCTAGGGCACAATTTCTACACACACTCATAAGAACTACATGGAGTTTGAGATGTAGTGCAACGCTCGGTTGTAAGTTCACTCTCACGGTGACCACTAGGGTCAATACGCCTCCCCATTATGTATTTTACTTTATAGGTTTGATGTGGTTTATGGGCTTGTGCAGGTTAACTCTTCTTTTGTAGGTTATAGGTACCTTTGGAAATCATAATGTGACTATCAGGTGATGAACAGGGAATAACAACGAAGACCTTGGGACACATGAGGAAGAAGATTCAGAGCTTTTGCATAGTCACGGGGACCCAGATCTGGTTGTCAACACACAACCGCCCCTGTCCTACCATGGGCACCCATATCCAACTTTGTTCGTGAGCTGTAAAATTTAACAGAGATCAATAACGATGTTTCTTACATATTTTTCATCACTTCTCCCTGCCCAGATCAGTTCCAGATCACACAGATATCAACTAAGTCCTCTTTCCTTCTTCTTTGCCTAGGGTTTCATAATTACATCTTAGTTTTCTTATGTCATTTCTATATTCCAACATTTATACATAATTTGGTTCAATAGTGACTCTGCAATATTAGATTCAATTCAAATTAAATTAAATCAAGAGTAAGCAGGCACACCAAAAATAAAACAACAAAAAATATAGATAACTATTAAAGGATTTATGGCACACACGCGAGCATTTGAATCCCTATTGGAAAATATTAAGCATGAGAATCCCAAATATATAAAGGATACCTGAATGCAAGAAAACAAAAGGAAATTATTAATTGCAAGAGAATAAGGAAAAAGTATGTGAGTTTCTGGGAGAGATTGAATATTTTAAAGAAGAAGCACTCTCCATAAACTCAATCATAGAGAATGGTTGACTTTGATAATGTGGAAAGAAATGAATTTCAGGATCTATACAAATTATTATGCATGAAATGTGTAATTACCCCTCTTATCCAATGGTTATCACACCTAATTAGGAGTCTAATGCTAGGAGAACAACTAGGACATGTGAAAAATAAATAAGTTAAGTTGTTTGGAAAATATCAAGATTAGGAAATCCCATAGTTAATACCTATATAGATGGATGGAACAACAAAAACATATTGGTGGGTATAGGCATAGAAGTTAATATATTGATAGCTGATGCTTAGGAATAAGATGGGGTGACATGCACTTCTTCCTTCACCACAAGTTCTGTTCATGGCCAATAACACATGTGTTGTGCCTATTGGAGTTTTAAAGTACATAGTCGTTAGCATATTAGGGGTAAGGTTCCGTGGAGATTTTGAAGTAATTAACTTAGCAAAGGTGGATAATTTTCCAGTGCTACTTGGTATACCCATGGTGTTATGTAAAAAACAGTGGAATGTGCTTCAAAAAGTTCTACATAAGCTTTGAAAATGGTACACAATGCGTAATACTTCCAATGGACCTAAAAATGACGTCTTGTATGTTGAGAACATCAAGGAACATGAAGATTTACAAAAAAATATATAATATAAATTTTTAAGGGATGGAAATATTTTATCCAAATAAAGAGGGAATATTGTGGTGGAATGATGCACAATTAATCTTGAATATGACCAATGCAACATGCGAAAATTGGGCACATGGTGCGTATGAATTGATTGGGTGTGATTGTGGAACAATAAATTCAAGCCTAAAGTTGAGGATCATGTATTTATGAAGGTACATAGGGAAATTGAGAAATTAAAATAGAGCTCCCATACCAAGTTACCAAGGTGTTGGAAGTGTCTAAGAGCATCTTAAACATATGGAGATGCATATTACCTTAGAACAATGTATGCATAAATTGCATGGTATATAGAGTTAGAGGTATAATGGCTAGATGGTGGGGTCACACATCAGCCACACTTAAAGAAACAGGACCAAGTACATGCCAAGCCATACATGTTATATTTTAACAAGGGAATTACATATAAAAAACTCCCTAATTACATTGGAGAAACAAACCCAGAATACCACCTAAGGAAATGTGAAGATGCTTGGAGTTTAGGTGCTAGAAGTCTCAACTAAGGAATTTTTTGTTCACATTTTCTACCATACCTTAAAAATTTGGGTACACATGTGGTATGTGTATTGCAAATCACACCAAGAAACTGGGAGGACCTGAAATCCAATTTTGTACACACATTCTCTTTAACATCTAAGATTCCTAGGTTAAAACCTTCACTGAAAGTATCAAGAATGCAATCTTTTCAAATGAGACCATTAACAAAAGAAAGAATACTAAGAATCGATAATGATAAAGGAATGGAGCTAACCAAGGATATTTAAGAACAAATCAATAATAGTGATCCAATGATGAAGAAGAATCTATTTGGATAGTGTGCAACTGACAAAGTATAGGGAAAATAGTTTTCCAAGTTGATGAATAAGTGGATGCAAACCATTTATATTCTAAAAATTCATATATATCCATGGATGTCATTGAAAAAAATGGTATAAAACAATGCACCACATAGTGAGGTATTAAAGTCTAAGAAGGTAAATATTGGGATGAAAGAAGTGATGAAAATTTCCATGATTGGAGATTGTTGATTCAATGCTAAAATAAAAAAGATTGTAGAACTTTTGTGTGACTATGAAGACTTATTCCCAAGAATATACTAGAAGATGAAAGGAATGCATCCATCAATAGGTAAAATGCACATAAATGTGGCTTAGGGCTTTAAAATAGTGTGCAAAAGGCCACATCAAATGAATCCAAACTTGTGAATTAAATTCAAGGAAGAGATAGATGGGATGTTGGCCGCTGGAGTCACTATACACATAGAAGAATTAGAATGGGTAATCCCAATGGATATAATCATCAAGAAATATGGTAGCATTAGAATCTAAGTTGATTACTACACACTAAAGTCAATATGTGTAGTAGATCCATTTCCAATGCCTTTCATAGAGGATATTTTGGAAGGAGTGACATGGAGAGAAATGTACACATTTACATATGGATTTTCCGTATATCAATCAAGTAAATATAACTGAAGAGGATCATACAAAAACAACCTTTGCAACTGAATTATTTTTTTTACTCATAGAGTAATTCTATTTGGACTAAAGAATGCACCAACAAATTTCTCTCACATTATGGCGGATGTGTTTAAATACTTCATTCTCAACTTCTTGTAGTTATATTTATATGATTGGGACCATCTATGGATTTCTTAAGGACCATTGCGAATGTTTTAGCCTCTATGTTTGAACATTGCTGAAATTTACAAATCTTGCCAAACGTGAAGAACTATGTATTTGTGACTCCCTTTAGGATGTTGTTGGGAAAATTAATTTGTAATGATGGGATGTTTTTTGATCCAGTGAAGATAGCTATAATTTTATAAGTGGAGATGCCATAAATATAAAGGGACATGCACACTTTCCTTAGACATCATGGATACTATATAAAATTCATTCAAGGGTACGCAAAAATAGACAACGCCTTTGGAAAAACTTTTGAAGAAATAAAGTCCATTTGAGTGGGGTGCAAAACAACACAAGGCTTTTGATGAGGTAAAAAAGTGACTTTCAAGTGTGCCTATATTATGATTCCTTAATCGAAATAATCCCTTTCATGTACATGTAGATGCATCAGGGAAAATATTAGGAACAATACTTGTGCAAATAGGAGAAGAAAACTTGGATCATTTGATATTCTTCATAAGCATAAAATTGATGTGCACAAAGAAAAATTACACAACTAAAAAGAGAGGGGACTTTCAATGGTATACGAACTCCAAAAAATTAGATAATATCTTCTTGTGACACCTTTTATCTTTTGCACCAAATCATATGGTGCTAAAATATCTAGTGAATAAAGTAGGGTGTTGCATGGACACATGTGTAGATGGATAATATTATTTCAAGAATTCCAATTCTCGGTATTAGTAAAGCCACAAAAGAATAATATAGGGTTCAATCACCTCTCATGTGTAACTATTAGAGAAGAAGTAGGCACAATTCAAGATGAAATACATGACACACAATTTTTCAAGATCACAAATGCGCCGGAGGAACTCAATGATATCCCATTGTTACTTTAAAAATGAAAATTACACCATATAATTGGAGTATGTACCAAAAGAAACAAATTGTTGTCAAGGTTGCATAATATCAAATCATTAGATGAGCTCTTTACAAAATAGGACAAGATGAAATACTAAGACATGATGTACTATAACATGAACATAATGGAATCTTACGAGAAGAACATGAGGGGATAGTCGGTGGGCACTATGTCGGTGATGCAACTACTTGGAAGGTTCTAGCAATAGGGTTATGGCAGAAAATCCTATTCCATGATGTAAAAGAATACACATGTACATGTGATATTTTTGAACTCGTTGGAAAGCCTAATAATATGGATGGAATGCCTTTGCATCATGTTTTTGCATGGGAACCTTTCGAGATATGGGCCATATATTTTGTAGGATCAATACATCCTACTGCATGCAGAAGTGGTGCACATTACATCATTAAAACAACATATTATTTAACAATATGGGCCGAGGCCACACTAACAAAATATTGTATAGTAGAGAGGTGTATCTGGGAGAATATAATAAGAAAGTATGGGTGTCCTTTAAGTCTTACTAGCTATAGGGGAACACATTTTATTAATGATACAATGTACATATTATTGTCATAATTTATGGTCACACACCATAAAACCACTCCATATCATACAAAAGTGAATGGGAATATATAATCCTTCAATAATATACTGAACAATACATTGAAAAAAGATATGTGATGTGGGTAGGAAGGATTGGGATGATAAGGTGTTAGCGATACTATGGGAATAACAAACCACATACAAAAGGTTGAATAAAACAACTAGTTGGTATTTGGAAAAGAAGCAATACCACATATGGAGTTCATGGTTCCATCACCCAAGATAAAACACGTACAAACTTGAATGACGAGGCATTAATAAATGATCACCTAACTAAACTATTGTAGTTGGATGGGAAACGAGTGCGTGATAGATATAGCCAAGGGGGTAAAGAAAACAAAACAAAAATCATGACATCATAGATATATAAGGAAAAAAAAATTGATTGTGGGCATGAAATTATTGCTTTATGAATATGATTTGACCAAAATTAAATATTTATCATAGGACTGATATTAATCCGATAATATCATAAAAATGCAAGATATAACACCCAAATGGAAAGCAAGTGCAAGTAATGAGATGATGAAATTGAATTAGATGATAACTTGTTGTCTGTGCTAGATCTAGGATGGAATAATGATGGAACATGCTAGATCTAGGTGGTATATGCTTCATCTAGAAAATAGAGGTATGAAAATCTTCTAGATAGTAGCACCTAGAAGGGGATAAGAACATCCTGAGTGTTAGTGTCTGTACTAGGTGCTAGTGTCCTGGAAGTGAGTCAGGATATAGTATTTGTGGGATCTGATAAGATTTCCTTCACTTCACTCTTTGTCACTTTGACTTTGTTATAGGGTTTCACTGTCGCACCTGAACCTGTAAAAAAATCCTAACTACCTACACAAGGCTTAAACATATATTAGATGGGAATAAAATATGCACATGCTTGAGTCAGAGTGACCTTGGTGGTCACCCTAATGTGATTGTCAACAAGTGCTGCAATAAATTTTAGATTTAATGTAGTTCTAGTGTGTGTGATTGAATATTGTTCCTTGAAAACTAGGCTACCCTTGTGCCAGTCGCACCAAGATAGTGGGCTACAACTACTTTACCCCAAAAAATCAATACTCGAGATGTAATTCAAATTTCTCTCTTCTTATGCAATGATTGATGCAACCCTTGAATGTTGCTCTTAGACCAAGTAGTAAATAGGAAGTAATAGCCAAAATTGTCCATCCCTTTAGAATAGTTAGTAGGTTGTGTATATATATGACTCCTTTGTTTGAATTTTCAAACTTAACAAATAAAAAACTCAACCCAACATAATAATAAAAGTTTTAGAAAAGATAATGGTCGATGTGGAATTTTAAAACATAAGAGAAGAGGGAAATATGACAGAAACACCCACAGGGGATAGTAGTGTCTAAGCACTCTTGTCCCTATTGGGTGTTAGCATCTGAGAGGATCTGAAGATAAAATAGAAGGACACTGACCTAGGTCACATGTTGTGCAATGTCTAAAAGTAAAGGGATAGTTCTAAGAAAGCAAAGGACAAAGTATTCAAAGATAAATCAATGTAAATGTAAAGCAAAACAAGTGTTATTGATGTCTAGTTTTATTGTTTAGGAATCATGTATATAATGACATACTAGAGGCGTGATGTAATAGTACTAAGTGTGTGATTTCATGTCTTCATTTGCCCCTCACTTTATGCTGGTGAATGAATATTCGGTAGCATAAAGTAGATAGAAAGAGCGTTCCTTATAGAGATCCGATGGAGGTTGTAACTGATAACGTGACTAATGAATATTGTAATTGGTACGCGTGTTGAATGGAGATTGTAAGATGTGTGTCATGGAATCTAATAAGGGATAAGAACCCTAGGGGTGATTTTGTGTGCGTAAAGGAAATGATGCATGCATTTATAACTTGGATATTGCCTTTTCCTAAGTGCCTTATGCTTGATATTTTTGGTTGTTTCATTTGTGTTGCATTTTTCAGGATAAGGACAAACCCGCAAAAGAAGAAAAATGTAGACAATGCTCATAGTATATGAAATTGAAATTTAACTTTGAAAAAATAGAATACAAGAATAGAAATGTGTATGAAAAATAAGTGAATCAAGGATAAAAATACAACTAAATTTGTGAAAGAAATGATAGAATTGTTCTTTTGTGTTTGTTTCCCTAGAGATATTTTCCTTGGATATGGTTGTAAGAGTCGAGAGTGAACTGGTTTTAATATACTAAGGATTTATGCATCCTATTTCCAAAGGAAGAGTGTTGGGAGAGCTATCAAATTTTCCCTCCACTCATTGATGCTTCCCCATGGATAGGTGTCATTACAGATGGTCATAAAACCCAATAGAAACTTTCCACATATGAAACATTGTTCCAAGCATATCATTTTCCTACATATGCCCTAGGTATCACTCCTTATTTTATCCTAATAGAAAAATATGTAAACCGAGAATGAAGAGTAATTAGTTCCTTTGCTTAAAGTATGAAACGTACCACTGATTTTGTTCCTATTTTTACTGGGTAGTAACCTGTAATTGAGTATCTACTCTTAGATTTTGATAAAACTTGTCACTGATAACCTATTCAACTTGTAGGGGTACTTGTTCTTTTACCCAAATATAGAACCGTCCAAGTGGAACACTAGCACACACCACTCATGGAAAACTTGCCACTGATTTTGTTCCTGTTTTGGAACTTCTGTCCATACCTTATTATTGGATCCATTATGATTCTAGGCTATTTTATTAGCTCATGTTTTGCCATATTTTGTTGTGTATCATTCTATGTCTAGTTTTTAGACTATTGAGAGGGTTAAATAATCACCTGATGATTTCCCCCACTCGTTTGGAGTGCGTGAGTTGAACCAATGTGAGCGCGGCCCAAATGGGGGAAAGATGAAACTAATGTGCACACTTGAAGAAGGAATCCTTTAAGGGGAAAATGGAATTTTTATGTTAATAACCATGGCACATGCAAGACAATGGGAATAAGGATAGTAAAAAGTGTTAGTACAAACAAACATGGAATAACGTAATAGAAACTAGTCAAAACACACAATAATACAACAAGAGATTAATGTAGTAACTGGTAACAAATATGGGACACCACTCACGACGTCACAAGACACTTAAGGCCCTCCAAGCCCATAGACGTAAACAAGAAATCAAGCATAGGGAAAATCTTGCTAACAATAACACAAGACACAAACATAAAGACAAACAATCAGATAACCATGGTTGTGAGTAGTCTTGTAAGAGAAATACTACACATGAAGCACCTGTTAGCATGTTAGAAAAATTGATAGTATGCCACAATGTATACAGCTAAAAATAGGAATGAAAGTAGTAGATATTGCAATGATAACACATGAATATAGATAAGAAGGGAAGGTAGATGCCCCTATGAGCCTTAGTGGGATTGAAATAAAACAATGCCAAAAATCATGCATCGTGTGATAACCTGCAAATAGCTTGCATTCACCTCAAAGTATCGTGTGAGTGTGCATGTGTCTATGTAAAAGGATAGAACATATTATGAATCAAACTAACATGATAGACAAAATAAAACATATAATAGTATAAACAAGCAATGATACACACAACCAAGATCTAAGATAATGTTTTTATAATATTTTTTTTTTCCAATATTTGAATATTTTTGAATTATTAGAATATGAAATGCTAGGACCGGGGGGCAAGGTTTTGCCCTAGTAAATATGTAGAGGAATAAGTTTCAACGACGAATTCAAATACAAACAAGTGTCGGGGAGTGCTAGGTGTGTGACATAAAAGGACTAATAAAAGTAGAGGTAACAAAGGCTAGGGCTATATAACAATATTAATCTCTATGTATTGTCCTCTAATCCCATAATTACCATGTGTATATTCATATGTCATTCGTCACAGGCCCCTTAAGGCACCCAATCAAGATACATATGCATCAAAAAACCTTATCTGCACAAAAGAGTTGTTAGTAAGAACATGAAAAAATAGGTGTATACATATTCCACGGTCGTTGATCACCGCATGTTGCATGAGTGAAACATGAGGTTGTAAACAAAATGAAACAATCCATAACACCAAAATTAAAAGTAAATACTGAAAGTAAGTGCATAAAAGGAAATGTTGAAAGTAATAAAGGACCAACTGAAATGAAAATATACCCACCAATTTGTACCCATTACTGTTTCTCATCCTACCATGTGTGGGCACAATCAATGTTGTGAGAACCCCGAAGAAGAAAAAATGAAAAGAAACACCAGAGGATCATCAGTAAAATAAGATGCAAATCAACTAGCTAGGGGCCCACAAGATGAATGTCATGGCATAGTGTCATAGCGGTGTGGAAAGGTGTCAAAAATAGGTAAAACTTGAAAATTGTGATGACAAGAAGGAGGTACTAGGCAACCGAGGAGATGGCAAGACCATCATGGAGAGGCTCGGGAAGTTAGGTACGCATGTCATTATGTTATTTATATGTGTTGAAAGTAGTTTTTGTGTTATATTTGTATCGTTAATGACATGTGTTTGTGTACTTGGTTTTGCAAAGTGGATAGTGGAAGAGTGACACTCCTTAATAGATAACGACCATCATGAGATCCTAGATCTTGTGCTAGATGTCCAAAATACAACAATGATGGCCGATCTAGCAGCACAGTTGGTGGGAGACTCACTAAGTGTCTTCCATCTTGTTGGAGAGGCATCCAAAACCTTACAAAGATATAGGGACACCCATGCACTAGCAGAAACATGTAACATGGACGTGATGCTGTAGAGTTTATTACAGGCACCAGAAGCCTTGGTACATGAGAAAACTACCTGCTTATCAGATGCTTGGAGGGCGGACAAGAGGATTACCTTATTGGAGGCATAGCTGATGAGAGAACAGGGAGAGGCCTCCAAAGCACAATATATGGTGGAGTTTATAGCTTGCACAACCAAAGCTACTAGCACATCCCCATCATCCCATAGCATCCAGAGACCCCCCATAGGGGGCGAGGGTACTTGAGATTTACTGTAGATGGGATAGAGCCATGTGTTTATTTTTTGTATCATTTTTTCAAAGTATAAAATTGATTCGAGACATGCATACATATTATATATATATATATATATATATTATAATTGTGGTGGTTTTGTTCATTAGATGTTTGTAGTGTATATGTTACTTTGCTTATCACTTTCATTTTTTTTGCATGCATGTATGTGATGATAATCATGATATTTAGGAAAAATGATAATGTTATTAGATAGGTAAAACTAGTTGGAGGGGGAATCAATAGGATAACCTATGTGATGTGAAGAAGCCAAGGGATGGAAAATGACCACAAAATCCAATGATGTCAGGGAACTATCATGTCAATAAATCCAAATAAGTCCGCAAGCCTAAGTGATGATGCACATAATACCATGGTAATCTAATGGGAAAGACCAGGGTGATCAAATCCAAAATAAGTAGAATAAGGACCGCAACACTCTGACAGTAGGAGGAGCCAGGGTGTAAGGGATGAAAAATTCAAGTAGGGTATTTGGTCCAAGTGAGGATGAATAATATGTAGTCAAGGTACTATAGATAGCTAGCCACAAGGGGAAAAATATTGTAAGGTATTAGTGATGATGTCGTCAACCTGGTGTAAGATGTGATCTCTAACTTGAGACATGAGGTCCTCTATGGTATGCTTTATAATAGCAACTTGCGGATGAAATTTAGATCTCATGAAAAATAGGGTGCCATCGATCTGATGCTCTAGTCAGGTAAGAATGTCACACCGATAAATAGTAGGATGAGGATCAGGTGAGGTGGTGGCCCATAAATAGGTTGTGGTCTAGTCAGTCAAGGGGAAGCTGGTTGGTTCTGAGAGGATTCAGTTCTATGATTCTTACCATGGGAAGAGGACTCGGGAACTTGATGCTTGCTATGTATAACCTGATAGTCAACGTCTGTATGTGCACAATACATGTGGTGAGAAAAAGAAGGGAACCAAGGCAGAAGGTTGTGTAGCCTTTTTAGTTTGGTCTCATTTTAACCTCAGCATCGATATTCTTCATGTGTCATCGATAATATCTATATTCTGAAACATCATGTCTTGGGGCCTTGTGCCATGTATAATATAGCACGATCGTAGGGGACCCAGGTGCCATAAGGGAAAGAGCTACGGAAGGAAGTCTAACAGGATGTGGAGGGCTAATGATAATAGGTTCGAAAGGTTTTGATGCAATGGGTGAAGATGGCGCCGATGGAGCAATTTGTGGCTCAGTCATTGATGCACAATAATGTAGACACAAAATCACGTACTTGTGTATATAGACATAAAATCACACACTTTGGGTACTTATCTAGTCCTGATTACATTCTACAATTAATGTTATTCCTAGGTAATAATGGTACTAATTAACCCATGTCTTTGGCCACATTTCATTGCTTTCTATTTTTACTTTCAGTCTTGCACCCTTACTTTCTCAGTATGCCTATTTACTCTTTGGAAATTTTCATCTTGGACACTAGCACCCAGTCAGGACGTCAGCGCTAGGTGCTCTCATCCCATATAGGTGTCCATGTCCTCTTTGTACTTTACTTTCACTTTTTAGGTCATTGCTAGCCATTTGAGCATCTTATATTTTTGGTGATCAACCTTTTTTGGCTTGATTATGAAATTTAAGCAAGGGAATTATATAAATATAAAGTTATGTGATCATAATAAAGGACTAAACACTAAGCACTATCTATCACCGCCTCAGGTTGCATCCATCAATGCATCTAAGAGCTCTATTTCATCCATCTAGCTCCATCACAAGGGACACATAGAAGGGAAGTTCATTTGATTCCTTGCACACATTTACTACATTCTACATCTAGCTACTTACTCACTATCTAAGTGTGACTGACACCAGAGTAACCTAGGGCAAAATTCCACACACACACATAGAAATACATTGGGTATGAGATGTAGTAAAATGCTCAGTCGTAAGTTCACCATTATGACAACTTAGGACAATCTGACCCCTCATTTCACATCTTTTTTTTTAGAATTTGATGTATGTTTGAGAGTTTTGCATGTTTATTCTTCATTGAAGGTTTATAGTGAGCTCGATGATCTTGGTGAGATCTTGGAGCGACCAAAGGCAACTAAAGGTGAACACCTTGAGACACCTTAGAGGAGGGTTTCTAAGAATTTCCGCATACCCAGACACCTAGAAACAAGCCTAGGGCGCGCCTATCTCTCTACAGGTGCCCCAGTCTAGGCTATACCTCTATATCTACATTTTCTAGGGGTTCTGTGCGACACTTATTTCTATTTGTGCAACCTATTAAAGCTTTAATCCATTTTATACTGAACTGCAAATCAGCTAAGGCCTTTTACCCTCTCTTTGCACTTAGGGTTTTGTACATTATTTCTTAGTTTACTTGGGTAAATTGTTGTACTTAATTTATCATTCATTTACTGCAATCTCGCATTCAGATTAGGCTTGTGTATTGCACATTTTAGCTTACTCATTTTGGTGAATGAGGGGGGCCATCATATGGGTGAATCAGTCACCCCATACATATACACAACACAATATCAGTACAACACAATTTTCAGAGCTCAAAACCAGATTTGGGTCCTTAGTATAGTGGCCTTTCTTAGATACTTGAGACCATGGGGCAATACAATGGCCTTTCTTGGATGCCTAAGACTAGGGGGCAATACAACGACCTTTCTTGGATACCTGAGACTGGGGGTTAATTACACAATGATTGGTAGTTCAACACAGTCTACAGAAATCCATACATAGTGGCTTTTATAGGGCAGATAGTCCTTAACACATGCGTTTATACACACCATCTACATTGGTGTTCTATACAGCGGGAAGAAGTTAAAGGATTGGAGGATAACACTAGAATATTCTCCCTACACTTCTTCCATTTCACTGGCATGAGATCACTTGAAAAACTCACATGTTGACATCATTTACAAAATATTTTCTACACTCTTTCCTCATCACAAATCAGGTGCACATGTTTCTTTTTCACACTTTTTCATTTTACATACTCCTTTACATGTTTTTTACACATATACATACATATTTGACTACTTGTCAGCTTCTCTTTTGTATGTTCGTTCGTATGGGAAGCGATAGTCAACATCATCCACAACAATAACCATATCAACATCGACAACATGTACATCATGATATCTATACATGCATTTCCTCCCTAGGTTCATTTTCATCACTTTTTGCACTTTTTCCTCTTTAACATCCATAATTCACATTTTTATCACTCCACGCTTTGTCTAGTCCCTCGACACACTTTCTAAATTGATCTACATGGTTATCAGGTACACATCTCTTATATAATTTATTGTACAAATTTTTACACTCACCAACATAAAGTGGTGGCAAATGTGGACACAAAATCACGCACTTTGGGTACTTATCTAGTCCTGATTACATACTATTATTCATGTGATTCCTAAGTAAGAACGATTAATAAGTAACCCATGTCTTTGGCCACCTTGCTTTACTTTTTGTTGCTACTTTCAATATTTCACTCCTTACTTGCTCAGTCTGTCTTTTTAATATTTGGAACTTGTCATCCTAGAACACTAGCACCCAACCAAGACGCCAACGCCAAGCACCCTCATCCCCTCTGGGTGCTCATGTACCTCTTTGTAATTTATTCTCACTTCTTGGGTCCTTTCTAGTTGTTTGAGCATCTTATATTTTTGGTAGGTCAGACTT
Organism: Taxus chinensis; assembly: GCA_019776745.2. Taxonomy (NCBI): domain Eukaryota; kingdom Viridiplantae; phylum Streptophyta; class Pinopsida; order Cupressales; family Taxaceae; genus Taxus; species Taxus chinensis. The sequence goes on from CM034155.1 coordinate 618,599,153, forward strand.
TTTGGGGTTAATTATGAAATTCTGAGTGAAGGGAATCATTATTAAAATATATAAAGTTATGTGATCATAATAATGGATCAAGCACTAAGCACTATCTATCACCACCTAAGGTTGCATCCATCAAGGCATCTAAGAGCTCCATTGCATCCATATAGCTCCATCACAAGGGACATAAGGGCTAGTTTTATGCATCGCACTTCATAGGAGGGAAGTTCATTCTATTCCATACACATATTTACTACATTCTACTTCTAGCTACTTGCTCACTATCCATGTGCAACTAGACACAAGAGTAACCTAGAGCACAATTCCACACACACACACATAACTACATTAGGTTTGAGATGTAGTGGAATGCTTAGTTGTAAGTCCATACCATTATGGCGGCTGAGGACATTCTGAACCCTTCAATTTGTATCATATTTGTTTTTTTAGGATTTAATGTCTATTTGAGGGTTTTGTACAGGTCTCATTCTTTATTGCAGGTTTCCTGCATGACTCCCGCGATCATTGGTACGAATCCGTAGAGTGACAAAAGGTGAATATAAAAGGAAATATCTTCTAACCGTGTGAGACATTGGAGGAGGTTTATTGAGCATTTTCGCAGACCTAAGTGCACCTTGATATAAGCTTAGGGTGCACCTACGGGTGCCCCTGTCCCTCTCCAGAGCGCACCCAGATATAGAATGTACCTTCTCCAGATCTACAATTTTATAGAGCTCCAGTGTGATGGTGAATAATTCACATTTCTATTCAACCTTTCAGAGCTCTCGATGCACTTTTCATAACTCATATTGTGAACTCAGCTAAGGCATCTTACCCTCTCTTTGCACATTAGGGGTTTTATTACTTTATTGCTTAGTTTACTTAGGTAAATTATTGTACTTAATTTATCATTCACTTACTATAATCTCGCATTCAGATTAGGCTTGTGTATTTCACATTTTAGCTTAATCAGTGTACATTTCTAGGTCCTAGAATCATATTTGCATTCATATGATTCCTAAGCAATAAAAATAATAATTGACAAATATCTTTGGCCTTTTTGATTTCTTTCTGGTCTTCTTTTTGGTATTTTACACCATACAACCCAATCGGTATTTTACTTGCTTATCTTTTATGGGTTCAGACATTAGCTCCCAGAAAGGATGCCAACGCCTAGGTGCCCTCATCCTTCTAGGCGCCTCTGACCCTTTTCTATCTTACTCACTTATTTTGGGTTTCTTTTATCTTTTGGGCATCTAATTTTCTTATGGGTTAGACTTCAAGTTTTCAATTACGAAATTCAACCAAGGGAATCATATAAATACAAAGCTATGTGACAAAAATAAAGGAACAAACACTAAACATATATTATCATTGCTTAAGGTTGCATCCAAACGAATACAATAGCATCAAAGACATCCATCTAGCACTCACTCAAGGGACAAGGGATTGCATTTTCTGCATACACTTCTTAGGAAGGGAAAGTTCATTTTTCCATCCACACATCTATTTACATTACAACATCTAGTTATTTCCTGATATCATGTTCATTTACACAAGGGCATCTTAGGGCACGATTCTATAACACACACAGGAACTACATGGATTCTAAGATGTAGTGTAGTGCTCGGTTGTAAGTTATCTCAGTTGGGTGACTATCGGGGTTAGTCTGACTGTTCATATTACATATTTTATTTTTGGGATTTGATGTGGTTTGAGGGTTTTGCATGTCATCTTATTTTTGTAGGTTACAAATGAATTCTACAATCATAGTGTGACACATGGGTGACCAAAAATGGCTACCAACGACCATCTTGTGACACCAAAAAAACCATATTCTAAGCCCCTACATGGTCACAGGCACCCAACAAAGGTCTCTAGCACTTAGGCGCCCTCGCCCCAGTCCAAGCTCCCTAGTCCAGGCTCAACTGAAAGCTCCAGAATTTACTAAGTGCAATTGCAACTGTCTTCCCTTCCTATTCATCAATTTTCCTTGTTTGTACAGTCTTGGATCAAGAGAGAATCAACTAACTCATTAATTCCCTCTCTTACACTTAAGGTTCATAGTTATCTAACTTATTGTTTGTGTCATTCTATATTCTAGCAGTTGTTTAACATTTATTTATCATACACAACTTTGCAATTAGGGTTTTACAAATTCTTTTTTTGTTAAATCAACTAAGTCCTTCTCCCTCTTTCTTGCACTTAGGGTTTCATATTTATCTAGTTTATTTCTTGTGTTATTCTATATTCCAGTAGTTGCTTAAAATTTATTTATCGTACGTGACTTTGCAATTAGGGTTTTACAAATTCTATATTTGATAAATCATTTAGTGAATCCAACTCATTTGAATACTTTTGGATCATCACTTTCTCCTATTTTCCTCATACTAGGTTAATCTCATCATGGATATATCTATTCATGATTTTTTACAAGCCAATCTTGATTGTAATGCTAAAATCAATGCTCTTTTGGCTAACACTCGTATTCCTTCCAACACTCATTTAGACCTTGTATTTCAGTTATTCGTAGATGCATTTTCAAAACAACTTACTTTTCCATCTGATATAGTTGACACTCTTTTTTTAATGATAATGATCCTCCCCTATATATACCATCTTGCATTTATAACATGGATATCAAGAAGACAATAGTCAATAACGGATATGACCTTAATCTTTGTACTTTATCACTCCTTTGAAACATTGGCCTTTCCTCTACGGATGTTATCCCATCATCTAGTTCTCTTCGTGTGTATGATTCATCTACACATATGTGTATAGGAACTATCACTTTACCTCTTATGGTTGGGAAAAAATTCTTTCTATAGTATTCTTTGTTATTGATGCTGATGTTCAGTATAATTGCTTACTTGGTAGGTCGTGGCTTCACGCTATGCAGAAAATACTTTCTATAGTTCACCGGTGTGTTAAATTCCTACATGATGGCTTTAAACATACTATCATTACTGACAATGATCCCTTCAAATATTGTCACCTAGACCCAATCACTGTACTACCTACTTCACTTCCTAACAATCCTATGCAACCCATTGATGATGATCGACTCACGAAGCATCTTGCATCCACCACCAACTCGCCTCCTCTCAAGGGAAATATTTATGCATTGGATGTCATATCACCTCCTATCCAAGAGCACTCTGCATCACTGATGCATCCTTCTACATGCAAAATTTTCATACATAATTCTTATTAACCACACATACCTTTCAATCCCACTTGATCTAATATTGTTTGCACACATGATGGCTTGGCTTGGTTAGTATTTAGATTAGATTATCTCCTCTCTTCACTTCATTCACCTCACCTCTATCATGGATATATTTACATTATTCCTACTTATGGCCTCAATATCTTCCAACTATTAGTCTTTGTTGCGTGCACTTCTTGCACTTCTCCACTTACACTTGGGTAGTCTTGGCTTGACTACATTGGTGGCACTTTGGATCCAAAGCATATTGATGTCACATTTCCCATGCCTTTTTCTATTTGCAATGATTCATTTCTCAGCTATACACAAAATATTACTCGCTAGTATATACATGGTTGTCCACTACCACCTTTCACTGATGAAGAATATGCATTGTGCATGTACAATTATGCCGCATTGGCTCTTTATATGATCAACCCCATACTATTTCTTACCAATTGTCTGATGCTTCTTTGTTTGGCTTTGACCATAACAATGATGACCTCTTAGACGATGTTACTTGATTCTTCTCTACATCATCCACTTGGGGGGCATCATGATCATTCATCCCTCCCCTCCTAACATTATCAAGAATCTCTCATTTCTACTATTGCACTCAGTGCTTTTACTTCATATTCCTAAGCAATCTTACATAACTTAATACACCTCTTATATCGTCACTACCATCTGATGCACTCTTTTGCTAAGGTTCACACTTGATTGTTGACGACATACTATATTCATGAACCTCACACACTACACATTTCATGCTCCATGCTTCACAATACATATTTTTAGCATTCCATTCTCACACATCATACTAGCATATTATACAATCTACGCTCCACGCTTCATGTTACATGTCTCTAGCACACATTATCAAACTTTTTCCTTATGACACACTCTAGTTCCACGGTTCATACTTGACTAATGAGGGTCTAATTCTGAAATGATCCTCACCACATTCTCCTTTCATGCTCTATGCTTCAAGACCTATCTTTCTAGCGTATAATTTTAAACCATTTCCCGATGACACACTCTTGTTCTATGGTTCATTCTTGACTATCGAGGGGTATTTTATAAATGAACCTCATTTCATACACATCTATTGAGGGGCATGTTGCTTCTTCCATCTTGATACATTGCATATCATTTTGTCACACTCATTTACTACATTTGCATATCTTGGTTTCACTTATTATGTGTGCTTATACTATTACATGACGCAATTTTATTACTATGTTAGTTGTATATTTTATATGTCATTATCTTTCTATATACACATGCACGTTCACTTGGTCTTTACTTATGAATGCATATTTTATACAAATATTTAACTACAAAAATGATGCTTGGCACTATACCTCTTACCAGTCCCACCAAGGCTCCTAGGGACATCTACATTTACTACTCTTACATACTTCTTATCCTCCTAACATGCTAACGTGTGCTTCACATGCAACATTTTCCTTGCAGGAACTATTTGCCACCGTGGTTGTATGATAATTTGGTTGATATTGTTTGCCATTGTTTGTTATTATTTATGGGCTTTATCCTATGTCTATTTTGATCATTGCTTGTATGTTTTTGGCCACTTCATCCCTAATTGTCTTGTAACATTGTGAACGATTTTCCATGTCTAAAACCCACTTTTCGCAATCCATCTTGTATGCACACTTACTTGTTACATTGTTTTTCTTTGACATGCTTGCTACTTTTCTACTAACACATGCATCTAGCCACTTTGTTTTCATGTGCCTTGGTTTCTACCATGCACATTCCCTCCCCTGTAGGGTATTAGTTTCAGATAAACAACATGTCCTCTTCTTTGGGCTGTATTATCCTAGCGACGTTGCATGCACCCCAAACGAGGGGGAATACATTGTGTGAATCAGTCATCGCATAAAAAAACATAGTAAAGTTCAACACAAAATCAACATAGATTACAGTTACAGAAATGGCCCAGAAGCTGACTTGGTTCCTTAGTTCAACACAGACACCAACACCCAGATACAGAGACTAGCGCCTGGGTGCTCTTGACCTTTCCTGGGCACTTATGACCAAGGGGAAGTTTCAGTTAATTTCTTAGATCATTGTAGTTTTCAACAGTTCACATATCAGTTTCACACGATCAGGCGTTGACCTCATAATACAAAATGTATGTAATTTCCCATTATCTCCTTTTCAAGGTGGAACAACACAAAATAATATAGCGGATCACACTATCTACAATAATATGTATTTTAGGAAGTAGTCATGGAAGGAGAGTAACACTATACCTCTCTCCCCAACACTCTTCTACCATGGCTTGAGATTGCCCAAAAAAATTACACTTTGCATGAGATCACCCAAAAACTTGTTCTTGGCGTGAGATTGCCAAAAAAAACTCACTCTTGGTGTGAGATCACCCAAAAAAATCTCTCTTTTACAACAGTTCAGGACATTTTCTATTCTTTTAACTTTTCACGGATCAGGTGTACACTTCCCTTTTTACACATGTTTACATACTTATGCAAAATAAATCATATACACATATTTGACTACTTTTTTGCTCTTCTTTTACAAGTATGTCCTTAATATGCAATAAGAAACAACCCTACATCAAGCACAAAAAAATATACAACATAATACGCTTTAGCCCTAGGGTCACTTCCTTCTTTCTTAGCTTTCATGCTTCATTTTTATCACTTCACGTCTTCACTTGTCTCTTCAACACACTATCACCATCGCACTCTACATGGTTATCAAGTACGCATCTCTTATCTACTTTATGTTATCAAGTATTCAATCAACAACATAAAGTGGGGGTAAATGTAGACACAAAATCATACACTTGGGGTACATTTCTAGGTCCTAGAAGCATATTTGCATTCATATGATTCCTAAGTGAGAAAACTAATAATTGATAACTATCTTTGGCCTCTCTAATTTATTTTTGGTCTTCTTTATGGTCTTTTACACCTTACAACCTAGTCAGTATTTCACTTTCTTATCTTTTATGGCTTCAAACACCAATGCGCAGATAGGACGTCAACACCTAGCTACCATCATCCTTCTGGGTGGCCCCTGACCCTTTTTTATCTTACTCACTTCTTTTGGGTCTCTTTTATCTATTGGTCATCTTATTTTCTTTTAGGTCAACATTCTAGTTGTCAATTACAAAATTCAACCAAGGGAATCATATAAATAAAAAGCCATGTGACCAAAATAAAGGACCAAGCTCTAAGCAATGATCACCTAAGGTTACATCCAAATGAATCTAAGAGTATTAAAGGCATCCATCTAGCACTCACTCAAGGGACAAGGGACTCCATTTTCTGCATACACTTCATAGGAAGGGGAAGTGTATTTTTCCATCCACACATCTATTTACATTACTACATCTACCAATCACTCGTTATCATTTACACTTACACAAGGGCTTCCTAGGGCATGATTCTATCACACATGCACAAGAACTACAGGGAGTTTTGAGATGTAGTGCAGTGCTCAGTCGTAAGTTCACTCAGTTGAGTGACCACCGAGGTCGGTCCGACTCCTCATATTGCATCTTTTCTTTTTGGTATTTCAAGTGGTTTAAGGGTTTTACAGATCATCTTCTCTTATTAGGTTGTAGGTGAATTCTGCGATCATAGTGTGACACATAGGCAATCAACAAGGACTACTAATGACCATCTTTTGACACCAGAAAAACCACATTCTGATCGCCTGCACAGTCACAAACGCCCAACATATGTCTCTTATGCCTATACGCCCTTGCTCCAGTCTAGCGCCCTAGTTCAGGATCATCTAACAACTCCTTAATATATTGAGAATAATTGTGACAGTCTACCCTTCTTGTTTATCATTTTTCCCAGTTTGCATAGTCTTGGATCAAACATGAATCAACTAAGTCATTCTTTCCATCGCTTGCACTTAGGGTTTCATAGTTATCTAGCTTATTGTTTGTGTCATTCTATATTCCAGTAGTTGTTTAGAATTTATTTATCATACGTGACTCTGCAATTAGGGTTTTACAAATTTTATTTTGTTAAACCAACTAAGTCCTTCTCCCTCTCTCTTACACTTAAGGTTTCATAGTTATCTAGCTTATTACTTATGTCATTCTATATTTTAGCAGTTGTTTAGCATTTATTTATCATACATGAATTTGTAATTAGGGTTTTACAATTTCTATATTTGTTAAATCAAGTAGATCAGTTCATCACCCATGAGGTCATTGGCTTCATAGTCAAAACTAGCGACATGATCATATGCTTCTGTTAGGGAAGATAGGTCGACTAGATGGATAGTATAGTGTAGAGGGGTGGTATGAGGTAAAGAGGTTGGGTGAGTGATCCAAGGCTTGGGCACCAGACAGATAGGAAAATGATCAACCATACTCGAGGATTCTTCTTATACGAGGATGACATTTATGTCATGAGCATGTCAAGTGTAAAGGATCTTTTAGTAACATAATAATTCCCTATCATGAATCTAGGCATAACTAGCTAGGTGGGGATCATCTAAAGTGTAACCATCATCGTAGTTTTATGTGGAGGTATCTAATGCACAAGAGTCGAATATAGTCTCTGATCGTACCACATGCTCTGATGGAGGTTATGGTGTACGTGGGATGATAACAGGAATTGAGGGTGCCTTTTTGAGAGAATGAGGTTATAAGTAAAGAGATAATTGAGATATGATAAGCTCTGGAAGATTAGAAGTATTAATGCAAAGTATGATCTCATCAAGATAATCATCATCAAACTCCAATAGGTTGGGAGACGTACACCAAACTAATTCATGATGACCACCATTACTGCAGAGATAATCTACAGTATAGTTGAAGCGTTGATACTCTTGAAAGGGGATGGTAGATATCTCGTCTAGTGTTGGGAGTTTGTACGTCCAATTTTTTTTGGAGTTTTTTGAGATTCCAAGGATTAGAATCCCCTTGAATCTTATAGATAGCTCCTAGGTGAGAAAATTTTACACATTGACAAGCGGAGGAAGCAACTGTACGCATGCAATGACTCAAAGGCCACCCTAGGAGGATATTATAAGATAGGGGAAAGTTGAAAATCATGACTATAATGTGGATAGTCCTAGGAGGAATGATGATGGGTAAATAGATACACCCCATGGGAGGTATCTGTTAGTGGTCATACCATTGGAAAGTGCTACGCGTAGATTTAAAGTTGTCTATGGAGTAGCCAAAAGCCTTAATGAAGTCTAATGAGGAAACACACGTGTCGAATCATTCATCAATGAGAACACGTTTAACTATAGTGTTTCCAATAAAAACTGAGATGAAAATAGATGCATCATCTGCATGGAAAAATATCTCATCATGAATCATGGAGGCCATACAGAAATGAATGCAAGATCAAGCATTAGTGGCAAGGTCGGTATGAACAGAGAGCTCCTCACATTGAAGGCATATTATTTCCTATGATTCATGTAATGTGGGACTATGCCCCAGAGTGGGAGGAATGGGGATGTTCATGTCAAATAATGCTACCATGAGATACTCGCGGTGGCAAGGCAATGTACACACGAGTTCTAGAAAAGGGATTTGGCTAGGAAGTAGGGAAAGTTTTTCAAGAGGATACCACTCGTCACGACTGAGTTATGTAGTGGGGTGAGAGTAATCGGAGCCCTTAGGAACAAATCTGGGAGAAGCATGTGTAATCAGGGAAACTTTAGAAATTGTCTCTTTCTTAGCTTCTACGCTATCAAGCATACAAGCTTCATTTTGATAGGGGATGATATTGTCTGTAGAATTAGTTTTGGACACCATCGATCCTATAGAAGATATTTTCCATAAGGTTTGATGGAATTTCTAGCTGTAGAAGCAGTTTTAGGCGCCATCAGACATGTAGTATATTATACATAGGGGTTAATGGCATCTATAAGAGGGATATTTTTATCTTAGGAGGCCTAATTTTGAGGTACAGAAGGGTACACAACCTATGTGAGTTTGAGGCTAAAATAATGTGGAATATTTAGTTTCTATATAAGCTATGACACTCCTGACATCATTCATGACAATCACGATTTCATGAGGATAGTTTGTCTCAACTAAATTATTCGTAGCATGTTCTTGCTTTTTGGAACTATCACATGTATTATGGTTAGGCATGGGATTAAAGAATACTTGTAACTTCTCATTATCTTGGTTAATTACGTCGTGATAATATTTTAATTGCACTGCATCATGGGATTTGACCGCTTTAGTTATAAATTCCCAAGTGATGGTATCGTGGTCAAATTGGGAGCCTAGGAAGAATTTGATAACAGTCATGCATAGTGCATGAAAATTCTCATGGGAATAACCCCAATTAGCATGCTACCAAAATAATTTAATTTCATCATGCTATTGAGGAACATGTCAAGAAGGATTTAAGATCATGCTAAATGGCTTAGGTAAGTGACATTTCAACTCTTCCTTGATCAATGGTTGATGATAGTTAGGCTGATTTTTATTATTAGCTTGTTGATCAATGTTGAAGATGGTCTTATTTGAAGAAGTGACAAGAGGAAGAGTATCAAAGACTATGTCATTGGTTTCACTCCCTGTTCTTAGGATGTTGGAGGATTTGAGACTTATTTATTGGGTTATGTCTTAAGAGGAACTTCCTCAAACTCTCTCATGAGGTCAATCCTACCTTTTAGCTTGTTCAAAGGATTCTTCTAGAGAGGTGGGAAGAAATTACCTCACCTTGTATTGAAGGCAAGGTTCAACAGCTCGATAGGAAAAGATGGAAAAGGCTATCACTAGGCATGTTATGTTCAGCTTGCGTAGATAGGGTATTCTAACATTTTATGAAGGCTTGTGTTGATTCATTTTCATATTTTTGATAGTTGATGAAGGCATTAATGTTATTCTAAGGTAATTCATGATACAGAAATCCATTCACTAAGGTTGTAACGAAGGACTCTAGCTCAACTATAGAGTTAGGAGGTAAGGTATGATACCAATCCAAAGCGTCGCCAATGAGGGTTTTAGCTAAGAGCTTGGTAACAACATATGAATTGGCTCTGATCCACTCCTTATAAAGGTTGGAAAAGTCCTTAATGTGAAGGGAGGGATCAGTGGACCCGTCATAGGAGATGGAAGGAGCAATACCCCTAATATCCATGTTAGTAATGTAAGGTGTTAAAGGCTCTTGTTGGAATACTCTTAGGAATTTTTTGTGGATAGGGGATTAGGTGATGGGCACCCCATTAGGCCCATTTGGTAAAGGAGGGTGTGTGTTGCCCCAAGATCCCATTGTATAGGACGATTGACTAGTTGAGCCATGTTGGCTTGTATTTGAAGGAATTGAGTCGTAGTAGCAGATTGTTGTTGGTTCATCCTATCAATGAGTTGGAGGATAAGGTTGATAGGGTTAGAATTAGGGGTGTTTTCAGATACACCTGCTTTGGGACATTTCCCTTTTTCTAACCTACCATCAAGTTGTTTGGAGATGAATTCAAGGAGATGTTTATTAAACATTTCTTTTGATTCATCCTTATATTAAGGAAATTGCATGAAGAATTTCTGAATCTCAAGAGTGTGATCAGAAGTGTTGTTATTTTTATTTTCCTCTTCCTCCTCCTCAAATAGGCCTTTTTGTGGGTCAGAGGTTTCTTTCTAGGGAATCCTACGACACAATAATCTATGGAGAAAGGGGAATTCAGTTTCAGGGTGAAGGGTTTCAAGAAATGTCTACACAATAGAATAAGAAGATCCTAGGCCGAAATAATCCATGATGGAGTGATGATATATATGAGAACAAGACCTGAAATGAGACTTATTGATACTATGGGTTGTACAATAAAATTTACACAAGGGTTGATGACATTGGGAGACAAGTTTGAAGGAACAAATGATATCACCCTTGGGTGACGATGTCTGGGTAAGCTATTTTTTTAGGTTTTTTGAATTTTGGTGATTTAAAATGAGGTCAAACTTGAAGATGGATAGTTTAATGAGTTTTGCTTAATCAAGAGGTATGAAGGATTCATGTTAGGTTCACCAGAATGTATGGTGGGCCAATAATGTGTCTTAATGGCTTGCACTCCCACGTCTTCCATTCTACAAGGGTATGCAACAATAAAGAGGAGACACACCTAGACCAACACACAATTGATTGATTAAAAAGGGGCTATAATGAGTACTAAGGTCACATATTCAAAGGGAATTATTCCCTACACTAGGTCAACCTAGGTTTACAAGGCTCACAATCAAGATAAAGGGGGCTACCCTTCTAGGATATTGGTTAATGGGGGAGAGATATAGATTGATAGAAAGATAACACAGACATGTAAAATCTGTAAAATTGAAATATAAATAAAGGAAATCTAAGGAGTTGATCATGTAAGATCAATATGATAACTAACACTGATGTACATACAATACTAAGCTAACATAAAGCAATGTGAAAGGAGATGAACTAATCTACGCAAAGAGAGGGTTAGAGAACTTACATGTGGGGTGGTTGTTTATGCATCCATGTCTCTAGAGAAATAATAAGTCAAGAGAGAATCACTATGGGTAGAGAAGGATAACACCTTTCCTATCCTCAATTCACTATAGATGACCAAATAATGCAAGCAATCCAATAACCAAGAAGAGTGTCCAATCCAAATCAAATAAAATATAAACGAATAAAAAAGTGAGAAGATGTGAAGATGACACAAAATATCATAGTAGATGGTTATTATTTCATCTCCTTCCTTTCTTTCATGAGATGTTAGGGTGTGATGTGCATATGTACCCGATGCCATCACATACGGACAATGGTTTTGTCTAAGGGAAAACCTAACACAAAAAAAATCACCCACAAGCGATGGCGTTGGCTAAGGACAATCCTAATGTCAAGTGGGGTAAAAATGTGTCATGGATCAAGAGCAAGTCAATGAAATAAGTGTCAACGAAGTCAAATGCAAACAATTTTTTTGAGTGCAACATAAAAGGATTGACTGAGGCAAGGGTAACTAAGGCTAGGGCTACACAGTGGTACATGTCTCTACGTATTATCTCTAATCCCATAATGAGCATGTGTATAGTCATACTCCATTCTTGACATGCCCCTTAAGTTACCCACTCGAGAGATAGATGCATCAATTACCCTTATCTATGCAAAAGAGTTAGTAATAATCTAAAAAATTAGGTGTATACAAATTGGTTACCTCTATGGATGCAACAAGACAAGATGTAGCCATAACATATGAGTCATGTATATAAGTTTGGAAAGTGAGAGCATCAAGAATCATTATCAAATGAACACATTGTGTATTTTCTTTTGGTGAGGAGGTTGCAACAAATAATGTAACATTGAAATATGAAATCATATGATCATTAGAATTATAATCAATGGTTTTTTAAGCCATGGTCATGGTGACATTGTGAAGGGGGATATGAGTGTCAATAGAAAGTTCATTATATAGATCAGTAGCATTATAGTCCATCACAAGATGAGAATGATGTGCAATGTAAGTAGTGTCTTCATCATCATATATGAGAGGGATATCAAAAAGATTAACAACATAAGGTGTGGAATCTATTGTATCATTCCATAGAAGAAGGTGTTGTAAGGGAATTGTATGTTATAACATGGGTAGAAGGGATTGCATGCATAGTATGTAACTAAGGACAACATAGAAGGATATTATAATTGATATTATTAGGCATAACATAGAACATTAAGAGTGCATGGTCCTGTAGTAATAAGTAGAAATATTTCTCCTAACACTTGTTTAGGTGTGTTATTAAAGCCAAAAATACATAGAGTAGATGGAGTTAGATCAGTAACAAAAATTCTTGTTTGATGGAAAAAGGAAATGTTGCATATATTGAGACCAGATCCATTATCAAATAAAGCATGATTAACAAGCACATTACGAATGTGAACTTGAATTTACAATGGACGAGAATTTTTAACAATTGTATGATAAACCATAAAATAATTTTACACAAAGAAGCTAGGAAGACATATATTTGTATTAAAAGTGATGTTGAACAAAAAATGATCGTCATTAAATGAATAAAATGACCATATCTCGAAATAAATTTGAAATGTACAAACAAAAATAGTTTTTTTTTTAATCTAATTATGTGCGATAAAAACCTCCAAGGATTTTCTCAAAAGTGTGTGTTTTTCCAATCATGCCTTAATTACTAAAAAGTGAAAAAATTAATTTCCAAAATTTGTACTAAAATTTATGGAAAACAAAAGAAGTTTTCGTTACTTGTGTAAAAATAATAAATAATCTCAAAGGGATTTGTAAATAGGTTCGTTATGCTTGATATATGAAATAAAAGGTGATTTAAAAATTAGGAACCCTAAAAAGTGACCCAAAGGGTAGGACCAACCATGAACCCCTAGGAAAACATTTTCAAATTAGATTTATGGCAGATGATAAATGAAAACCAAGTGTGAATTTGAAGATAAGATGCAAATATGAAACTGAATGTAACTGGAGTTTGGGTATGGAGAAGAATAGATCTAATAAAGAGCATGTAAATGTCAGTTTCACCAAATGATTTAACAAAATTAAATCTTTATCAAAGGACTGAGATCAATAAGATAATATCACAAACATGCAATATTTAACATTTGAATGGAAAGTAAGTGCAAGTAATGAGAGGATGGGAGTGACTTAGCTGATAATTCGTTGTCCATGTTGGATCTTGACTGAAATATCGATGGAACAAGATGGATATGGGTTGTATATGCTTCATCTGGAAAACATAGATATGTAAATCTTCTGGAAAGTAGTACCTAGAAGGGGACAAGACCACCCCAAATGTTAGTGTTTGTAATGGGCACTAGTGTCCTGACAGTGAATATGGATCTAGTTTTTTTAGGATTTGATAATCTCTCCTTTACTTGAATCTTTGTCGCTCCAACTTCATTGTAGGGTTTCACTATCACACTTGAAGTTGTAAAAAAACCCTAGTCAGCTACAAAAGACTTAAAGCACACATTAGATGGAGTAAAATGTGCATATGATTGAGTCATACTTACCTCAGTGGTCACCCTAATGTGATTATCACCAAGCACTACACTATATTTCAAACTCAATATAGTTTTGGTGTGTGTGTGAGATTGAATTGTGTCCCTTGAAGCTAGGTTTCCCTTGTGCTAGTCGTAATAAGATAACATGCTACAACTACTTTGCCCCCAAAATCAATGTGTGAGATAGAATTCAAAATTTACCCTTTCTATGCAGTTATTGATGCAACCCAAATGCAGTCCTTGAATGTTGCTCTTTTCCCAAGTAGCAGATAGGAAGTAATAGCCAAATTATATAATCCTTTAGAATAATTAGTAGGTTGTGTATATATATGACTCCTTTGTTTGAATTTAAACACTTAACAACTAAAAAGCCAACCCAAAGTGATAATATAAGTTTTAGAAAAGATAATGGTTGATGTGTCGTTTTAAAACATAAGAGAAGAGGGAAAGAGGACAAAAGCACCCAAAGGGGACAGTACCACCTTGAAACTCCTCTCACTACTGGGTACTAGTGTTTGAGAGGATCTAAAGATAAAATAGAAGACACTGAGTTGGGTCACATGTTGTGCAGTGTCCAAAAGTTAAGAAGTAGTTCTAAAAAAGCAAAGGAAAAAAGCATAAAAAGATAAATAAATGTAAATGCAAAACAAAGCAAGTGTTATTAATGTCTAATTTTCTAGCTTAGGAATCATGCATTTAATGGCATATTAGAGGAGTGATGTAATATTACTAAGTGCTAGATTTCATGTCTACATAATCAAATTTCACAAAACACCGAGAAAAACTTTTAACACATTGGTTAGGGCCTTATGAGATATATGAAATATTACTTGTTGTGGCATGTAAGTTGAAGGATATGAATGGGGAATTTTTACTAGGTCACTTCAAGGAGAGTAACATTAAACCATACTTCAAGTTAGGGTTTTTTTTGTAATCAAATAAGGACCCTATACCATTAGATTAGGTGTTATTTCAATTCCTAAGATACTTTCTTTCATGTACTTAGGACAGTTTGCTTTTGAGTATTCCTTTCCGTTGTAATTATTTTAAGTCCTTGATGTGAATAGACGTGTGGAGGACAGTGTGTGAAATTTGAGTGGGTAGAATAAAATGTTTTTCCTCCCTAAGTCTTAAGATCTCATAGGAAAAGAGTACACCAATGCATGCCATGTGGAATTGATATAGCTGATAGAATGGAGGCTAAAGCCAAAATTCAAAAAGGTGTAGAGAATAGAGGCACCAATGCAAGAGCACATGTTTTTTAATTGGGGATTCTCCACAATTGAAAAGTAAAAATATTTCGGATGATGAAAAATAAATGTTCCCCACATGTCATTCATTATCATCTTCTAGAGAGCAAAGACCAAAGTGATAGAAGGTTGTGTAATGTGGGTGAAACATATGTTATCCACATGTCACAAATCATGAAAGGGTAAAAAAACAATGGTTTAACACTTTGGGTATTTATGAGTGTAGAAAGAAGGAATAAAGGACTTTGTATATAGTCACATGAAAGAAAAATAGAATATAAATTTAGTTTGGGGTATGCAAGATAAATTCCAAAAGTGTGCACTAGAAATTGAAGAAGTTTTTGAGATTTACAATTTTTTGAAAAGAAAGGTGGTGTTCTTGATGCACAAGAATTGATAAGGCATGACATAATATGGTTAAGTGTGGATAAAAATTATGGATTAAAAAAACTAAAGAGGAATAATGAACAAAGAATACGTGGGGCACGTGAAAAGAGGGTTTTTTATTAGATAAGGTAAAAACAGGGATCGGCTCCCAGGGGCCATTACAAGATGAGGAACAGAAACCCATGAACAAGAAGGAAATGGAAAAGTCCAAGAAAAGAGTTAAACATGCTTAACTCTTACAATGAAGAACCAAACTTTGTACCAAAGTGAGAAAACTAGAGAGAAGGAGAAACAGTCTCCAAAACTACAAAACAACAGAAGTTCACCAAAATTCTGCCAACAGTCCAGAAACACTAGTTAATTTTTGGAGATCCTTCACTGCTACCATCATGATTGTCTTTGATCTCGTCACCCTCAACACCTTTGTCATTAATATATTCCTCCAGCTCATCCTCAGAGCTACTGATGTGCAAGTTAAAGTTCCTTCTTTTAGTGCCCTCCTCCATCCCTTCCACCTATCACTCAGCTTTTTGACCTAGTCCTCCAGCTCCAGAAACTTTTGCTTGGACTTCACCTGAGTAGAGACAATTTTCTTAGAAGCATTAATGACATCCAACATTGTTTCCCTTTGACCAACATTGGTTTCCTCCATCGCCTGAAGCACCCCTTCTAAGTACTGGACCTTTCTACTCAAATCCTTGAAACCCTTTAAATTACCATCCCAATTTATTTTTCTTGAGGTGCTCGCTTCCCCATGACCATCCTCACCCATTTCTTTACCAGAATCCTCCCCCACATTTTTGCATTTCCCAGCCTTCATCTTAGTAAGGCATTCCGTGAGAGTGAGGTCATCCTCATCCACCTTATCTTTCAAGGAAGAGGACAGAACAGGTTTCCCATTTTCAAACAACAGAAGAATGAGCCCTTCATGCAGAGGCATCTCAGCTTTCTCCTGCTGGAAATCCATCAAAGAGTTAGTCAGAGACATAAACAGAAAGAAGGGGATGCTCACCATGACCTTGTGGTGGAACATATTCAGAAGGGTCATATGGTGGGTATAGATTTTTTGGTATTTTCCTTCCAGAGTGATGTACTTCATGATTTGAAGGCACACATCTCTCCATATACCTGGAATACATGACCTGGCGATACCATCCATAAAGAAAGAGCATCTTTCCTTGCCAATGAAGAACAACTCAATTTCATGTTCTCTGTGGGTTTTGTCCTTAAAATTTTTAAGCCCGTCCATTTTCATGTTTGTCACCAAGGAAATGGTGGACTCAGAAACCTCAATTTCCATACCTCTGACCTCAAACTTATCCTCTTTCCAAGATTTTCTGAAATCCTTAGATAGGGAGGGGTCGTGACCATGTAATTTGGCTATGAAATTACTGAAACCCCCAATCCTAAGCTTGTTCCACAGAGGCTGATTAAAAGCTTCAATGCTTTGGCTAGCAGGTTCAACTCTAATCCTATCACCCCCCATCTTCACAAGTCTGAACTTCCTCTGTTTGCTACTACTTTCTCAAAAAAAACCCTCTTTCACACTAACAGAAATCATGGAGAACAAGATATTAAGTAAGTTGTCACCTACCTCAGGGCTCACTCATGCCAACATCATCAAACTTAGTGCCCTCTATCTCTACTAATGGTTTCATTAATGTCCATGGGTAATTTATCAACTTTACACCAAAGATCTTGTAATCATTACAAATGATTCCATAATTGGCCATCTTTGGAAGAACTTGTAATGATTCCCACACATTTGTTCCCTTGACGTAAGGTATGATTATAAGAAACGCTATAATTTTTTTTTGAAGTTTCCTTCACATCATTGAGGATATTTCTTATGGCCCAATTAATGGAACCTTGATTATTGAGGGCATTAATTAAGAGGAGAGAATCACCTTCAATCTGGATGTCCTTGAAGCCTTTTTCTTTAGCCAACAAAACCCCCCAAAGAAGAGCTCTAGCTTCTGCCATGTTGTTGGTTTGTTGACCTAACGGGCCCACGTAGGAAAACAACCAATCTCCTTCACTATTTCTTAGAATTCCCCCTCCCCCAGCAGGACCTGGATTCCCTTTTGAAGCTCCATCAAAATTTAACTTAACAACATTTTCCCTAGGCCTAATCCAACTGGAATTATTTTTAGGTATGTGTAATTCCACCGGTCCAAGGGTGAACTTGTCAAGAACTGTCTGCTCACTTTTCGGGTAGGGTTTCTTGACTTTTCCTTTAAAGAGTTTAATGTTTTCCTTTATGGCATTCAAAATTTTTCTTCTAACTTTCAAGAGAAGAGCTTTCTGATCATGGAAGATACCATCATTCCTGGCCTTCCATAAACCCCCCAAAAAATGAGGGAGGGAAATATTCCAGGCCCAGATCAAAATGGGAAAACAGAAAGGACTCTCCCATTGAAAACAACAGTCTTCAATCGTCAAGGGAAGGATCCATTAGATATTGAACAGATCCAGAATGGAAGCAAAGACTTCATGGGAGAAGGAGCAATGAAGGAGGAGATGGTTGACATTTTCCTCCTCTTTCCTACAAAGAGAACATCTATTGGGAATCTTCATTCCCCTTTTCCTGAGATTGTCCACAGTCAGGATTTTATTTTGGGCAGCCAGCCAGAAAAAGATATTAATCTTTGGGGTAAGATCCTTCACCCAGAGTTTACCCCAATAGTCCTTGTGCAAATCAGTCTTGAAATTTAACATATAGGCTGATTTAACTGAGAAAATTCCATAGATTCTTCTTCTTTCCATTTGATGGAATCCTCCTTGGTTTGGAACATGGGGATGTGGAAATCCCTTAGTTTATTGTTGAGATCCCAAAATGGTTGGATGTCACCATCAAAATCTAGAGGAGGTTCAATGGTTTCCCATCTGACAGAATCTTCCTGGATCCAAAAGTCCTGAATCCAAAATTTTCCTGTTTCCTTGTAGAACTGAGCAACTTCTTTCCAGATATCCAAGTTAGCTAAGGGGGAATCCTCAATCCAATTATCATACCAAAAATTGATTCTAGAACCCTTGCCAATCTCCCATATAGTACCTTTGGTTAAGATTTCTTTGGAGGCCACAAAGAATTCCAGAAAGGAGACCCTCTAGGGAGGTTATTTTGATTAAAAAAGGATTCCATTCTACCTATATTCCACAAGTATTTCATCTTTATAATTTTCACCCAAAGACCTTCCTCTCTAGCAATCCTCCAACCAGCCTTGGCAATTAAGGCCTCATTCATAAGAGAAATATTTTTTAACCCCAATCCTCCACATAGCTTTGGTTTTGTGACTTTATCCTAGGCCACAAGAGGGAATTTGAACTTCTCACCAGCTCCCATCCAGAGGAACCTCTTCTGGATTTTCTCTAAGGCTTCCTTAATTTTAGTAGGGAGCATGAAAAGAGACATCACATAAATGGGAATGCCTTGAAGGGAGCTTTGGAGCAGTTGAATCTTACCAGCTTGAGAGAGCAAGAGACCCTTCCAAGATGAGAGTTTACTATTAACTCTTTCCAGCAGAGCATTCCAAACCATGAGATCAGGCTTCTTATGGATCAGGGGCATACCCAGATAAGAATATGGAAAATGCTTAATCCTGCATCCCAAGATGTGAGCTAATCTGGCTTGAACCTGATTCTCCACATTAATGAAAAAAACAACACTTTTATGGAAATTAACCATCTGTCTAGAAACCTGTTCATAATCATTAAGAACCACCTTAAAATTTGAGGCCTCATGGACAGAGGCCTTACCCATCATAAAGTTATCATCCAAAAACTGATTGAGTAGATAGAGGGAAGACCATTAGAGATTTTAATACCCTGGATACAGTTGGAAACCATGGAAAGTTGACAGATTCTACTCAAGGATTCAACCATTATGACATAAAGGAAAGGTGAAAGAGGATCACCTTGTCTCAGCCCTCTACCAGCTTGGAAGAAACCTTCCAGTTTTCCATTGACCAGAACCAAGAAACTGGCAGTGGATATGCAGGTCATAATCATATTAACCAGAAAGTTATCGAAACCCACCTTTAACAGGATGGCCTGAAGGAAAGACCATGTTATCCTATCAAAGGCTTTATGCATATCCAACTTGAGAAACATAGCCGATCTTCCAGAGCTTTCAATGGAGTGGATGGCTTCTTGAATCACAATAATGCTATCAGTAATTTTCCTTCCTGGAACAAAAGCCCCCTGATTCCCAGAGATAAAGTTAGGAAGAACCATCTGAATCCTCCCAGCTATGATTTTAGTCAGAATTTTATAGCTGGTGTTACATAGGCTTATAGGTTTGAAATCCTTAACCTCCTTGGCCCCAACAATTTTTGGCACCAGGACAAGAAAAGTGTTATTCATTTGCCTCAAGAGATGACCATTGTTGAAAAACTCTTGGACCATTTCAATGACCTCATATTTTATCACCTCCCAAATTTTTTGAAAGAAAAAGGTGGGGAAGCCATCCAGCCTTGGAGATTTATCTGGTTCCATATCAAAGATCGTAAAATGGATTTCCTCCTCTGAGGGGCTCCTTAAAATATCTCTATTTTCAAGAGGGGTGATAACATTCTGGAAAAGATCCAAGACTTTATTCTGAACCACTCCTCCGAACTCTGCCCCTATTTGAAAATCTCCTTAAAGTAATTTATTATAGAGGCATTGATGTCCCTACTATCTGTAAAGGAATCCCCATTTTCACCTCTTATTTCATTAATCTTTAGGATATTAGCTCTGGAAGTAGCAGAGAAATGGAAGAATTTAGTATTCCTATCCCCCTCCTTAAGCCATTTAACCCTAGATTTTTGTCTCCAATACACCTCTTCTTTAGCCAGAATCTCATGGTAATCAGACAAGAGTTTTTGTTCTTGATCCTTGAGAACCGGGTTAAGACCACATTCTCCATAAGTTCCTCAATATTTCTTAGATCTTTAGCAATTCTTTTTTTTCCTGGAAAATATTTCCAAAAGTCTCCTTATTCCATCTTTTAAGGTTACTTTTGATGTGCTTCAGTTTAAAACACAATCTGAAACTAGCAACCCCATGAACCTAGATATCCCACCATTCTTGAATCTTGTTGAAAATATCAAGGTGATCTAACCACATCTTTTCAAATCTGAAAGGTCCTAGATTTTTTCAGTTGATTCATCCCCAAATCGAGAAGAATGGGATTATGATCTGAGCCAATTCTGGGAAGAGTTTTTAGAGAATAAAGTTGATTGATCATACAAAGATGACTCACCAAAAATATTTCCAATCTTATCTGAATGAGCTCAGTTCCCATCCTTCTGTTTACCCAAGTAAACTTGGATCCCTCCAAATCTAAATCAAATAGACTATTTCTGGCTAGGAATTCAGCTAAATCTTCCATACTTTCAGAATAAGAGATAAAACCCCCTTTCTTTTCACTAGGGGAAAGGGGGGTATTGAAGTCTCCTCCAACTATCCAATCTTTATCATTAAATATTTGTCTAAAGCTAGAGAGATCCTTCCAGAAATTCTGTCTTTCACTGAGTTTATTGGGAGCATAAATGTTAGAAACATACCAGGATTTTTTCAAGATGATTTCCGTGAAACTCATTACCACATGTCCAGGGGAGGAAAGGATCAGAATGCCATGCACTATTCTAGGATCCCACATAGTGAAAACACCTCCTGAGGCTCCAGAGGAGCTACATCCTTCCCAGTGACTTTCTTTCCAAATTTGTCTCCCCACCTCTTTAAATCTGTCCATTTTCATTTTGGTTTCTTGGAGCATGAGAATATCCAGTTTATTTTTAACTCTAAGATCCTTAGCAATTCTATGTTTACTGGGATTATTCAAACCCCTAATATTCCAAGAGAGGAGGATCATTTAACATTTCTTATTTCAGAGAAGTAACTTCCCCAAAGTACTATGAATGCCAGCTTCTACTTCCCTCCTAGAGTTAGTCTCCCTTAATTCCTTATTACTTTTCCTACCCTTAGGAGTTGAGTCCTTACCAACATCAGCTCTAGAGGTACTTCACGTAACAGGTTTTGATTTACTTACTGGGGTCTTAGGAGAGACCGCTAGATCATAAGTATCAACAACATAGTCCGCAAGAATTCTGAAAACATTAGACATGGGTAATAGTTCTTCTTGTCTCTGACCAAAGGAGCTCTGACCAATGGAAGAAACTTCATCTAGCAAAGGGCCACATGCCACTTGCAGAGCACAAGCATTAGAAACTTGGCTAGCCCCTTCCCTTGTTTCTAGAATCACCTCTTCCAAGTCCGTATTTTCATTTTCATTCTCATCTTCAGCTTCAAAGTCATTGACTTTAGGGAAACTGGAGACCACCAGTTCCTTGCAGGGGGTGTTATGATGGATCAAGGGATCCACTTCTTTAACCACCTTCTAGATGTTAAGAGGATCCTTTGTCTCTACAACTTTTCCATTTTTCCCAATCAACCTCCATTCCTTTGCCTCCTTATTATTTATCTTTTGTGGACCAACTAAGGGATCAATTTTTTTCTTATGAAGAGGACAATTTATTTGATCATGACCCACCTTCTTATATTTTCTATAGGAAAAGGGAGAGGGATCATAATCAAATCTTTGCATCCAAACACCCTCAAAAGTCAAGAGTTTGATATTACTCTCTAAGGAAGCATCTTGACCCATATTGACACAAAATCTAGCATGAGTGAGTCTAGATTTAGCCTTAGTGACCAGGATCTAAGGCTATTGGCTTACCCAGGCTTTTAGCAATGCCAATAAGGACTTCTGGCTCCCAAAACTCTAGGGGTAAGCTTAGAAGGTTGACCCAGATAGGGAACTCAGAAATAGATGTCACATATGGGTTAAAAGTCTAGTTCCCATTTCTGAACAACCACATGAGATTTTCCAATAAACCAAGGACCTCCAACAAGAATCTTCGCCACATGATCTTTACTAGGCAATGAAACTAAGAAGAAACCATTAACATATGTTGAAACTTCAACAGATCCATTAGATGCCCAACGTCTCTTGACCCAACCCCTAAAGTAGTCAATATTCGGTCTAGAGCCAAGGCATTTAGCAAAAAGAGTGCCTTCCATGGAGGCTTTTGTTCTAGTCAGAATAATCTCAGGTACTTTAAGGGATAAGTTACCTTTCTCTTTTGATGGCTCCAGTCCCTCCAAAATCACCTTGTCCAAGATTTTGCCAACCAAACGTTCTTCCCACGTGCTCGTAGCCCCATCCTTTTCCTTGTTGTCCTTGGGGGAAACAATCACGTGATCTTTTACCTGGTTCAGAACCTGTTCCATCTTGCTGCTCCATCTGACCCACTGGAGATTCCCACTCATTTCCTTCATATGAAGAAGATATCAAGCTACTACAGGAGATAAGATAGAGAAAATAAGTGGAAGAGCGGAAAAGGTGACAATTTTTTACAAATAAAACAAGTTATTTGAGCTCTGTAAATACTTTCAACCACCATTAATGGGAGGTTGAGCTTACCCCAATAGATACAATGAAATTTGGGGATTTAAACCTCCCTATATTTAATCAAGGAGGATTTTGAATGAGGCACGTGAAAATAATGAGACTAGAGGAGGTGCATGATATTGGAGTTGTGCGATGGTCAAATTCTTCAAGCAAAGCTAGTACAAGTAGTTTAGAAGAATTGATGTTGGTAGAAGAACAAGATATCACAATTATCAGGGTTCTAAATGAAGAAGTAGTGTGAAAGATAGTTGAGGAACTAGAAGATGCCAAAGTTAAAGCCAAAGTCAACACTTTCGCCAAGCAAAGAAAAAGGGCGTAAAAACCATGACTTTCAGTACGAAAGGGAAGTCAAAGGGAAAAGTTCCCGCATCCCTACTACCCCTAAACATGGAAATTTAATATTTGGAAAAAAATTATGGAGGGATAAAGATAGAATACCAAGGTTATCTAGTGTAAAATATCATATTTCAACCATCACATGTTGGGGTTGGAAGTAATTTTTTCACAAGATTGTCTTTGACAAATAGACAAGAAGAATATTGAGGGAGGTTTCATCTTTGATGATAACATGAAACAAATGCTAAATAAGGTTGGGGTAATAAAAATCTATGTGTTACTTTACTTTAACAATCCTACATAGAATATTTGATCTTGTACATCCACGAAGGGTATTTCTACACTGCAAACATGTGCATGTGAATAATTGTGATGCTTATCAGAGAGGCCACCAGGCTAATTAACACTAGTGATGAACTATTGTTGGATATATGAAATAGAAAATACTGGTGATCTTATTAAGTATAAGAAATGAGGGTGCCTTCCCAATTTCTAATATTGAGGGCCCAAGGACTAGGGTTGTAGCGTGCCTCCTAACTTCCAAGTTGTCTGGCTCATAATGTTAGTAGAAATCAATAGGATTTTTTTGTACATCACCCAAAAATGGAAAAGGGGACACATTATAACCTCTCCCAACACATAAAAGAGGGCATTGAACAAGACACAAGAAGTGTGCATAGGAATGGAGTAAAATTCATTTGGGGCGCAATCCTCCTACTACTGATCTTCAATGAAATAAGTGTGCTAGAAGGGAGAGGGAAACTAAGGTGGATCTACTATGTGGAGAAGAAATCACTAGTTGGGCGATACAAGGAGTTTTTGGCTCCCACCACTTTTAACAATGCATATAAAATTAGGATCCACAACTAGATAAGGCATGTAAGATATGTCCTTGAAGAAGATTGGTGAGTACTACAGGAGATTGTAGAAGCAGTAGAAGGAGAGGAAAACTTTTTGTAATGTAGTACTACTTCTTGACACTATTTAAAATGAAAAATGGAAAATTATCTCCTTGGGATAAGTTTCCCTTTACCTTCATTGTCAATTATTTTGTGTGATCCATAAATTAGATTAGGGATGTAAAGAAGATTTATATTGGTGCATTGAAGATTGATGTGAACACACACACCCTCCACAAAAATATAAGTACATGGGAAAGAGTGCATACATCAAGATACATGATACAAACATCTACGCAATAATCCATATGGAGACCATAGTGGTAGATGACCAAGTAGTAAGGTTTCTCTACTACTTGAAGCCTATAAAAAATCCACTCAACTGCATGAAGTTGAGGAGGTAGAAAAAGAAATGCACATCTCTAAGGTAGAAGATGCAAATTTCCAAGACAAGGAAAAGAACATGGACATTAAATGTTCCTCCAACTATTAAGGAGAATCACACAGAAGTTAATGAACAAGAGGAGGAACATGTCTCTGATTACGTGTTTTTAGAGAGAAGAGAAATGTGGTGGATAAATACAATAAGAACCTTTGTACTTTGTACTAGGTATACAAGCAGCGCAGGGCCAATTGAGGGTTTATTTAAATCATTGCAACAAAGCCAATAAAAACTAACATTGGATTCAGTTATAAGGATTCACATACCTAAGAAAAGGGGAAAAGACCATAAGTGCACCAAAAATAACTAATAGAAAGGATCCCTCTCCTACCAAAAGTACCACATGCACGAAAGTTAGTCTAGAAAACAACCAATATCCTAAGGACTCTAACACCAAAATAAGTGCACCTCCAAAACCGCTTCAAATACTATTGATGTTTTGGAAGAAGGAGAGAAATGAAAATACAACAAGGAGGAGGAATGCATGGATGAGGAGGAGAATTATGATGATGAAGAAGAGGAAAACCATGAGGAAATAAGGAACAAATATGAAAAAGAATATGCATAGCACTGCGTGGAAAATGACAAAGGTGTGCAGAAAGAGGAAGAGGTAAAAGAGGAGGAAGAGATGGAGTATGATGAGAAACGACCTCTGAAGACATTCACTCCAGATTCCAAAAGGGGAAATCATATAATCAACTCTTTTATTGGAATTATCTAAAGGATACAATTAGAACAAGGGAAAAGAAGACACTATTTTTCACTCTGGATGCTTTTCCATAGGATCCCATGTTTGAAATCCCCTATTCAAGCTTGCATAAGGTTCCAAAAGAGGTCATAGATCAAGTGGGAGTGACCCTCATGGATACTTTCCAGTTGTTGGAAACTAAGGCTAGGGATGCACATTTGAAAATAACAATATAGGTTGTCTAACAAAGCCTCATTACTAATACCGACAAGCGTTTGTAGTGAACAAAAAGGAAAGATAGATGCATCAATTACCCTTATCTATGCAAAAGAGTTAGTAACAATCTAAAAAAATAGGTGTATATAGATTGGCTACCCCTATGGATGCAACAAGAATGGGTGTAGCCATAACATATGAGTCATGTATATAAGTTTGGAAAGTGAGAGCATCAAGAATCATTATCAAATAAACACACTGTGTATTTTCTTTTGGTGAGGAGGTTGCAACAAATAATGTAACATTGAAATATGAAATCATATGATCATTAGAATTATAATCAATGGTTTTTTAAGCCATGGTCATGGTGACATTGTGAAGGGGGATATGAGTGTTAATAGAAAGTTCATTATATAGATCAGTAACATTATAGTCCATCACAAGATGAGAATGATGTGCAATATAAGTAGTGTCTTCATCATAATATATGAGAGGGATATCACAAAGATTAACAACATAAGGTGTGGAATCTATTGTATCATTCCATGGAAGAAGGTTTTGTAAGAGAATTGTATGTTATAACATGGGTAGAAGGGATTGCATACATAGTATGTAACTAAGGACAACCTAGAAGGATATTATAATTGATATTATTAGGCATAACATAGAACATTACAAGTGCATGGTCCTATAGTAATAAGTAGAAATATTTCTCCTAACACTTGTTTAGGTGTGGTATTAAAGCCAAAAATACATAGAGTAGATGGAGTTGGATCAGTAATAAAAAGTCTTATTTGATGGAAAAAGGAAATGTTGCATATATTGAGACCAGATCCATTATCAAATAAAGCATGATTAACAAGCACATTACGAATGTGAACCTGAATTTACAATGGAGGAGCATTTTTAACAATTATACGATAAACCATAAAATAATTTTACACAAGGAAGCTAGGAGGACATAGATTTGTATTGAAAGTGATGTTGAATAAAAAATAATCGTCGTTAAATGAATAAAATGACCATATCTCGAAATACATTTGAAATTTACAAACAAAAATAGATTTTTTTGAATCTAATTATGTGTAATAAAAACCTCTAAGGATTTTCTCAAAAGTGTGTATTTTTCCAATCACGCCTTAATTACTAAAAAGTGAAAAATTGAATTTCCAAAAATTGTACTAAAATTTATGGAAAACAAAAGAAGTTTTCCTTACTTGTGTAAAAATAATAAATAATCTCAAAGGGATTTGTAAATAGGTTCGTTATGCCTGATATATGAAACAAATAGTGATTTAAAAATTAGGAACCCTAAAAAGTGACCCAAAGGGTAGGACCAACCATGAACTCCTAGGAAAACATTTTCAGATCAGATTTATGGTAGATGATAGATGAAAACCAAGTGTGAATTTGAAGATAAGATGCAAATATGAAACCGAATGCAACTAGAGTTTGGGTTTGAAGAAGAATAGATTTGATAAAGAGCATGCAAATGTCAGTTTCACCTTTATCAAAGGACTGAGATCAATAAGATAATATCACAAACATGTAATAGTTAACATCTAAATGGAAAGTAAGTGCAAGTAATGAGAGGATGGGAGTGACTTAGTTGATAACTCGTTGTCCATGTTGGATCTCGACTGGAATATTGATGGAACAAGATGGATATGGGTTGTATATGCTTCATCTAGAAAACATAGATATGTAAATCTTCTGGAAAGTAGTACCTAGAAGGGGACAAGACCGCCCCAAATGCTAGTGTTTGTAATGGGCACTAGTGTCCTGACAGTGAATATGGATCTAGTTTTTTTAGGATTTGATAATCTCTCCTTTACTTGACTCTTTGACGCTCCAACTTCATTGTAGGGTTTCACTATCGCACTTAAAGCTGTAAAAAAACCCTAGCCACCTACAGAAGACTCAAGCACACATTAGATGGAGTAAAATGTGCATATGATTGAGTCATACTTACCTCAGTGGTCACCCTAATGTGATTATCACCAAGCACTACACTATATTTCAAACTCAATATAGTTTTGGTGTGTGTGTGAGATTGAATTGTGTCCCTTGAAGCTAGGTTTCCCTTGTGCTAGTCGTAATAAGATAACATGCTACAACTACTTTGCCCCCAAAATCAATGTGTGAGATAGAATTCAAAATTTACCCTTTCTATGTAGTTATTGATGCAACCCAAATGCAGTCCTTGAATGTTGCTCTTTTCCCAAGTAGCAGATAGGAAGTAATAGCCAAATTATATAACCCTTTAGAATAATTAGTAGGTTGTGTATATATATGACTCCTTTGTTTGAATTTCAACACTTCACAATTAAAAATCCAACCCAAAGCGATAATATAAGTTTTAGAAAAGATAATGGTTGATGTGTCATTTTAAAACATAAGAGAAGAGGGAAAGAGGACAGAAGCACCCAAAGGGGACAGTACCACCTCAAAACTCCTCTCATTACTAGGTACTAGTGTTTGACAGGATCTAAAGATAAAATAGAAGACACTGAGTTGGGTCACATGTTGTGCAATGCCCAAAAGCAAAGCAGTAGTTCTAAAAAAGCAAAGGAAAAAAGCATAAAAAGATAAATAAATGTAAATGCAAAACAAAGCAAGTGTTATTAATGTCTAGTTTTCTAGCTCGTCCTCAGAGATACTAATGCGCAAGTTAAAGTTCCTTTTTTTAGTGCCCTCCTCCATCCCTTCTAGCCTATGACTTCGCTTTTGACCTAATCCTTCAGCTCCAGAAAACTCTATTTGGACTTCACCTGAGTAGAGATAATTTGCTTAGAAGCGTTAATGACATCCAACATTGTTTCCCTTTGACCAACATTGGTTTCCTCCATCGCCTTAAGCACCCCTTTTAAGTACTGGACCTTTCTGCTCAAATCCTCGAAACCCTTTAAATTACCATCCCAATTTCTTTTTCTTGAGGTGCTCACTTCCCCACAACCATCCTCACCTATTTCTTTACCAGAATCCTCCCCCACATTGTTGTATTTCCCAGCCTTCATCTTAGTAAGGCATTCTGCGAGAGTGAGGTCATCCTCATCTACCTTATCTTTCAAGGAAGAGGAAAAAATAGGTTTCCCATTTTTAAACAGTAGAAGAGTGAGTCCTTCATAAGAGGTATCTCAAATTTCTCTGGCTGGAAAGCCATCGAAGAGTTAGTCAGAGACATAAACAGAAAGAAGGGGATACTCACCATGACCTTGTGGCAAAACATATTCAGAAGGGTCATATGGTGGGTATAAATTTTTCCGTATTTGCCTTCTAGAGTGATGTACTTCATGATTTGAAGGCACACATCTCTCCATATACCTGGAATACATGATCTGGATATACCATCCGTAAAGAAAGAGCATCTTTCCTTGCCAACGAAGAAAAACTCAATTTCATGTTCTCTGCAGGTTCTGTCCTTAATTTTTTTAAGCCTATCCATTTTAATGTTCATCGCCAGGGTGATGGTGGACTCAGAAACCTCAATTTCCATACCTCTAACCTCAAACTTATCCTCTTTCCAAGCTTTTCCGAAATCCTTAAAGAGGGAGGGGTCGTGTCCGTGTAATTTGGCTATGAAATTACTGAAACCCCCAATCCTAAGCTTGTTCCACATAGGTTGATTAAAAGCTTCAATGCTTTGGATAGCAAGTTCAACTCTAATCCTATCACCCCCCATCTTGACAAGTCTAAACTTCCTCTATTTGCTACTAATTCTAAAAAATAGACCCTCTTTCGCACTAAAAAAAATAATGGAGAACAAGATATTAAGTAAGTTGTCACCGCCTCAGGGCTCACTCGTGCCAACATCATCAAACTTAGTGCCCTCTATCTCTACTAATGGTTTCATTAATGTTTGTGGGTAATTTATCAACTTTACACTAGATCTTGTAATCATTACAAATGATTCCATAATTATCCATATTATCTACACATTTGTTCCCTTGACATAAGGTATGATTATAAGAAACGCTATAAAAAAAAATTTGAAGTTTCCTTCACATCATTGAGGATATTTCTTATGGCCCAATTAATAGAACCTTGATTATTGAGGGAATTAATCAAAAGGAGAGAATCACCTTCAATCTGGATGTCCTTGAAGCCTTTTTCTTTAGCCAACAAAACCCCCCAAAGAAGATCTCGAGCTTCTGCCATGTTGTTGGTTTGTCGACCTAACGGGCCCGCGTAGGTAAACAACCAATCTCCTTCACTGTTTCTTAGAATTCCCCCACTCCCAACAGGACCCGGATTCCCTTTTGAAGCTCCATCAAAATTTAACTTAACGACATTTCCCCCAGGCCTAATCCAACTAGAATTATTTTTTGGTATTTATAGTTCCACCAGTCTAAGGGTGAAATTTTCAAGAACTTTCTGCTCACTTTTTGGGCAAGGGTTTCTTGACTTTGCCTTTAAATAGTTTAATGTGTTCCTTTATGGCATTCAAAAAATTTAATCTAACTTTCAAGAGAAGAGATTTCTAATCTCAGAAGATACCATCATTCCTGGCCTTCCATAAACCCCCAAAAAAATGAGGGAGGGAAATATTCTAGGTCCAGATCAAGATGGGAAAATGGAAAGGACTCTCCCATTGAAAACAACAATCTTCAATCAAAAAGGGTAGGATCCATTGGATATTGAACAGATCCATAATAGAAGTAAAGACTTCATGGGAGAAGGAGCAATGAAGGAGGAGGTGGTTGAAATTTTCGTCCTATTTATTACAAGGATAACATCTATTGGGAATCTTCATTTCCTATTTTCCTAAGATTTTCCACAGTCAAGATTTTATTCTGGGAAGCTAGATAGAAAAATATATTAATCTTTGGGGTGAGATCCTTCACCCAAAGTTTACCTCAATAGTCTTTGTGTAAGTTAGTCTTGAAATTTAACATATAGGTTGATTTAACTAAGAAAATTCTATATTCTTATTATTTCCATTTGATGGAATCCTCCTTGGTTTGGAACATGGGGATGTAGAAATCCCTTAGTTTATTTTTAAGATCCCAGAAATGGTTGGATGTCACCATCAAAATCTAGAGGAGGCTCAATGGTTTCCCATCTAACAGAATCTTCCTAGATCTAAAAGTCCCGAATCTAAAATTTTCCTGTAATTCCTTGTAGTACTGAGAAACTTCTTTCTAGATATCTAAGTTAGCTAAGGGGGAATCCTCAATCCAATTATCATACCAAAATCTGATTCTATAGCCCTTGCCAATTTCCCATATAGTACCTTTGGTTAAGATTTCTATAGAGGCCACAAAGGAATTCTAGAAAGGAGACCCTCTAGGGAGGTTATTCTGATTAAAAAAAGGATTCCATTCTACCTAGATTCTGACAAGTATTTCATCTTTACAATTTTCACCCAAAGACCTTCCTCTCTAGTAATCCTCTAAGCCAGCCTTGGAAATTAAGGTCTCATTTATAAGAGAAATATTTTTTAACACCAATCCTCCACGATAGCTTAGGTTTGGTATGACTTCATCCTAGGCCACAAGCGGGAATTTGAACTTGTCACTAGCTCCCATCTAGAGGAACCTCTTATGGATTTTCTCTAAGGCTTCCTTAATTTTATCAGGGAGCATGAAAAGAGACATCACATTAATGGGAATGCCTTGAAGGGACCTTTGGAGTAGTTGAATCTTTCCAGTTTGAGAGAGAAAGAGACCCTTCAAAGATGATATTTTACTATTAACTCTTTCTAGTAGAGAATTCCATACTATGAGATCAGGCTTCTTATGGATCAGGGGCACACCCAGATAAGAATCTGGAAAATGCTTAATCTTGCATCCCAAGATGTGAGCTAATCTGACTTGAACCTGAATTCTCCACATTAATGAAAAAAATAACACTTTAATGGAAATTAACCATCTAACTAGAAACATGTTCATAATCATTAAGAACCACCTTAAAATTTGAGGCCTCATGGACAAAGGCCTTACCCATCATAAAGTTATCATCTAAAAACTGATTGAGACAGATAGAGGGAAGACCATTAGAGATTTTAATACCCTGGATACAATTGGAAACCATGGCAAGTTGACAGATTCTACTCAAGGATTCAGCCATTATGACATAAAGGAAAGGTGAAAGAGGATCACCTTGTCTCAGCCCTCTACCATCTTGGAAGAAACCTTCCAGTTTTCAATTGACCAGAACCAAGAAACTGGCAATGGATATGCAGGTCATAATCATATTAACTAGAAAGTTATCGAAACCCTCCTTTAACAGGATGGCCTAAAGGAAAGACCATGTTATCCTATCAAAGGCTTTATGCATATCCAACTTGAGAAACATAGCTGATCTTCCAGAGCTTTCAATGGAGTGGATGGCTTCTTGAATCACAATAATGCTATCAGTAATTTTCCTTCCTGGAACAAAAGCCCCTTGATTCCTAGAGATAAATTTAGGAAGAACCATCTGAATCCTCCCAGCTATGATTTTAGTCAGAATTTTATAGCTGGTGTTGCACAGGCTTATAGGTTTGAAATCCTTAACCTCCTTGGCCCAACTGTAATTTTCGGCACCAGGAAAAGAAAAGTGTTATTCATTTTCCTCAAAAGATGACCATTGTTGAAAAACTCTTGGACCATTTCAATGACCTCATATTTTATCACCTCCCAAAATTTTTGAAAGAAAAAGGCAGGGAAGCCATCCGGCCCTAGAGATTTATCTAGTTCCATATCAAAGATTGCAAAATGGATTTCCTCCTCCGAGGGGCTCCTTAAAATATCTCTATTTTCAAGAGGGGTGATAACATTCTAGAAAATATCCAAGACTTTATTTTGAACCAACTCCTCCGAAATCTGCCCCTGTTTGAAAAGCTCCTT
Source organism: Taxus chinensis (assembly GCA_019776745.2). NCBI lineage: Eukaryota > Viridiplantae > Streptophyta > Pinopsida > Cupressales > Taxaceae > Taxus > Taxus chinensis. The sequence continues at coordinate 618,631,838 of CM034155.1, forward strand.
AAATTAATTTATTATAGAGGCATTGATGTCCCTACTATCCGTAAAGGAATCCCCATTTTCACCTCTTATTTCATTAATATTTAGGATATTAGCTCTTGAAGTAGCTGAGAAATGGAAGAATTTAGTATTCCTATCCCCCGTCCTTAAGCCATTTAACCCTAGATTTTTGTCTCCAATACACCTCTTCTTTAGCCAGAATTTTATGGTAATCAGACAAGAGTTTTTGTTCTTGATCCTTGAGAACTGGGTTAAGACCAATGTTCTCCATAAGTTCCTCAATATTTCTTAGATCTTCAGCAATTCTATTTTTTTCCTGGAAAATATTTCCAAAAATCTCCTTATTCCATCTTTTAAGGTTACTTTTGATGTGCTTCAGTTTAAAACACAATTTGAAACTAGCAACCCCAGGAACCTAGATATCCCACCATTCTTGAATCTTGTTGAAAATATCAAGGTGATCTAACCACATATTTTCAAATTTGAAAGGTCTAGCTTTTTTCAGTTGATTCATCCCCAAATCAAGAAGAATGGGATTATAATCTGAGCCAATTCTGGGAAGAGTTTTTAGAGAATAAAGTTGATTGATCATACAAAGATGACTCACCACAAATATATCCAATCTTATCTGAATGAGCTTAGTTCCCTATCCTTTTGTTTTACCCAAGTAAACTTGGATCCCTCCAAATCTAAATCAAATAGACTATTTCTAGCTAGGAAGTCAACTAAATCTTCCATACTTTCAGAATAAGAGATCAAAACCCCTTTCTTTTTTCCAGGGGAAAGTGGGGTATTGAAGTCTCCTCCAACTATCCATTCTTTATCATTAAACAATTGTCTAAAGCTAGAGAGATCCTTCCAGAAATTCCATCTTTCACTGAGTTTATTGGGAGCATAAATGTTAGAAACATACCAAGATTTTTTCAAGATGATTTCCATGAAACTCATTACCACATGGCCAGGGGAGGAAAGGATCAGAACTCCATGCACTATTCTAGGATCCCACATAGTGACAACACCTCCTGAGGCTCTAGAGGAGTTACATCCTTCCCAGTGACTTTCTTTCCAAATTTGTCTCCCCACCTCTTTAAATCTGTCCATTTTCATTTTGGTTTCTTGGAGCATGAGAATATCCGGTTTAGCTTTAACTCTAAGATCCTTGGCAATTTTGTGTTTATTGGGATTATTCAAACCCCTAATATTCCAAGAGAGTAGGATCATTTAACATTTCTTATTTTGGAGAAGCAACTTCCCCAGAGTACCCTGAATGCCAGCTTGTACTTCCCTCCTAGAGTTAGTCTCCCTTAATTCCTTATTACTTTTCCTACCCTTAGGAGTTGAGTCCTTACCAACATCAGCTCTAGAGGTACTTCGCGTAATAGGTTTTGATTTATTTAACTGGGGTCTTAGGAGAGACCGCTAGATCATAAGTATCAGCAACATAGTCCAGCAAGAATTCAAAAAACATTAGACATGGGTAATAGTTCTTCTTATCTCTGACCAAAGGAGCTCTGACCAATGGAAGAAACTTCATCTAGCAAAGGGCCACAGGCCACTTGCAGAGCATAAGCATTACCTTCCGAAACTTGGCTAGCCCCTTCCCCTGTTTCTGGAATCACCTCTTCTAAGTCCAGATTTTCATTTTCATTCTCATCTTCAGCTTCAAAGTCATTGACTTCAGGGAAACCGGATACCACCAGTTCCTTGCAGGGGGTGTTATGATGGATCGAGGGATCCACTTCTTTGACCACCTTCTGGATGTTAAGAGGATCCTTTGTCTCTACAACTTTTCCATTTTTCCCAATCAACCTCCATTCCTTTGCCTCATTATTATTTATCTTTTATGGACCAACTAAGGGATCAATTTTTTTCTTATGAAGAGGACAATTTCTTTGATCATGACCCACCTGCTTACATTTTCTACAGGAAAAGGGAGATGGATCATAATCGAATCTTTGCATCCAAACACCTTCGGAAGTCAAGAGTTTGATATTACTCTCTAAGGGAGCATCTTGACCCATATTGACATAGAATCTGGCATGGGTGAGTCTAGATTTAGCCTTAGTGACCGGATCTAAGGCTATCAGCTTACCCAGGCTTTTAGCAATGCCAATAAGGACTTCCAGCTCCCAAAACTCTAGGGGTAAGCCTAGAAGGTTGACCCAAATAGGGAACTCAGAAACAAACATCACATATGGGTTAAAAGTTGGTTCCCATTTCTGAACAACCACATGAGATTTTCCAATAAACCAAGGACCTCTAGCAAGAATCCTTCACCACATGATCTTTACTAGGCAAAGAAACTAAGAAGAAACCATTTACGTAAGTTGAAACTTCAACATTTCCATTAGATACCTAACGTCTCTTGACCCATCCCCTATAGTAGTCAATATTCGGTCTAGAGCCAAGGCATTTAGCAAAGAGAGCACCTTCCATGGAGGCTTTTGTTCTATCTAAAAGAGTCTCAGGGATTTTAAGGGATAAGTTACCTTTCTCCTTTGATGGCTCCAGTCCCTCCAAAATCACCATGTCCAGGATTTTGCCAAACAAACGTTCTTCCCACATGCTCGTAGCCCCATCCTTTTCCTTATTGTCCTTGGGGGCAACAATCATGTGATATTTTACCTGGTGTAGAGCCCGTTCAATCTGTTGACCCGTTTGACCCACTGGAGATTCCTACTCATTTCCTTCATTTGAAATCTCAATTAAATCCCGCTCCCGCTCCATCTCAATCTCCAGCATTGACAATAGTTACAAGAAAAGTATAGCTTGCCAATAGAGTAAGTGTGACTTTAATTACCATATATATGGGTATAAAAGGAGGGTAAGAACTTATCTTAGAGTTACTTTGCACTCAAACAAACAAGAGATCCATGTGAAAATAAAATATGAGTTAAAAATTTATTCAGAGCACACAAAAACACAAACCTTTCCTCTAATGAAGAAGATCTCAAGCTACTACATGAGATAAGATAGAGAAAAGAAGTGGAAGAGCAGAAAAGGTGACAATTTTTTACAAAGAAAACAAGTTATTTGAGCTCTATAAATACTTTCAACCACCATTAATGGGAGGTTGAGCTTTTCCCCAATTGATATAATGAAATTTGGGGATTTAAACCTCCCTCTATTTAATCAAGGAGGATTTTGAATGAGGCACGTGAAAATAATGAGACTAGAGAAGGTGCGTGATATTGGAGTTGTACGATGGTCAAATTCTTCAAACAAAGCTAGTACAAGTAGTTTAGAAGAATTGATGTTGGTAGAAGAATAAGATATCACAATTATCAGGGTGCTAAATGAAGAAGTAGAATAAAAGATAGTTTAGGAACTAGAAGATGCTAAAGTTAAAGCCAAAGTCAACACTTTTGCCAAGCAAAGAAAAAGGGCATAAAAACCATGACTTTCAGTACGAAAGGGAAGTCAAAGGGAAAAGTTCCCACATCCCTACTACCCCTAAACATGGAAATGTAATATTTGGAAAAAAATTGTGGAGGGATAACGATAGAATACCAAGGTTATCTAGTATAAAATATCATATTTCAACCATCACATGTTGGGGTTGGAAGTAAATTTTTCACAAGATTGTCTTTGACAAATGGACAAGAAGAATATTGAGGGAGGTTTCATCTTTGATGATAACATGAAACAAATGCTAAAGAAGGTTGGGGTAATAAAAATCTATGTGTTACTTTACTTTAACAATCCTACATAGAAAATAAAATATTTGATCTTGCACATCCATGAAGGGTATTTCTACATTGTGAACATGTGCATGTGAATAATTGTGATGCTTATCAGAGAGGCCACCAGGCTAATTAACACTAGTGATGAACTATTGTTGGATCTATGAAATAAATATGAAATAGAAAATACTGGTGATCTTATGAAGTATAAGAAATGAGGGCGCCTTCCCAATTTCTAATATTGAGGGCCCAAGGACTAGGGTTGTAGCGTGCCTCCTAACTTCCAAGTTGTCTGGCTCAGAACTTTAGTAGAAATCAATAGGAATTTTTTGCACATCACTCAAAAATGGAAAAGGGGACACATTATAACCTCTCCCAACACATAAAATAGGGCATTGAATAAGACACAAGAAGTGTGCATAGGAATGGAGTAAAATTCATTTGGGGCATAATCCTCCTACTACTGGTCTTCAATGAAATAAGTGTGCCAGAAGGGAGAGGGAAACTAAGGTGGATATACTATGTGGAGAGGAAATCACTAGTTGGGTGATACAAGGAGTTTTTAGCTTCCACCACTTTGAACAATGCATATAAAATTAGGATCCACAACTAGATAAGGCATGTAAGATATGTCCTTGAAGAAGATTGGTGAGTACTACAGGAGATTGTAGAAGCAGTAGAAGGAGAGGAAAACTTTTTGTAATGTAGTACTACTTCTTGACACTATTTAAAATGAAAAATGGAAAATTATCTCCTTGGGATAATTTTCCCTTTACCTTCATTGTCAATTATTTTGTGTGATCCGTAAATTAGATTAGGGATGTAAAGAAGATTTATATTGGTGCATTGAAGATTGATGCAAACACACACACCCTCCACAAAAATATAAGTACATGGGAAAGAGTGCATACATCAAGATACATGATACAAACATCTACGCAATAATCCTTATGGAGACCATAGTGGTAGATGACCAAGCAGTAAGGTTTCTCTACTACTTGAAGCCTATAAAAAAATCCACTAAACTGCATGAAGTTGAGGAGGTAGAAGAAGAAATGCGCATCTTTAAGGCAGAAGATGCAAATTTCCAAGACAAGGAAAAGAACATGGACTCCTCCAACTATTAAGGAGAATCACACATAAGTTAATGAACAAGAGGAGGAACATGTCTCCAATTACGTGTTTTTAGAGAGAAGAGAAATGTAGTGGATAAATACAATAAGAACCTTCGTACTTAGTACTAGGTCGACAAGCAGCACAGGGCCAATTGAGGGTTTATTTAAATCATTGCAACAAAGCCAATAAAAACTAACATTGGATTCAGTTATAAGGATTCACATACCTAAGAAAAGGGGAAAAGACCATAAGTGCGCCAACAATAACTAATAGAAAGGATCCCTCTCCTACCAAAAGTACCGCATGCACGAAAGTTAGTCTAGAAAACAACCAAGATCCTAAGGACTCTAACACCAGAATAAGTGCACCTCCAAAACCCCTTCAAATAATATTGATGTTTTGGAAGAAGGAGAGAAATGAAAATACAACAAGGAGAAGGAATACATGGATGAGGAGAAGAATTATGATGAGGAAGAAGAGGAAAACCATGAGGAAATAAGTAGCAAATATAAAAAAGAATATGCATAGCACCATGTGGAAAATGACAAAGGTGTGCAGGAAGAGGAAGAGGAGGAAGAGGAGGAAGAGATGGAGTATGATGAGAAACGACCTCTGAAGACATTCACTCCAGATTCCAAAAGGGGAAATCATATAATCAACTCTTTTATTGGAATTATCTAAAGGATACAATTAGAACAAGGGAAAAGAAGACACTATTTTTCACTCTGGATGCTTTTCCATAGGATCCCATGTTTGAAATCCCCTATTCAAGATTGCATAAGGTTCCAAAAGAGGTCACAAATCAAGTGGGAGTGACCCTCACGAATACTTTCCAGTTGTTGGAAACTAAGGCTAGGGATGCACATTTGAAAATAACAATAAAGGTTGTCTAACAAAGCCTCGTTACTAATATCGACAACCGTTTTAAGTGAAAAAAGGGAAAGAGCTAACCAAGGATCTCCAAGAAAAAAAGAAGAAGCTAGAGATGTTGGCCAAAGAGAACAATGAATTAATTGAGAAACGTATATGTGAAGACCTAAAGGTGCTAAAATTATGCCAAAGGATCATCACTAATGAACCCTGTTTAGTCAAAGTGCTACCATAGTATAAGGGAGGAGGTGTGGATAAGCCAGAAAATATGGTCGACATACTCTTAAAACTAAGGGAAGTAGAAGGGGATGACTGCATACATCAGAGAAAGAAAAACATAGAGCTCTTTGTGTAGAAAATTTGAAAACTTACATGGACCTGGTTGCCAAACTTGAAGACAAGGCTTATATGTAGATAAGGTGCTAAAATGATTCTTTAAGAAGTCTAAAATTATTGATGAGTGGATGCTCTTAGAGGATTAAAACTAAAATGCTTTGGAAATAAAAATGGATAGAAATGATACTGACAAGGTTTGTCTTGACAAACTCCTACAAGATATTGAAAATTTTGAAGAGGAGATTAACATGAAAGGGGTAAGATTAAGTAGTGGTTGGGAGAACTATGTAAGCTAACTTCCAAAAAAGAGGGCATGCTCGATGTAGTAAAAATTGAGGTAGGGAAAGCCTTGCAAAAATTTCAAGTCGAGGTGTAGGATCCAAATAAAAGTTTTAAAGCCTTAAAGGACCTTACCACCTGTGTCGAAAATATGGCCCCCCTTATTCAACAAACCTTAGATCAATAGGAGGCACACAAAGATTTGATAAGGCAGGAGTTTCCAAATTGATTCGAAGAAGTGGATAAAGGGTTACCTAAGGGCAGGCAACATATTTAGTGTGGGGTGATGTTGGACCCCTAAATTCTTAAACAATCTTTGAGCTAGTCCTGAATTGGAAAATTATTGTCATTATTTATTCATTCTTTCAAAATTTCTGTTATCTAGAAGAATTGTCCATACATTTACAACAATAAACATCTTTAAAGTAACAAAGAAAAAAAATGTCTCTTGTTCTTTCCTTTCATTCTTTTGTTTCCTTGAATGTAGGTAAAAAGGTTTTGTAGCGTATTGCTGAAATAGACGAACAAGACAACAAATAATTTCACTTTATTGATGCTTACATGAAGCATCCATAAAATATGGAGTCTATTTCACTTACTAAGGTTGCCCGGTCTTGGTCTTATATGAAATAAAGTGTCAAGACAAATGGAAGAAATGCCCTCTACCTTCAATTATCTGTATCTCTACCATATTTTTTAGATCCTTGCCTGAGATTCCAATTTTTTTGATTTTTTCGTTGGACCTTATATACAAGCCATTTTGCAATTGGGGAGCAAATGAAAGAAAATTACTTCAAATTGGGTATTCTACAAAATAATTATCAACCTTGGCATGTCACCCTAGATCCCATTATACCTAACCATTATTTGGGGGAGGAATCTACTACTGGATATGAAATGACAGGGATTCCCACTCTAATGGATGAATGGGAGATTACTTTGTAACTCCATCCCCAAAATCACGTGGTGCCAATGACTATCCTAGTGACAGGATCACATGGCCCACATCCATATTCATGATGCCCCCCCATATGCCCCATCCACATACATCATGCTTTTCCCGAGAGTCATTTGCCAATATGGTGCCTTATTGGCCAGAGTGAATTTGATGTCGTTGGGTTTCAATGAGTTTGCCACACATTTTTTTAAGAGCGAGGATGCCACCACATTTTCCATGGTGTCAACTCATAATTAACTCAACCTCCTATGTAAATGTTCCTTTTTCTCCCCCATTTTTATTTATGTAATCCATTGTTGTTCTTTCCCTCTTTGGCGGAAGCTCATCCCTCTTTGGCAGAAGCTCGTTTCTGTGGTATTTCTGCTCCCTTTCTTTATGCGCTTAGCTCGTGTATATCGGGTATTTTTATGCAGTTCTATGGATTTTATTTAAATTTATGCATATTCATTTTGGATTAGGGTTTAAAAAATAGAAATATTTCTATCGTTCAAGTTTTTTAAAAAAATCAGGTTTATGCATAAATTTTATACAAATATTAGGTTTTTCTCATCTATCTTCTATGAATAAAGTTACAAATTTTGCGGTTTTTGGCGACAAATGCATGTTTTGTTCCTTCTTCCTTATTTTATTGCTTGTAAAAGGGATTGTGTCCTTATACTGAAATGGAACGTACATCAAATAGAGAAAAAATTCGATGGGGCGAGTACTAATTTTCTAAACCCTAATGCATTAGGCTCGTCTAAAGTGAATAAAGTTGTCGAGTATAGGTTTTTGGCGTTATCCACAGTGAATCCCAAACTGCAAATTTTTTTAGAGAAAATATAAAACCCACCACATGCATTCGAGGATTCATTCGTACCAATAGTTTGATCTTCCTAAAATCTCTAAAATAAGTTTGATTTCTTACCATGATTTCATAAAACATGGTAGCCTCAATATAGATTCAAGATTTAATATTTATTGTGGATGTTTGTTTTGAGGAGATTGAACTATTAACCTTACTAGTAGTTAATGCCAACTCGTGTAAAGTCTCCTCCATTCCTTCTTTTAACTCCCCTATCTATGTGCATGCACAGATTTTATGTTAGGAATTATTATTAGTGCTTCACATTATAATATAGTTTGGTGACATTATTGTTATGTAACAATAATGTATATTAGGAGTTTGTTGTGTACGTGTGTTTACTGTTATTTATGGAAGAGTGGTTGTAGCCACCTCCTTGTTTATAGGAACAGCATTGCCTATATATTTGTAATATCACAGATGATGAAATATAGTGTGAAGAAAATTATTGTGTAAATCTCTTTCAAAGCTTTCAATTGGCATCAGAGCAGTCTGATTCTATTCGTCCTGTGATGGAATAAAAATTATTTTGAGGGACATTAGATGTTCTTTGTTGTCCCGTATATGAGCAATATCAAATTCTTCCATGCGGCCTGTGCACATTTGACAGAGTTGCATTGAATCCTGCGCACACATTACGGTCTTCTCCATTTCTTCCGTTGGGCTAGCATCCACGTGGAATTTGCATTCAACGTGTATCATTGGTCTCTGCGCATTCTAACTGATCCATCAAAGGCGTGACAGATCATTCAAAGGCCGATCCATACAAAGTGGATCTCACAATCTGACTCGAGTTCGATTCCTGTGCAAAGAAAAAAAGAAAAAAACGTGGTCTGCAGCCTCTACCATCCACGTTCGAAGCTTCCTATGCATTCAATCAAATCCTCGCTTCTTATTCACGTTCGGGCTACACAACCTGTTCTGTAGAGAAAATAGCTACTCGCAACAAGGTTTACATTGTTTACATGCAAGAGCTAATTATTATCTATTCAGTTGATGCACAGAGGACGCTACTATATGATCTCGTTCGGCTGCACATTTATATACAAATCCAATGAATATTGATCTGTTCCAGGCTACTACGGACTCCAAGCTTCTCTGATTTTCTTTGTTTGTATCATACGGCCCTGGCAAATGCACGTGGAAGCGCTGACCTGCATGGATGCAAGACGTCCACAACCTGCAACTCTGACCATGCATTCCGCCATCAATTTAGCCTAATAACAGCTAAATACACTCAAGTCGTTTTCCACGTATCCACAGTTTACAGAATTGAAGGCATATTGATTGTTCATTGACTGTCTACCCAGCGCATCGTGGTGTTTCATCAAGATATTATTGTATTTTTTGGACTCGTGATCAATAACTGTTATGGACGTGTCAAATGAAAGGGTGAGGTGACTTGCATGATCACACAGTCCTAATTTGATAGAGTGCCTCAAGTATCTTCCAAACTATTTCCATGTATCCACATGTCCTACGTGTCCATGCAAAATTGTGAGTCAAACTATAAGTTGTGTTTGGTCATCTTTTAGTACATTGTCGGTTTAATTTTTTATTTATTTTGTGTAGTGCTTTATGTATATTTGTATTGAGCATGAGTTGGAATTTTCAGTTCTGTTATTTTTGTATTAAGTCAAGTCAAAATATTAAAAAGTAATTAAATATTATTTTTAGTATTAATGTAAAGATTGTTTGTGTCAATTTTGTGGTCCTTAAAATAAAGTTTTATGTCAATAAAATTCATTGTTGAAAGTTATCCAAAGTCGTCAAAAGTCAAGAGTCGTAAAGTTGTCTTTGTCATTAGTATTTTAGTCAAATGTGTTAAAGTCAAGTGTTGTGTAATTAAAATATTTTTTAATTCGTAGTCAATAAACATAAGTCGTTATTTGTTGCGTTGAGTAGTAGCGTCATTGTCAAAAAGTCAAAAGTCGTGTCATTGTAAAAGTCCAAAAATAAAAATAAAAAAATTGCCTCACAGACACATTTTCGGTGGAATCCGACGTCTAATTGTAGTATATAAATTTGAGCCCCATGATCACATTCGGCTGAGTTAGCAGCAGATCTAATGGAGGATGGAGGCATCGGAGGCTGGAGGTCAGACAGCGACCTCTCGTCAGTCACCAACGACGGGGCCGCACAGAATGATTTGGTGGCACATGTGTGCAGTGTGAGTATATGATTTTCAGTGTGGTTTCCATTTTCTTAGAGTGCTTCAGTTTGCAGTGTTCCTGTTTTGTGTGGTATTTGATGGATGTTGGAAAGAGAGTTGTGTTGGAGCGCAGATGACTGTCAGTGATCCTCTGACTGAATTGGTCCTCTGACTGCCGTACTTCGTTGGAAGATGGTCAGCTAGAAGAATACGTTCACTAGCATTAGTGACCATGTGCAGCAAGACCTAACTAGCAAGATCCATTCAGGAGTATGTTCTTCAATGCATTTTGCTTCTCAGTATCTATTTGAGTGGAATTTCACATTGTGGGGGGGAATACATACCAATGTTCCATTCCCATTCTGCACCTAAAACGACTTAGTCAAGGAAAGCTTCCAGTGGCAGTGGCAGTTTTCTATGTTGTTCGAGATCGAGTGGCACCGATCAATGATAGAGACTACAATTAAGAACATTATGATTCTTATAGGAAGTAATGTGAAATCTTTTCAGTATGTATTTTATTGTTCAGTTCGGTGAGTTGTGTTTCCTACATAATTCCCTGATGTATAAGCATAGTGGTGAACAGTAGCACCAGAGTAAGTCAGTTCATGGATCTTGAAAGGGTTTGTGGGAGAATCCAAAAAACCACACGAGGTGGACAGTTGATGAGGTTCCTGTCACTTCAAGGTTTGTGGTAAGCCTGTTTAAAACCATGGAAGGAGAGAGCCTTTCTTTTGGATCAAGGTCATGAGTCACAGAGTTGGACATGCCACAGGGGTGTGCACACTGCAGAGGAGTGTGTGGATGTTTTTCTACCATGTTCGCACTAAGGGGGGGAATGTTAGGAATTATTATTAGTGCTTCACATTATAATATAGTTTGGTGACATTATTGTTATGTAACAATAATGTATATTAGGAGTTTGTTGTGTACGTGTGTTTACTGTTATTTATGGAAGAGTGGTTGTAGCCACCTCCTTGTTTATAGGAACAGCATTGCCTATATATTTGTAATATCACGGATGATGAAATATAGTGTGAAGAAAATTATTGTGTAAATCTCTTTCAAAGCTTTCATTTTAGACCTCCAAATTCCTTTGCTTAACAACACTTAACTCAAACTTGTCATCCTCCTGCATATTAGCATGCCTATGGAGAAACCCAAAGAGGAGGATTTGCTGGAGAGGGTTGACAGATTGGAGAAGGAGATTCAAGAGCTCAAAGGGTCTCTAAAAAACATGGAGAGAGCCAAGGGTAAAAGGATCCTTCAAAGTGAGGAGGAAGAGGGGGTCATCGATGAAGTCTTCAAGAAACTGCAGTCCCTTGATGGCAGATTGGGGAATGCCAAAAGCCGCAATGACTACATTTTATCTGCCCTCAAAAGCATTTATAACTTCATTGAACAACATGTCCACAGTGTTTGCAGTTTAAGTGGAATCAATGAAGACATATGGGGCCCTAAAGAGAATAGGGACATTGCAATCTCCCAAGCAGACATGAAGGACCCCTCTCAGGCCACTGCCATTACCTTTTTCATGTCACTGCAGGCCATCAAGACCAAGATTGACAGGGCCATCAAGTAACGAGCTGTTGTGCTGCTATTTTTTGGCTGCGATCTGGCTGTCCTTGGGCGGTTCTGGAGCTATTTTTTGGCGGAGCTCGTTATTCTGTTTCTCTTTTCGTTTCTTTTTGATCTTGTCTTCTTAGATCTAGATCTTTGTACGTTTTGATCCAATTTTCACCTATATTGTAATATCTGGCTGTTAAGCCTTCTTGGTTGATTGTTTTGCCCCTCTCTGGGCTACTTCTCTCTTTTTTTCTATCTGGCTTTTGAGCCCTTTTGTATACAGGGTATAGTCCCTTCAAAACTATTTGCCCTTAATATAAAAAAAAACTCAAACTTGTCATGAAGCTATCATTACTAAAAATAAAATAGCATTCTTCACCCAAGAGGGTAATCAAAGATTTACACTCATGGATTTATCTCTTTTCCAGCATGCACAGTTATCACCAAGTCTAGAAAATAATTACCTTCAATGTTGATTCCCAAAAAAGATTCAAACATACAAGTTACAATCTTGTTTCTTATTCTTTGGACCTGAGGGTAACTCTTAATACTCTTTGCTTATGGCACAATATGCAACATCCCAAATTTCTAGAAAATTTAAATTAACTACGATTAAATATAATCAGGATTATACGGGATCATCATTATGTGTATGAGTTCATTTGGTATGTAGTGTTATGACCCACAGCTTCGGTTGTGGGGCATGACATTGCTGAATAGGTAACCTCACACCCACCTTGATGATCCTGCCTAAACATGATTAGGCCTTGATCACAGGTAAAATGGTTCATAAATAATAGTGAATCTTTTAGATATTGGTATTTCAGTTTCTTTCTTTTAATCAGTGTGGTCGTCTTTTGTTTTGTTTGACTTTCTTTGTGACCCTTGATAATAACTGACTCGATTTTAATTGACAATGTTATGTCAAGCCAACTTTTTGAGAATATTTGAATTATCATTTACAAACTTGGTGCTTTTCGTTTATTGGAATGTTTTATATGGAACCTAGAAATTCAAGTAAGTATTATGGTAATATATCGTTAGTAATATGTGGACTTGTATTTTGTTGATTAAATTTAACTTAACCATTAAGTGAAACACCTTCACATGGCACCAAGTATGTGGCATGCATTTGATGCATGTGCCAACATTGGGAAGCCCAAAACTTCCTCAATAAGCTGCCCAGCTAAAGTTTCTTTCATGTATTTTTTTTTTCCTTTGCCTATTTTCACTATTCCCTTCTGGGAGATATGCATGAGTTTTGGAGGAAGGAAGGATTCAACTTGTGGGAGATGCAAGAGTAGGAGGTTGCTGATTTTGGTTTTATTTCTAGGCATGAATATCTTCTCCCTTCTCTGCTGCATTATTTAGTAAAAATTGTGGAAAAATGCATTCTGTTTTAATGGCAATCAATGGAATTTTTGGATAGCCCTTGATTTGTTTGTTTGGAGGAATGAATGTAAATTTTGAAAAGGAAATCAATGGATTCTGGTTTTTTTAGTTTTCTTTGTGTGGATTTAGCTAAACCCAAAGCATAGATGGGGTTCTTGGTTTGGATCTACAAAAATAAAAATAAAATTGTTAAGATTTGTTCTTTCGATAAAAGGAAATTATACCCAGAAGAAAAGAGGGAGTTGGGTATTTTTGTAATAGAAGAAGGAAAACATTTTTGTGAAGTTGTGTGTTCCAAATCGAACTTTGTTAAAAAAAATTGTTGGATAAATGGATACCCATGTCAATTTTTGCTGAGATAAGTTTATTCTTGTATTCTAAATCGATTTTTGCCTCTGGGTTTTTATTACAGTGAAACAAAACTTTATTTGTATGAGTAAAGTGATTTTGGGTAGTGTGCAAAACGTCTTGCCTAGTATTTCTACATTTTTCCCGATATATTTTCTTCTGGATTTTAATAACTATTAATAGAAAAAATTTATTACTGGAATAAAAATGTGTTGGGTATGTGTAAAATGATTTGCCATTAGTTCTTTTCTTTTCTAGAATTTGGAAAAATTTGTGTTCAATTTTATAGGAATTTGTAGTAAGAAGTTTTTGAAGCATATTGTTATCTTTGTATGGAAATTGACTTCAACATTATAGGCCTGTGGTATATGGGTAAATCTGGTTTATTGGTTTTCTTTTTAGGCTGTTCATTTACCAGAAAGAACATGTTTTTTTTTATATTTAAATGCTTTTGGCCAGAGCTATGAACCAGGGGGAAGGACCCCAACATTACAATCGGATAGAAAGAAAGAGGGGAAGAAATGGGAGGGGACAAGAGGAAAGAAGAAGAAAGAAGGGGAGGGAGGAGTAGAAGCCAACGACGTGGTGAGAGATCTGAATACAAGAACCCGAGTGGGACCAAAACAAAACAACGCAAAAAAAGTGAAACATGAGAGCCTTTGCATCAGCCAAAGTTGGTACCAGCACGGCGGTTCGACTCATGAAGAAGGATCCTGTAAGCACTCCGAGCCTGATCCCTGAGAGCATTCCACTGGTCGATAGCGGTGTAAACATGAAAGCCTGCGGCCTCAATATCTACTTCAGGAAACGAACAGTGATCGAGCCTACCTGTCGTGAAGAGTGTGTTGATGCTTTGTGTGTGGTGGAAAAGTTCCTTGTACTGGCTGCAGAACCATTTGATGTCACAACCTGAACCAATAGCAAGATCATCGACATCCTCTACCCAGAGGAGTGGATCCGGCAGGGAGAAGTCAGTCAGTTCATCATGGAGGCCGACACGGCGGGCGGGAAGGACAACATAGTTGGCGAGGAATTCCACGACGACCAAATCCTCCTCCAGAAGCAAGAAGAAGGATACGAAGGCAGCGGTGATGTCTTCATTTGTGCGTTCCTGGCGAGAGCAAAAATCATAGGAGTTTCCCAAAATAGTCTCTATATCTTCTGCTTCTTGGTTTGAAGAAAAGTGGAAGATGTCAGATAGATGGGTATGATCAATTTCCAATGTTGAGGTGACATCCGGCACCGAGCTGTGAAGAGTGAAAAAGGGAAATCTGAGAAATGCCATTGAAAGACGCTGGAGAGCTGGCAGCGCGGAAACAAAGAACAAGAGACACAAAGTAGCAGGTCGGCACCCATCTCACTTAAATGGAGCACAACACATGCATGAGGCCACATCCAAGCTGCTGATACGAGCTGGCCCGCTCGTGGGAGATTAGGCTTGTCAGCCCATGCCAATCTTGATCGGTACCTGAAGTGATGATGGTGGCAGGGTAATCGATTGTGTAGTTAGCTAAAAAAATCAGCTGCTTGGTTATTTTTTCTGTAGTTATGGGTGATGTGCCATGAGTTGATTTTAGCTAACCAAAAAATAATTTGTGGGATAAAGGTGTTGATTTTCCACGAAGGGGATGTGCCTCTAGAAACTACACATATGATAATTTGGGAGTCCCCTTCGATAAATAGTTGAGAACAACCTAACTGGGCAGCCATCTTGACCCCTTCCAGAAGTGCTTGGGCTTCAGCAGCATTGCACGAACCATCTCTGAGAGGGTAGGAGCCTACTTTGATGAGATTACCATATTCGTCCCTAAGAATACAACCTGCACCTGATTCACCCTGGTTCCCTCTAGAAGCACCATCAAAATTGAGTTTCCATGAGCCTTCGGAGGGGGTCACCATCTAGCCCTTTTTCTATGAATTAGTTTTTCAACTTGAGTGAGGCCTTTTTTAACAATAGAGCCAGGGCCAGGTTGCTTTATGAGTGGCCATGAATGCATGATATCGAAATCCCTAGAGGAGAAAGTGGATTGTGACAAACAGTTAACACTGACTCTCTCTGATATGGCCACTTCTAACTTGTTGAGAAAAGCTTGCAACTCGGTAGATTGTTCCCTGAAGAGATGAAGATTGTGTTCCCACCAAATATGCCACAGGAGGAAGAAGGGGGCTATGTACCAAATATAACTTAGGGAGCTGTTAAATTTATATCTCGGCCAAGAGAGAAGTGTCTCGCCTATATTATTGCAAGGTACCCGGGCTAGATTTAATTTGCTCAAGAGCCAACCTTGGTAGCTAGACGTGAATGGGAAAAATAGAAAGAGGTGATCGAGATATTCCTCCGCGGCACCACAAAGTACACACATGGATGAACCGGCGTAACCCCATGATCTCCGCCTAACTTGAGTTAGAACTTTCTTTTCCATAACCAACCAGCCAAAAATTTCCACCTTAAGAGAGATACTAGGATGCCAACAACCGTAGGAACAAGGAAGACCTTGGCCAAACCGTGAGATGAGAATATTATAACCTACTTTCATAGAGAAAGATCCTATTGCAGCCCCAAGCCAATCATACAATCATCATCATTAAGGAAGTGTGCATTTCTATCTTGTAAGGAACCCTTGAGGAGATTGGATTCCTGCGCATAAGCCCCAATATTGATGACATCTTTCCAAAACCAAGATGGTGAGCCATCAGGATTCTGACTGCCATAGTCTACAACCAAAGATCCCCAAGAAATCTTGGTCGTGTTCATTACTCTATTGAGTTTAGGCGTGAGATTAAGGGGGGGATCTGTTCCAACTTTCATCCTAGAAGGTGGTGAGCTGACCGTTATTGATGTCCTAAGAGACCGACTCAGCAATCAAGGATTTTGACTTACAGAAGAAATTCCAAATATGCGATCCTTTGGGGAGCTCTGTGTTGGATAACAATAGCTCGGGCCGAACCCCCCCCCCCCCCCCAAGATACTTATGGGAAAGAACTTGGAAAGCAAGCCGATTGGTGTCAGAGATGAAGTTCCAGACAAGTTTTGCTCCGAGGGTAGAATTCTGAAGAGCAAGGTTCAGAATTCCCAACCCACCAAGGCATTTAGGGAGTTTGACCGTTTCCCAATTTGCAAGGTGAAATTTGCGCTATTCATTATTTCCTTGCCATAAGAAGGATCTGACAATCTTTTCAACTTTGTGCAAAATAGATTTAGGGATCTGCAAGACAAACATCATGTAAATCAGCATGGCCAGGAGAACTGAATTAATTACAAGGGCTTGTCCAGCCAAGGATAGCCATTTTCCTTTCCATGAGAGTAGTCTAGTAGAAATGGAGTGTATAAGCCCGTCTAAAGATGCACTTTACCATTCCCATGGAAAAGTGGGATACCTAGATATTTGTGAGGGAGAGCACCCACG
This sequence comes from Taxus chinensis, assembly GCA_019776745.2. Taxonomy (NCBI): domain Eukaryota; kingdom Viridiplantae; phylum Streptophyta; class Pinopsida; order Cupressales; family Taxaceae; genus Taxus; species Taxus chinensis. The sequence goes on from CM034155.1 coordinate 618,648,786, forward strand.
GTGAAGCTGAGAATTTCTTTGATCCTGCATTGTAATCCTGGAGCAACATTAAAGAAGAAAATAACAGATTTATGAAAGTTAATAACCTGTCCCACCGCTGAAGAATAAGAATCTAGAATAGATGAGAGGTGCCTTGCTTCTGGAATAGAACCTTGACCAAAAAGGAAAGTGTCATCTGTGAATTGTTGGTGCGAGAGGGCTAGAAGATTGGAGGTGATTTGAATACCTTTAAGGGATCCATCAAAAATAGTTGATTTGATGCTTCGGCTGAGAGCTTCTGCGACCAAAATGAAAAGAAAGGAGGAGAGGGGATCACCTTGTCTCAATCCCCTACTGCTATGGAAGAATCCTTCAGCCGAACTGTTAACCAAGATTGAGAATCGAGGGGTGGCAATGTAGTTGAAAATCCAATTACAGAATTGCCAACAAAAACCCATGGCTTGAAGAGACTTGATGAGGAATCTCCAGTTGACATGATCATAGGCTTTACTAAAGTCCAATTTCAACATCATGCCAGCCTGAGAGGAGGAGTGGAGAGTGTGAATCAGTTCATGGGAGATAATGACCCCGTCTAAAATAGACCTCCCAGGAATGAAGCCGCTTTGTTCATGAGCCACTAGTTTGGACAAGAGAGAACTCAATCTATTTGCAATAGCTTTGGAGATGATTTTATATGACGTATTGTAGAGGGAAATCGGTCTAAAATCATCCAGAGACTCGGCTGGAGATTTTTTGGGGAACATCCAAATGAGGGTGTGATTGAGAGCACCTAAAATCTTTCCTGTGTGCCGAGATTCCTCCACCGCATTCCATACTGAATTCCCTATGATATCCCAATAGTCTTAGAAGAAAGAGGTAGGGAAACCATTTGGGTCGGGTGCTTTATCTCTCTTCATTGAGAAAACAATTTTTCAAACCTCCTCCTTGGTGAATGGGGAGAGAAGCATGTCGTTGTCAACAACCATGACCAAGGCTGGGATCTGATTAAAGAAAGGAGACTGATCTCCAAGGGGGGTGGCCGAAACACCATTCAAAATCTTATTGAAGAAAGACACTGCTTCAGATTTGATCTGTGATTGAGAGGACACCACTGAATTATCATCCAGCTAGAGGGATGAAATGTAATTGAAATTTCTTCTAGATTTGACTGAAACATGAAAGAATTTTGTATGTTTATCATCGTCGGCCAGCCAGACTTCCCTGGATTTTTGTCGCCAATAAGTTTCCTCTTTAAAAAGAAGATCACCAAGTTCCTTGAGAAGCAATTTTTCCTTGAAGAAATCAACCTGAAGCATCCCTTGTGAGTGGATAGAATCATTCAGAATACGGAGCTCCTTCTCGACTCTCTGTTTTTCCTAAAAAATATTTTTAAAGCATGATATATTCTAGTTATGTAAATTATCTTTCAGCATAGATAACTTTTTGGAAAGTTTGAACATCCAGGTCCCTTTAACTTTGTAGGAGTCCCACCAGGATTTAATTAGGGGCCTGAGTGAAGGATCCTGCAACCACATGTTTTCAAATTTGAAAGGCAAGTGGCGAGGGGGCAGGTCAAAGGAAATGTTGAGAGATATTGGGAAATGATCGGAGCCGAAAAGGGGAAGAATAGAGCATTTGAGAAGAAAATTGTTCTGCAGCCAGATTTCAGAGACTAGAAATCTATCAAGACGCACTACCATTGAACTGAACCCAGGCCTCCGATTATTCCATGTGAACCAACCCAAACTCGGCTCCACATCAACCAATTTGGTGGAAGACACAAAGGAGGTAAATTCTACTTGAGAACGTGGCTGCCATTGAATACTTCCTCGCTTATCAAGGTTGGAAAGAGTTACATTGAAATCACCAACGACTACAATCTTGGAGTTGACAACCGAATCAAGGACCAGATGAAGTTTAGACCATAGATCTCTTTTTTTTATCAGATTAGAAGGACCATAAACATTGCATAAGAATAAGGACTCATCAGAGTGTTTAGTAAAAACCTTGCACCAAATGAAATTCGAATCAACGAGGAGAGGTTCAAGAATGCAGCAGCTGGATTTCCACATAATGCCTAGGCCTCCCGAGGCACCTATTGAATTATAAAAGCATCCTTCCCAGCCTTTCCATTTTTGAAACCATCCTTTCTTGTAACCTTCCACTGACATCTTAGTTTCCTGAAGAAGGTAAATATCAATGGTAGCATCGGTAACATAACATCTTAAAAGACGTTGTTTGTTAGGGGCGTTTAGGCCCCTAACATTCCATGAAAAGAGGATCATTTGAGCTTCAGAGAGGACTCACCTCTCCTACTCATAGAGGGAAAAAAGGAATGGAGTTGCAGTTGCTTCCCTGCTGCAGCCTCTTTGAGGGAAATTTTACTCTTGGATGGATGACCCAGTATGCTTTTCGGTCCTAGATCCATGTTTAGAAGTGTTGGTATCAGAAGAATCAGGCACAACTGCAAATTATCTAAAGATTGTTCCTCAGGGACAATCTCCTGAGAACCATTGGAGCCACCATCATTAGACTAGATTAGTTCATCCTTCTCATTCACCCATTCTTCTAAAGAAATGGTGTTCACTCCTAGGCCGAGAGAAATACCATCATGAAAGAGGGATAAAATCCTTGTTGAGTCCTTTACCACAGCAGCTGTTTCTTTAACCAAAGAGATTGTACTCGGATCCAAAGATAAGGACTCAAGAGCGAGGGTGGGGTCATTAATATCCTCACCTGAGGGTTGAGACTTATTTAAATGAGCAAGAATGGAAGGAGTGGAAGTAGGAAGGGGAGAGGATTTCTTTCTCCATTCCATTTTTCCTGATGTAGGGGGATTTTTGCAGTATTTTTTAAAATGGCCAGGTTGTTTGCATTTAAAGCAGTTGTTGGAGACCCCCTCATATTCAACCTTTTACTCCCAAAGCTCGGACTGGGTGGAGATGATTATAAGATCCTGAAGCTTCTTTTTTTAATTGATGGAAATTCAAATCCTAGCAAAGGATGAGAGGGTACCTTCCAGGGTGACAGGGTCGATGCGGACTACGCGTCCCAGACTGGAGAAAATTTTGTTGAGAATGGGGGCAGACCAAAACTCGCTGGGCAGTGAATAGAGTCTAACCCAAACTTGAAGTCCTTCCATTTCTGCTCTAGCCGTATCGAAATGAGTCTACCATTCGCGAATCTCTAGGCCTGAGTCAGCTACAAGAAAGTCTTTCCTCGCCATGGTAACGTTCTTTTGAGCGGCACTGCGAAAGATAACAAAAAAAAATCTCTTTCCAGGAAGCAGATACTCAGGCTGCTACCCCACTGCACCTCACACCAGTTTTGAATGCCCTCCATAGTTAGCTGACGACCAACAAATTTAGTTAAGATTGCTCTATTTGTGAGAAGGTTTGTTTGGGCGGCTAAATCTACTGAATCCTCCAGGGACATGGAGACGAAGTTGTGTGAATCTGAAGGAGGGAATTCCTGACCATGACTGTTGTTGCCATTACCTTCGAGCACACTACTCGATGCTGGTCGTCTAGGACCCTGGTGCTTCTGCAAGGCTTCAGACAGGCCCTGGCCCGCAGGGGGCACCATCACAACATCACGGGGAGGTGAGGCCGTATGACTGTTGCAAAGGCTGAGATTTGAAAAAATTGACCGTTCTGGTCCACAGTGCTATCGTTTCCCTTTAGCCATCACTAGAAAGAACATGTTAAAATGATGTTATTGGAAATTTTATTGAGCTGCTCATTGGCTGGAAATAATACGTCTTATTTTCCTTGTTAATGATGTTATTGGAAATTTTATTGAGTTGCTCATTAGCTGGAAATAATATGTTTTATTTTCCTTATTAATGATGATATTGGACATTTTATTGAGCTGCTCATTGGCTGGAAATAATACGTTTTATTTTCCTTGTCAATGATGTAATTGGACATTTTATTGAGCTGCTCATTGGCTGGAAATAATATGTTTTTTATTTTCCTTGTTAATGTTGTTATTGGACATTTTATTGAGCTGCTCATTGGCTGGAAATAATATGTTTTATTTTCCTTGTTAATGATGTTATTGGACATTTTATTGAGCTTCTCATTGGCTGGAAATTATACATTTTATTTTCCTTGTTATTGATGTTCTTGGACATTTTATTGAGCTGCTCATTGGATGGAAATAATACGTTTTATTTTCCTTATTAATGATGTTCTTGTACATTTTGTAGAGCTATTCATTGACTGGAAAAAATATGTTTTATTTTCCTTGTTAATGATGTTCTTGGATGATATGATGAGTTGTTCATTAACTAGAAAGGATATCTTTGATTGGTTTTTGGTAATGACGATTTTGGACAATTTTGTAAAGCCGATCGTTGATTGGAAGGGAATAAAAATAACACTTAAAAATTTGTACTATGTAAAGCGTGATTTGCTTGTGGTTATAACATGAATTTGGATATTGAACGATTATGGCTTGATTATTCTCTTGTGATGGTAGTTATAAAAAAATTTGTACTCTTCTTAATCATATTGTTCCTACGGTTTATGTAAAATTTAAACATTGAATATTTATTGTTTGAAACTGAAATACGGATGTCGTGATCCTTGTGATTAGAGGGATACATGATCACTGAAATAGAAATTGGTTGATCTATTAGTG
>CM034155.1:618653908-618677946 GCA_019776745.2 Taxus chinensis
GTCATTCTTTCCCTCACTTGCACTTAGGGTTTCATAGTTATCTAGCTTATTGTTTGTGTCATTCTATATTTCAGTAGTTGTTTAGAATTTATTTATCATACGTGAGTCTGCAATTAGGGTTTTACAAATTTTATTTTGTTAAACCAACTAAGTCCTTCTCCCTCTCTCTTACACTTAAGGTTTCATAGTTATCTAGCTTATTACTTATGTCATTCTATATTTTAGCAGTTGTTTAGCATTTATTTATCATACATGAATCTGTAATTAGGGTTTTACAAATTCTATATTTGTTAAATCAAGTAGATCGGTTCATCACCCATGAGGTCATCGACTTCATAGTCAAAACTAGCGACACGATCATATGCTTCTGTTAGGGAAGATACGTCGACTAGATGGATGGTATAGTGTAGAGGGGTGGTATGAGGTAAAGAGGTTGGGGGAGTGATCCGAGGTTTGGGCACCAAACAGATAGGAAAATTATCAACCATACTCGAGGATTATTCTTATATGAGGATGACATTTATGTCATAAACATGTCAGGTGCAAAGTATCTCTTAGTAACACAAGAATTATCTATCACGAATATGAGGAATATCTAACCAAGAGGGGATCATCCAAAATGTAATTGTTGTCATAGTCTGATATGGAGGTCATCCACCACACAAGAGTTCAATTATAGTAACTAATTCAAACCATAAGCCATATAGTGGTGGTTGTGGTGTACATGAGAGATGATAGTCAAAAACCGAGGGATCCTTCTTGTGAGAACAAGGTCATAATGAAGGAGGTAACTGGGATATTATAAGATTGGGAATATCAAAATTATTAATTCTAAGTGTGATCTCATTAGAGCTCATCATCATTAGAACTCCAAGATATTGGGAAGGTTTATGCTTGACCTAACCAATTTGGGATGACTGAAATTGCTAGACTAGAGAGAGAATTTTACTATAATATAGTTGAAGCATTGATACTTCACAAAAGGGGATGGTAGATAACTTGTCTAGTGTTGGGAGTTTGTATGTCCCCTGTTTTTGGAGTTTTTCATAGATTTCCAAGGATTAGGATCCCCTTGAATCTTATAGATAGTATCCTAGGTGAGCAAATTTTACACATTGACAAGTGGAGGAAGTGATTGTAACACATACTAATGAGTCCAAGGCCACCCTAGGAGAATATTATAAGATAAGGATAAATTTGAAAATAATGAATTTAATGTAGATAGTCCTAGGAGGAATTGTGATAGGTAACCAAGATACACCCCATATAGAAGCATTTTTTGGTGTCATACCCTTGACAAGTGGTACGTGTAGATTTTAAGTTTTCGATGAAGTAACCAAGAGCCTTAATGAAGTCTAATGATGTAACATAGGTGGACACGCATACTTTGATCGATGAGAGAATGTTTGACCAATCGTGTGACCAAGATAAAATAAGATGAAAAAGAGGTGGATTATCTACATGGAGAAAAGAGTTCATCAAGGATCATGGAGGCTATAGGGAATCATATGCAAGATTGAGCATCTCATGGCAAGGTTGGTATGAATAGAGATCTCCTCACACTGATGGTAATATTCTTTCCTTTGAGCCATGTAATGTGGGAGTCTGACCCAAAGAGGGAGGAAAGGGAATGTTCATGTTAAATAAGGTTATTTCATGAGATGCTCCTAGTGGCAATGGTGAGGCATTATGCGTACGCATTAGTTCATAGAAAAGGGATTTGGCTAGGAAGTTGGGAAAGAGTGTTTCAAGAAGATTTCATTCGTTATGAATGAGTTGTGCAGTGGGATGAGAGTGATGGTGAGTCCTCAGGAACATAGCCATAAGAAGAATAAGGTAGTAATCAAAGATAGACTTCAGAAACCATCTTCTGCTCAGTTTCTATGTTATCGGCCCTGCAAGTTTCATTTTTCCATGGGTCGATATTGTCTGTAGTAAGTAGCGTTAGATGTCATTGGCCTACATGATATTTTCCATATGGGGCCGATATTTAATTTGTAGTTAGAGAATATAGTTTTAGACGCCATCGAACCCTGTAGGAGATTTTCCACATAGGGCCGATGAATCTAGAAGAGGGAGATTTTTTATGCTTTAGATATGCCTTATTTTGAGGTACAAAAGTGTACACAACCATGTGAGTTTGAGGTTAGAACGATGTGGACATATTAAGGTTTTATATAAGCTATGACATGCCTAACATCATTCATAATAATACTATGCTTTCAGGAGGATAGTTTGTCTCAACTACATTAGTCATAGCATGTTCTTACTTTTTGTAACTCTCACCTGGCATTATGGTTAGGCATGGGATTAGATAATACTTGTAACTTCTCATTATCTTGGTTAATTTTTCATGATGATTATTTTTCATCATGCACCGCATCATGAGGACTTTGATCACTTCAGTTAAAATGTTCCTGAGTGATGGTGTCAGTGGTCGAAATTGGGAGCCTAGGAAGAAGTTGATGGAATTCAGTGCATAGTGCATGATAGTTGTCATGGGAGTGACCCAAATTAGCATACCACCAATAAAATTTACTTTCATCATTTCATTGAGGAACAATTGCAAAAGGATCTAAGATCATGATAAATTTATTAGGTAAGCTGACATTTCAACTATTCCTTTCTCAATGGTTGATGATATTTAAGCTGAATTTTTGTTATTGTTAGTCTTGTTAATCAATGTTGAAGATGATCCTATTCAAAGATAGTGATAAGAGGAAGAGTATTGAAGACTCTGTCATCTATCATTCATTCTTGTTCTTAGAATGTTGGAGGATTTGGACTTGTTTATTTGGTTGTGTTTTAGGAGGGAACTTTCTCAAACTCTCTCATGAGTAATCCTACCTTTTAGATTGTTCAAAATATTCTTCTAGAGAGGTGGGAGAAAAATGACCTCACCTTGTATTGAAGGCAAGGTTCAAGAGCTCATAGAAAAAGTTGGAAAAGGCTATCATTATGAATGTTATGTTCATCTTGTGTAGTTAGGGTCTTCAAATGTATTTTATGATGGCTTGTGTTGATTCATTTTCAAATTATTTACAGTTGATGAAGGCATTAATGTTATTCTCAAGGTAAGTCATGATACTAAAATTCATTCACTAAGGCTATCACCAAGGACTCTAAATCAACTATGGAGTTAGGAGGTAAGGTATGATACCAATCCAAAGCGTCTTCCAATGAGGGTTTTAGCTAAAATATAGGTGGTAGGGTATAAATTGGTTTTGATCCAATCCTTATAAAGGATTTCAAATGACCTTAATATGAAGGGAGGGATCAATGGACCCATCATAGAATATAGAAGGAGCAATACCCCCAATATCCATGCTAGCAATGTAAGATGTTAGAGGCTCTTATTAGAATTACTCTTAGGACATTTTTTGTGGATAGGGGGTTGGGTGATGGGCACCCCATTAGGCCTATTTGGTAAAGGAGGGGGTGTGGTACTACCCCAAGATCCTATTGTAGGGTGATTGACTACTTGAGCCATGTTGGCTTGTATTTGAAGGAATTGAGTCATAGTAGCAAGATTGTTGTTGGTTCATCCTATCAATGAGTTGGAGGATAAAGTTGGTAAGGTCATAATTTGGGGAATTTTGATGATGAACCTACTTTCAATACCATTTCCCTTTTTCTCTATCATCAAGCTGTTTGGAGATAAATTCAAGGAGATATTTATTGATCATTTCTTATGATTCATCCTTATATTGAGGAAATTACATGAGTAATTTATGAATCTCAAGAGGGTGATCAAAAGTGTTATTATTTTTTATTTTCCTCTTCTTCCTCCTAAAATAGGCCATACCATGCGTGGGTGGAGGTTTTTTTCTAGGGAATACCTATGACACAACAATCCATACAGAAGGGGAATTCAATTTTAGGGTGAAAGGTTTTAGGAAATGTCTATACAACAAAATTAGAAGATCCTAATCCCAGATACTCCATGATGGAGTGATGATATAGTATGAGAAAAAGTACTAAAATAGGACTTGTAACAAAATTTACAGAAGTTATCCATGAAAGAAATATTTAAACATAAAGGATCAGTCATGATACATTAGATAATTTTTTATAGGAATGAAGTGAATACGAAAAAACATGATAGACCTCTAGAAATGATGGCATCTGGGTAGGACATTTTTTTAGGTTTTCATGAATTTTGGTGATTTAAATGAGGTCAAAATTAGAGATGGATGCTTTTAATGATATATGTGCTTAGTCAAGATGTCCGTATGATTCATGTTGGGTTCACCATAATGTATAGTGGGCCAATAAGAATGTATCTCAATGGATTTCACTCCTAAGGTTTTCCATTTTAAAAGTGTATGAGGCAACGAAGGGGAGACACACATGGATCAACACATAATTTATTGATTTAAAAAGGGGTCTACAATGAGCGCTAAGGTCACATATTTAGAGGGAAGTGATCCCTACTGCTAGGTCAACCTAGGATTTCCAAGGCCCACGATCAAAGATAAAGGAGGGTACCCTTATAGGATATTGGTTAATGGGTGGAGAGATGTAGATCGATAGAAAGATAAGACAAGCATGCACAATCTATACTAATACAATATATAACTGAAATGTAAATGAAAGGAAAGCTAAGGATCTTGATCATATAAGATCAATATGCTAGCTAGCACCAATGTACATACAATACTAAGATAACATAAAGTAATGGGAAATGAGATGAACTAATCTATGAAAAATGAAAAACATGGTTAGAGTACTTACCCATCTGAGGTGGTTTTTGATGCATCTATCTCTCCATAGATACTAGTACACCACAGAGAGAATCGATATGGGTGGAGAAGGGGAACATCGTTCATGTCCTAGACTCACTATAGATGACCCAATAATGAAAGCAATTACACCAACAATCAAAAGAGTTCCAATCCAAATCAAGTTCGAGATAGATCAACAGTAGAGATGCGCAGATGTGAACATGGCATAAAGAGATAAGAGGAATGTGGCTATTCATTCATGTCATTACATTATTTTTACTTTATATGTCAGGGTGTTATGTGCTTATATAATTGACACCATTTCGTATGTGGGGTGATGGTGTCGAGCCAAGAGAAAACCTAATATCGAACACCATCACCCACAGGAAATAACATCATTGAATGACAACCCTTATATAAAGATGGGATAAAAATGTGTTAAGGATTAAGGGTAAGTCATCAAAATAAGTGTCAATGATGAAGCTAAATGAAAGAAAGTTTCGAGAGTGCTAGTGTGTGTAATATAAAAGGAATGACAGAGGAAAGGGTAACTAAGGCTAGGCCTACATAGTGATACATCTCTATGTGTATTGTCTCTAATCCCATAATGAGCATGTGTATAGTCATACTCCATTATTGACATACCCCTTAAGGTACCCACTCGAGAGATAGATGCATCAATTACCCTTATCTATGCAAAAGAGTCAGTAAAAATCTAAAAAATTAGGTGTATACAGATTGGTTACCCCTATGGATGCAACAAGACAATGTGTATACATAATATATGAGTCATGTATATAAGTTTGGAAAGTGAGAGCATCAAGAATCATTATCAAATAAACACACTGTGTATTTTCTGTTGGTGAGGAGGTTGCAACAAATAATGTAACATTGAAATATGAAATCATATGATCATTAGAATTATAATCAATGGTTTTTTAAGCCATGGCCATGGTGACATTGTGAAGGGGGATATGAGTGTCAATAGAAAGTTCATTATATAGATCAGTAGCATTATAGTCCATCACAAGATGAGAATGATGTGCAATGTAAGTAGTGTCTTAATCATCATATATGAGAGGGATATCACAAAGATTAACAACATAAGGTGTGGAATCTATTGTATCATTCCATGGAAGAAGGTGTTGCAAGGGAATTGTATGTTATAACATGGGTAGAAGGGATTGCATGCATAGTATGTAACTAAGGACAACCTAGAAGGATATTATAATTGATATTATTAGGCATAACATAGAACATTAAGAGTGCATGGTCCTGTAGTAATAAGTAGAAATATTTCTCCTAACACTTGTTTAGGTGTGTTATTAAAGCCAAAAATACATAGAGTAGATGGAGTTAGATCAGTAACAAAAAGTATTATTTGATGGAAAAAGGAAATGTTGCATATATTGAGACCAGATCCATTATCAAATAAAGCATGATTAACAAGCACATTACGAATGTGAACTTGAATTTACAATGGAGGAGCATTTTTAACAATTATACGATAAACCATAAAATAATTTTACACAAGGAAGCTAGGAGGACATAGATTTGTATTGAAAGTGATGTTGAAAAAAAATGATCATCATTAAATGAATAAATAAATTTGAAATGTACAAACAAAAATAGATTTTTTTGAATCTAATTATGTGCAATAAAAACCTCAAAAGGATTTTCTCAAAAGTGTGTATTTTTCCAATCATGTCTTAATTACTAAAAAGTGAAAATTTGAATTTCCAAAAATTGTAATAAAATTTATGGAAAACAAAAGAAATTTCCGTTACTTGTGTAAAAAATAATAATAATAATCTCAAAGGGATTTGTAAATAGGTTCATTATGCCTGATAGATGAAACAAAAGGTGATTTAAAAATTAGGAACCTGTTGGTTTTCAAATAGGACTTTTTAGAAGAGCAACAGTCAGGGGACAAGAAGTCCCTCCTCTTTAATGGGAGAGGTTCCCTTATTCTGAAACAAACCTATTTACAAATATACAGGATGTCATGGTATGGTCGAACTTGGATATTACGAAAGTGTTTTCCACAAAGATTGTCAGTTACACGAGGACTGAGGAAAAGGAATAAGAAGATGAGCAGAATAGCAACATTCAGAATTATAGATAGCAGAATAATTCTTCGTGTATGCGAAGCTTCAAGGGATTTAAGACAAGATCATTTGCATGAGATTAAATTTAAGACACAAAGTTCTATAAATAACCTCCTTCAGATTTATAAATCAAGGACACAAAGTTCCTTCTTGGTTGTACAAGATCGCTGTACTTGCAAACTGAACAGTATGCAATCAGAGAGACTAAACGAGTTAAGAGCAAAAAATGATCTTCACAATATTAAAGGAAAACACAGATATGACAAGAATCAGATAGACAAAGAATGAAAAGCCCTTTTGTATTGATTTCTTTAAGATCTATCTACACTTTCAGTAAAAATTCCAAGTTCTTCCTCCTCTCAAAATGGCGTGGAAAGGCCATAATATAGCTTACAAGTCGGTTACGATTTGTAACCGTTTCTTTTAAATAAAGAATAGTTAAGTATTGCCGGTTGCAATACCTTAACTAATTACAACGAATACGAAAAGAAAAGAAAGAAGAGGAAAAGAAAGAAAGAAGGAGACAAGTGGCCGGCTACTGGGAGGGACCCACTGTCTTCAGAATCCGTTGCCTGAACTTCTTCAATGACTCAGCTATATCTCTGCCACGAGGGACTGACGTGTTAGTTGCAGACTGAGTCCAAAATCCCAGACATTTCTCCATCTCTTTATCAAACTCGACGTGAGTATGATAGTCTTTGTTTGCTTCTTCGATGGCAGACTGGAGAGAACAAATTTCCTTTATCTTGTCCTTAGAGATGGAGTCTTCCTTGAAGAGATTATCTTTGACAAAAGCTCTGAACTGAGCTTTGATTTCTTGCAAGGATAAGAGAACGCCAGAGTTTTCGTCCTGAAGATGACAATGCATATCTTTGAACGCAGCAGATGCCAGTGTCTTGAAAGCTTCTCCCTTCTGCCAGCTATTCTTCATTTCTCCCACAGCTTCCTCAAGGACTCTGATTTTCCACTCCACGCTGTAGACCCAAGATTTTGACAGATTGTCCTTAGCATCATCGAAAATCTTGTTCGCCAGCAAGATGTTCTCATCAGTTTGGCCCATGAGGCGAAGGTCTACGATGCAACTACCCCAGAGCTTGAGCTCTTTAATCCATTACCCCAATAGTAGAGGACAGTCTCTGTTGCAAATTCTCTACCTTTCCATGCAGCTTAAAAGCTTCATCGATGAAGTTTAGCCCAGCAACAAGCATGTCATCCACCCTGGCTTCGATAGCTCTGCCATAGACAGAATACTGTGCATATCTTTAATACTTTTGCACTTCGTCTTGGCTTAGAATTACAGGAGGCGGTAGAGCAGTCAAGGGGGGTAGGGTCTAAAAATTTGTCCTTAGGACAAAAGTGACTTGATAAAACTTGTGAGCACTTGAGCTTGTTCTTCCAGTTGTTCAATAGTCTGCTGCCCTTTCTCAACCCTTCCAATGACTCTGGTGACTGTCTCCTGTAGGTTATGAATTTCGCCCTCAGGGGTAGACTCTCCCATAGGGATCCTTGAAAGCTCTAAGTCAGATGTCAACAAATCTGATTCTAACTTATCCACTGTAGGTTTGGCAATTTCCAAGAACTGCTGACCTTGAGCATCAGACACAATCCTGGAAGTAGTTCTGGCTTTCTTAGCACGCGAAGGAGTGGTGCCCAACAAGGCTGCTACAGCGTCAAAATTTGGTCCCAAGTTTTGAGAGGTGGATTTCCTCTTCCTTTTGTTGACAGAGGTTGCACCCAAGCAAAAGAGGAAGAAGAATTTGCAGGAAGAAGCAAGGGTCCAAGAGACAGGGAGCTCATGACACTCAAGGTCTGTGCAGCTGCTGACTCAAGCTGAGATGCGGGTAGAACCCTGGAGGTAATGGCGGTAGAAGAATCGGTAGTACCTGGAAGTTCGGTGCTCTGGACCTCCTTATCTTTATCTGTTGGATCTTCAGGAACACTTGCGGGGGGTTGGCATCTCACTGTCTTCACTTTCACTGAGAACGATGATGTTTTCTGGCCCTATAGGCAACTCTGTCCGTTTTCTTGGAGGATCGTTCTCTGCAGGCTCCTTCTTTACCTCTTTGAGTTTCTTCTTGTATACCTGGGTAGATGGAGGAAGGAGTAGATTCCACGGGTCCCTGAGTTGTTGAGGTAGAAGGGGGTTTTCACTGGTGTTCCAGACTCTGGAACCGATGCTTCCCTTATGGGTGTTAAATCATCTTTAGAGCTGGCTTCTCCTGAGTGCTTCTTGAATTCTCGGATCTTCTTGCTGAACCAGACCCTAGTCCTGATCAATACTGGAGCAAGGATCTCAGCCAGATCATCTCTCTCTTTCCTGTTCCAATCTAGGTCCTCCAGAGGGGTGTGCTTAATCACATTTTCATACTCATAAGAGTATAGCTCAGAATTATCATCCTGGAGACCTTCAGGAACTTGGTATAGACTGAGTTCTTGGATCAATTGCAAGGAGAACCTGCCACAATGCCTTCTTCTGGCTTCAAAATCATCTGCACAGTCGGCCCAGTAAGGTCCTCTGTATCTGCCCTGTGATGATAGACTATCTTGATGTTCCTTTCAATGAACTTCTTCAAGTCAAAACAGGTTCTTGGCTTGAAGAAATGAACAGTGATAGGGACCAAGGCTCTTTCTATGTTCTGGGCGTCCAGAGCTGTTTTGCATGTGTAGTTTCCCAGAGAGATGGGAAAGTGTACGCCAGAAATCTTCTTGTCTCTGCAAGTTCTGTGCAACTTGTCCAGTTGCCTACATACTTCTATCAGGGCCATTTTGTCATTGCAGAACATGGGGAGCCGCAGGAGGGGTGCTCTCATAGCCAGCCAGCCTGACATAAGAGAATTTCCTGAATTGAATGAAATAGGCTCCATACTGCGATATCAAGTTCATGGCTTCATCCGAAACCTTCTGGCAGTATCTCCTTCGAGCAATCTGACCACGTACATGGTGAAAGCATCATTGACCCTCCTGAAATTGCGGTTACTGGTCTCCAAGGTGAACTGCGGGCAATAGGCTACACTGGATCAATCTTGCGTGTATCTACGTAGGAGAAGTCCGAACCACGGGATGGAGGATGTGGCTGCGGGGTATACATCAGTATGAAGTCATGTAGAACTTGTTTGTTGGACGTTAGATAGCCTGATCAGCAAAGTTCATATGATCTCTGCCCAGTTGATATTTTGTGTTCCCTCGCACACCATGCTGATGAGCGGGCACATCCAGAAATGAAACTCATTGGTGGAGGGCAAACCCATAACCCGAGCCAGCAGGATTATGAAGTCTGACAGTTCTTCATTGAAATCTGCTCGGAAGAGGGTTTTGGTTAGGCGAGAAGCACCTTTCTTAGGGTTCTTCAACCAAGACTTCGCCACTCGCGCCTTGTATTTGTCACTGTCTTGGTCGAACATAGCCTGTGCTTGATCCCGGGAGACGACTATAGCATTGTCCATCTCCAGAATCCTCAGAGCAGCGCCAATGGCGGCAGCGTCCAGCTTGGCAATGAGTTCCCCATGTACATTTGTCAATTCGCTCGAATCGGGGTCGAAGTGAGCTCCACATGAAAGCACTGTATCAGCACACTGTACTGAGATTGGAATCCTCCGGCAAAAGCTAAACCACTATCATTAATCATCTGTGCCATTGGTGTAGGGTTTGCATCTGTCATTCTTGCCCAAAAATCACCGAAGTCGAGATGACGAGCTTCGCTGTCCCCTATATTGCTAACGGCAGATTCAAGCGGAGAAATTTGCTCCTGTCCCTGGAACTTGATCTTCATAGTGATAGTCTCGGAGCTGCAACCTAGACTTCTGGAAGGAATTTGCAAATGGAGGGGGAATGCGCAGGTTTTCAAATGCAAGGGTTCGAGCAAAAGATAGCATGGAAGCAATGCGAAAATGCAAAGGGGAATGCTCGTTATATAGCCGTTTTGGAGAGAGAAATGACTTTAATGCGCATTGAATAACCAACCACCAATTTGAAAAGCATCATACTTGGAGTGAGCGGGAAAAACTAAGTGTGAATGACACTAGGTACGCTTGGGACATGTGAGACGCGAATGCGCGAAACACGCGGCTCGGCCGGTTCGGGCGAAACAGGGAGAGGACGCACAAATGCATTTGGGACAAATGGGACGAAAATGTGCGAAGTACGCGATTCGGGTGTTTCGGCCGAAATTGGAACAAAGGCCCGTTTGGACTTGGGACATTCGGGACAAAAAGTTCCGAAGTACGCGACTTGACCGGCTCGGCCGAATTGGGAAAGCTCGCACTTTTTCAAATGGGGCAGTTGGGACAAAATTGCGCGAAGGACGCGGTTCGGGCAAATCGGCCGAAAATGGAAAGCTCGCACTTTTTAACTTTGGGACATTTGGGACAGGAAAGTGCGAAGTACGCGGGAAGGATGATTCGGCCGAAATTGGAACAACACGCAAAATAAGTTTTGGGACACTTGGGACAAAATTTAAGAGTTCTATTTGGCTTTTACCTTGGGTAAATGCAAATGCTATAAATAGTTGGCTTGTGCTCAAGCAAATGGCCCCTCAAATTTGCCTCTGATTCTTCTCTTTGCAATAGATTTAGTCTTTTATTTTTGCTTAGAATTCATAGTTTCTTCATTGCATGCTTAGTTAGCATTGTTTTACTGTTAGTAAGCCACATATCCATCTTGTGCAAGCACAGTGCTGTTATTTCATCCAATCCATTGGAGTAGAATAGCTTAGGAAGCCATTAAAGTTGCAGGTTTTGCTCCTCAAACAGGATAGTTTCAGGTTCTGGATGCTTTTATGTTGCATGACTCGCAATAGATCCCGCTAGGAATTGCATAAGCCAAGCTCTGTACTCTTGCGCTATCCCTCTCCTACTCGCATTGTATTCAGTCTGTATTCTGAGCTGCCTTTATCCCAATATCTACTTCTGTTGATGCTAGCATTACACGCTTTTCTGGATCCACGTGAACATGAAGGAACGAGGAGATCACACTGAGGGGACAAGATCACACACACCATCGGATTCGCCACTGTTCTGCAGAATCCAGGTTCTAGCTTTCAAAGTTTCTAGTTAGAATCATATCAAATAGAGTAGTTAATTGCTTTATTTCAGTAATTCTACTCTCGATATTGCCAGGGAAGCTGTGGGATTGATAGTTTCTGAGAAACTATGATTCACTCCTCACTTCTGAGGTAGGATCGAGAGTCTTGCAAATAGATTTAGAAGCTATTTTATTGTTTAGAATAGATCTACAAATTACACACAGACAAATAGCTACACTCGGTTATTTTGTTTGTTTTAAATTATTATTTTAGTTGTCAATTCTAGATATTTTAAATAGTTGTTTTCTTAAATTCGTAAAGTTCATCAGAAAACAAAAAAAAATAGAGAAGTCATATATACTATAGATATACTTCACATAGTTAAATTTCATTTTTTACTGTAGTTTTTCTTTTACATTGTTTTGCTTTTATGACAATCACGGGACCTAGAGAGCCCAGGGAATACGTATTCGAGCCAATCGTGCCTCAGCCCAAATCTCATCACAGTGAAATAACTGATATAGATCAAAATCTTAGGATCCAAGTCTTCCGAACAACGGTAAGCTTGCAACAAATCAATTCCCAGTTGAGCGGTTAAACATAGAAGATGACCAAGCACACACGTTTTGGTCAAATCAACCGAACTACAGATTACCCTAGGCAACATTCATATGACTGTAGAAGGGTTTGAAAGAGAACAAACCTTTGGTTGTGATCCTTTGGTCCCACAGCCAGATGCAGGAGACACTCTTCTAGATATAGATACCAGCCTAAGAATCCAGGTTGCACGAACGCCTGTAAGATATATGAGAAAATCACACAGTTATTGATCCTAAATATAGAAGCTGAGAAAGCATACGATTACTGGATATTAGGGATTAGGACTTGATTTCACGCATGACCATAACAGGTCCACAACAACTAGAATCTACGGTTGTGACCCACAAATCCCGCAGCCCAACGAATCCATAGGAGAATTAGACATAGACACTGGCCTACGCACACTAGTATTCCGGTCTACCCCACTTCCACCTATCATCATTCGAACAATTATCCTTGCTAGACACAGCAGCTAACAGAGCTAGGGAATTCTGGACTAGGCCAGAGAATCGTCCATAGAATTGACTATATTTACCATCCACCATATGACCCTGTCTGGAGAAATACACGAAACTATCCCGGGTCATTTTCCACGTATTCCACAACCTATAGATCGAATCACGCCAGAGCTCGATATTGATTGGAGCCTTCGAGCAGTCATCCTTGCTGACCGATCTATCACACCAGTTCAAGTTAGGAGGGCCTTCTTTGCCTTAGACTTCACAAATTCCGCTAGTGCGTATTGAAGACATTAGATTGCCTAACTAGTTTTCTGCATCTCACACATATTCCATACCCACCGGCTGTCTCGGCACGACCTCGGGAGGTCGGGTGCGAGGAAGAGTCACTTGTAGATTCCCATGCTCGCATGTCACTTTTCCGTCGTACAAAATTGGTGAACCCGACGTGAAAACAAACAATTGTTTCACCTTCTATACCTCATTAGCCTTCACATCAGCTCACAACAAAATTGGTGAACCCGACGTGAAACAAAACAATTTTTCAGTTTTTCTTCTTTCAGCTTAGTAACTTTTCATTTTTCACTCTTCTTTCAAGTTTAGTATCTTTACTTTTCATCTTTTCCGCCTCTCCTTTCACCATCACCTTCACTCCTTCCCGGGTATTCTGGGTATTCATATACCCCCCGAATATGTCAGGATTCGATGCATATGGCAGACCCCTCTTGGGTCTTGAGGCATACTACGCCCAACAAAAATAGACAATCATCACCCTCACTCTCAGTATGGGGTGACAACTACTCAACTAACCAGTTGTCAACACAAACTCTGAGAATCATATAACTCATCATTTCAAACTGAGGAGTTGGATCAGCTCGCTCAAACGCAACAAACAGAGCCTTCAGGCTCGAACAATATGACGTTTCACAGAGAATCTGGTTCATCTCCTCAGATGCTACTTAGACCACAAATTAGTAGACAATCAGACTCCACGAATGTCCTATTCACATCCTGGCCATTCGGGGGGGCAGTGAGTGATTTGGAGACAAACAGTATGGATCCCACCTGTAGGCGGTTTACAAACCACAACCAGAGGTCTCTTTTCAAGAAAATACCTCTATGCCACTGCATATAGGAAATAACTCTCGGAGAAACTTGGAAAGATAACGATCAGTTCATAGCAGGGATATCACCATGCCTATACAAAACCATGGTATACAACAAATGCCACCAAGGCAGAATAACACCGTAACTTCACCAAATGAAGTCATTTCAACGTCTAGTAGAAAAAGTGAGAGGGTTAGAACTTGCCCAGGCAAGTCACCAATCTCAACTCATGCAGAGCAGGGAGTTCCAATCCTCCACACCATCCTAGCCAAATAGACCTCCTCACAGGAATAGGTACGTTAGGCATGACCCCTCAGTATTCACAATACACGCCGATTAGAACCACTGTTTCTAACACCGTTCCAATACCTCCCGGTCTAGTACAAAATAATCCATTCTCTGGACAATACCCCTTCATACTTAAACATGTACTCCAAATCACCACAAGGGGATATGTTCTCCTCTCCCAGTATTTTTTCTCAAACACAGGGGTTTCCTTACGCCCCCGCTAACAATGCATATGCTGCGCCATATCAACAACCCATCCCACCACCACTCCCTCAACAGGCACCATCAATGGTCGAAACTTATGTGATAGGGACTTATTTAGAATACTTGAAAAAACCTTTAGATTTCATCGTACGAAGCGTCATGCTTCCAAGACATCTTCCCGATTTACCCAAGTAAAAAGGTGAGGGAGATCCGAATGCACATATCAAGGCTTACGCTATAGCCATTTGAGAATTACTCCCATTGGATGGGGTTGTTGCTAAAATATTCCCAAAAACCTTGGAAGACATCACTCTCGACTGGTATTATAGAATACATAAGGCTTCCATCCATTTGTTCAAAGCAACTCGTTTCAGAGTTCATCAAGGCCTTTGACATGAACAAACTATTAAGGACAGGAATCAGGGAATTCTTGCACATTAAGCAAGAACACAATGAATCTGTCACCCATTTCATCCAGAGGTGGCGCACAGTTCTCTATTCTTCGGCAAGTGCTCCAAATATGGATTAGATGGAACTATGCAATCTATTCCTTCATTCTCTCAGTAGAGAGGTAAAGGAAGAAGTCCAAAAAGTTCCCACTAAGAACTTATGATGAAGTACTTGAGAGCGCTCTTCGAATAGATCAAGCGGCAATAGATAGTAGTCGTAAGACATATGGAACAAATGGGAAATTAATCAATCCTAATCAAAATAATATGACCTATCCTAATGCTGGGAATAGCAATCAAGGATCCAAGATCCTTAATGAAAACCATGGGGTTATAATAGATGGAGTTACTGATCAAGTAAAAGGACCAAATGTTGTGAACACCTCGACACCTGCTAATAATCAATGTAATAATAACTTCACTCCAGCGATCAATATGGTGGATTATAATCATCCTCCAAAGCAGTAAATCCAGTCACAAGGCCTTTCTCAGGGCCCAGATGGATATCGAAACCAAAGCCAAAGGCCACAACCTCAAAATTTCAACTATAAAAACCAACATCGCAATCAGAACTTTGGGCCACAATACGAATTCAAACCAATGACCACGGAACTATAATCCCAATCTATATTGTGGTTTTCCAAAAAATTAGGGGTCATGATACTAGGATTTTCCATGACTACAAAAAATTCTTACAACGTCTACCAGAAGAGAAAAAACAACTCTTTGTAGATATGTTTCTGGAAAATCCTACTACTACCACTTAGTATGGGATCAGTTTCCACTCAAAATGCACCTATCAGGATCTTCAACGATCCTCTCCCAAATCATTCTAACAATAACAGGTTAGATTCAAATGGGACAAACAACGGTTTCACAATAATAAATAGCAATCAAGATGCCTCTCAACTCCTGACAACTCTCTAGATTGCTCCTAACCTAGTTTCAAATGGTAATACAAAAATATTAGGATTAGTCGAGTTGGAGGTTGGGTGTGAAATTAATGCAAAAACTCGGGCAAAGGACTATGTTTCACAACTCCTACCCAATATTTTCTGCACACGAGATGAAGTTCCTATAATAGCAAGACTAGTAGGATCCTATGATTTAATATCAGATTTGAATAAGACCTTTTCCCACATTTCATTCCTAGATTTGCTGAAAAAATCACCCACACATCACTTTGCATTGCTCAAATAATTAGGTCTTTGTCATCTAATCAACATTACACCACCTCCTGAAATGCAAGTAAACCATGTAGACTTTGACGTCTACCCTCTAGGGTAGGCAGATAGGGATACTGAGTTTGCATTTAACATAAGCAAGATGCTAACAAACAATGAAATTTCACGTAGAGGTGATCCACCCTTGCACTTGCAGGTTTGGATTTACAACAACTACGTCAAGCGTGTAATGATTGACGATGGGGCAATAGTTAACATAGTCCCCTTCACTTTTCTTCAAAATCTAGGGTATGGAGAAACCAATTACTCCACAACTCGAAATGCACTAAGGGGCTATGATAGTCTTAAAGCCACCTCAGTTGGAACTATAATATTACCGGTCACCTTATGACCAAAAACAATCGTCACTGAATTTTATATTATAGATCAGGGAAACCAACTATAATATGATTCTTGGTCATCCATGGATACATCGCATGAAGGCAATCCCTTCCACGTTATTCCAAGAAGTAAGGTTTTTACACCTAGGAAAGGTCTTCATCGCTAAGGGGATCCTAAACCCTTTGATATACACTTAGAAAACCTCAAGAAAAAGAAAGGAGTCCATACAAAGCATGAACTTCCCATGAATCAATTAAATAAACCACCTTCAACAAAATAATTTAGTCTCAGTCACCCTAGACATTCCAAAGGTTGAATTTGTTGACCCAAAAATATACGAGGTGGCAAAGACAAATAAAGATAAGTCAATTTCTGTGGAAACAGTCTCCACTAAAACCACAGCAGGAATTATGAAACTCTTGGAGAATGACAAACTAATCTTTCTCCCATTCAAACCTCAAGGAATGGGTAGTCTTATCGGTATAGCATCTCTTCCCTCCGATAACCTAAATCTATATATGAACATGACAGAATTAACAAATGAAGAAGAGCAATTTAAAATTGAAACAATGCCTATCAAAACCATCTCTAGGCACTGCCCTATTCTAAAGCCTGATTTTTTACCCATGCGCATCTAAAGCTAAGTTTTTCCTATCCATGGGGAAAGACCTCATCATTCACCAAAATTTACAAATAAACACAATGCTTGATATGAGAGAGAAGGTCGAGCAGCATAGTCATGCTCACCCACATGCCCTCTCTCAAAAACATGACAAAGAGGCATACGAATGCCTCTTTCAGAAAAATGTTTTAAATAATGGGACATATACACCTCTGTGAAAGGGTTATAAGTTCAAACCAAGAATGGTAGGCCCTCATCAAGAGAATGAAAAATTTGAGGATAATGGTTCTCCGCTGTGTACTTCTAGGGGTGAAGAATTCGATATTCGTCAACTTTCTTCACCTTAGACATCATGACATATAGTTCCACCTGCATTTTCATATGTACATGGTTACAGTTGCATTACATATTCATTTAGATAGGTTCATTTTTTTCACTCATTTCATAAATATTGTACTCCAGGAACTTACTATTAAGTAATCTGTTACAAATTTATGAATATATTGGCAAAATTATTCCAATCACATCTCTTCAAACATCATCAAGTACTTTCAAATCTTCTCATCAAGTTCGACAGACAAACATTGACAGAAACCATACCAAGACCTGCATACTTGGCTTCACTCTTTCCGTCTACTAGGTGAATTTGTCCTTACCTACAGTCTATTCTAGAAGCTTCTTGGTGTCACATCTATCCCTCTTAAAATCGCTTGGAATGAAAGGATATCCCAAAGTCATAGATTAGAAATGTCAAAATCAAATGAAATAAAAAGTGCCAAGCAAACAAAATATTTTATTTTACACACTTCTTTGCCCCATCAACCTTTGGTGATAAGCCCACATCTCTTATTGGTGATGTGAGGTTGGGAAAGGAAAGAAGTGCCCTTACTCGCCAGTATCTTGCCTTTGGTGACAAACCCATGCTTCTTACTAGTGGCATGAGGTAGGGTGTGGGGGGTCCAGTCACATAAACTAACAAATCTTGGTATGCTAAAAACAAAAGTCAAATTCTGTTAAGAGAAGGCACATATCCAAACATCCAAATTCCAAAGAGATCAAATCCTCAAAACCATATTTTGTCAACCAGGTTGCCATTTATGAATCTAACTCTAGATAAACTAGAAAGTAAGTGGCTTTCTAAGCTTGGTAGTAGTTCTGAGTAGGGTGGGTGTGTAGGTCCAAATTTGGTTCTTGTTCTTGTTTTGTCTATCTCTCATCATTCCACTTGAATCAAAATCATATAACTTGTGCCCTTCCCAATTCTTGGTGTTGAGCCCTCGCATCTTACTAGTTGCGTGGATTTGGGATTGGGGCAATTTCATCTCTTTATCATTATACATTCATCACGTTTTTCCAACATAAGAAGAAATCACAGACATTGTCTAAAGAGGCCAAAATTTCAATACTACAACATGTTCATCATCACATATCAGCATTGTAAAAACAAATAAAGTAAAAACATTCTATTTAACATTTGTTATCACTTGTCATCCATTGCATACATTCTGAAAAGCATATGAAAATCAGGAATTCTAAACATCTAAGAGTACACACATGAATCAAGTCGAGACAACCCTATACAACGAATAACCAATCCAAAAAGAGATATATGTATATATCACGTTGTGTCATAGCTTTTTACGATGTCATCGCACACTAGGTGCGGTCAAAATGCTTGCAATAAGCACAAAATACCAAAACAACATACATACCTCACAAAATAGAGGCTAGGAAATAAAGGAACTCTACCTATCTGCCCTTTTGAGGCCCATTATGACTACTCTAGTTACAAATTTCTTAGGATTTATTCTCAAAAGTATTAAAAAAAAGCAAAAAGCTAAGCCTAACAGAAAATACCATTCCCAAGCTCATTCCAATTCAATCATACTCAAAAATGAAAAGAGTGATCACCATGGACCCAAAGCTCAAAAATTACCAAATCGATATGCACAAATGAATAGGAAAATGAACTCATTTTGTATATTTATGACATTCTAACCTTGTTTTGAATGTTCTTTCCCATAGTTGGAGCACTGACAGAGGTAAGTTCTTATCCTCGCACAAATGGTAAGTCCTCATTTCGTATCAATTCAGTATTTATTTTCAAGTTATTTTATCTATCTACACTTGAGTCCCTTTTTCATTTTGCAGATAGTGGGAATCTGGATGGTGGCATTTCGACACATGGGCATGTCAGGTATAGCCTCTAACTCCCCATTTCAGGACTTCCATACTCGGACCCAATGTTTTACGCCTCTTCATGGCTAAAATGCTTCTCCGAGGGGGTAATATTTACGTACCCAAAATTGTATGTACTGTACAGTCAGAAATTGGTTACGAAAACCCCAATGATGATTAATATCTCTTCGCAAGGTGTTCAAAATCCAAAAAGCTCGTTAAGTATACATTTGCATCCCAAAAATCCTTGTCTAGACTCTACATGTTTTGTCCTAGCCTTTTCTCTCTTTTTCCTTGTTTTTTTGTTGTTAGTTATAGGACTGCCTCCCTGCCAGGGCAGCAGTCCTGTAACCGTCAACTTATAACCAGGGCAGCGGTCCTATAACCGTCACCTTGCGCAGGGTGGCGGTCCTGTACGCACTTTCGAGAATGCTCCAATGATCGTATCAAGCGTGAAAATTCAATTTTCACCCGCATTTCTCAACCACTAAAGCTTGTATTTATGTTTTAGCCGCCTGAACAGTGATTTATCTTTGTTTAATGGTGGGAGAGTTCAATTTGAACTTTCCTTCTAGTCATTGCAAATGCTATAAATATGTAGCTTGTTTACAAGTAAATTGTCTTGGTTCTTTGGTTTGGAGTCTTCATTCTTGAGCTTCAGTCTTCAATACTCAGTCCTAGATTTATTTTATGAATCATTTTATCTTTAGCACAGGTTAGAATTTTGAATATTTAGTTATGCCTCACTATACACCGACAACGATCCTGCTAGGAATCATATAGGCCAAGCTCTATTCTCTTGTGCCATCCCTCTCCTACTTGTACTTCATTGTATTTCTCTAAAGTTGCTATTGCTCTTTGTTTGAGTACCTGCTATTTATCATTTTGTTTCATCATTGGCTGCAACGACCCTGCTAGGAATCGTATAGGCCAAGCTCTGTTCTCTTGCGCCATCCCTCTCCTACTTGTGCTTCATGCCATTTTTACTTCAAAGTGACTACCATCCTAGTGCCATCTCTTGCTGATGTTTGTTATACTCCTACTCTTTCTGGATTCACGTGAACATGCAAGAATGAAGAGATCACTCTGAGGGGACAAGCTACAAAAAAACTAGATTTGCCTCTGCTCAGTAAAATCCACGTTTAAATTGTCAAAGTTATTATCAAATAGAGTAACGAATCATTTTATTTTAGTTAAGCTTACTTTCAATATTGCCAGGGAAGCTGTGAGGAATGATAGTTTCTGAGAAACTATGATTTGTTCCTCACTTCTAAGGTAGGATTGAAGGTTTTCAATTAAGTTAATTAGTTGTCTTTTATTTAGATTCACACATCTGCATAGGTGAATAACCACACTGGGTTATCTCGCTTGTTTAGTTTTAGTATAAAATTAGTTTAGTAAAGTTGTTTGTAATTATAATGTTTCAATCGTCTATTCTGTTTAGATTAGTTTCCCTTTCAGTAGTAGTATAAATTGTTATTTTTAGTTTAAGTTAATTCGGAGACTTTATAACTAGATTACCACTAAAATTCTAGTTAGGAGGATAAATCACTAGGGAATTTACGCTACCCGCTCACAACCTCTAAATCTCCCCTTTGTCATTTTAGCTACCACGAGGTCACACTACCAGATCTTAGTTACTAATCCTCCCATAGTTAGCTTTAGGAAAGTTGCTTGCCAATTCTCATCCTTTCCTGTAGCTTTTCTATCATAGAAAACTGACCATAATCCCAGCTGTGACTTTATCTAAGTCACCCGCATTTCAAACCACCGGCTGTCTCGGCATGACCTCGGGAGGTTAGGTACGGGGAAGGTCACTTGCCGATTATCATCCTCGCATGTCACTTTTCCATCGTACAGGGACTCTAGACATTGCAGTGGATGTCAAGCCATGTCTTTCCATTTTACCAATATCAATAGTAGTCATTTGTAATGTAAGGTCTTAGGCCTTGTGGATAGTCAAAGCCCAAACCATTTTTAAAGGTAGTTGTTTGTGGTTGCCTCTAGAGATTGGTGGAAGTGGAACATGTAAAGGGTTGGCATCATCCCAACAAGGGCCTATGTATTTTTCAAATTTGAAGACGAAAAAGAGTGGAAGATTTGGCAGTGAAGTGGAATTGTTGTAGACTATGTTAACGATTATGCTAATTGAACCGTTCATAAGGCTTGCTTCAACCCACAAATTTGTTGTAAGCACTACTTTTTTATGTTTGCATAGAAGTATTTTGTGTTGTAATTGACCATCATTGGGATCTGTAGAGATGCATTGTCTTGTATTTTGTGCAATAGAATGAAAAAATGGAAGGTTCAAATACTTTTACATCTAGAGGTTGTGGTGGTCGATGAGTTCAATTTTTGTGAAAAAATGTGGAGCTAAGTAGAAAGGAGCAATTTCTTGTTCGGTTAAACAAGCATCTATGTCAAACATAAGTGTTTCCCAGTCCTCGATAAGGGGATTTTCATCTCGAATGTTGATCAAGAGTTAGAGAAAAGATAATTGCTCTGGACTAGAACCTTATTGATGAAATATTTGTTTTAGTATAACTAAAGTAACAAATCTCGTCCATAGGTTAGCCCCATATGAGTGGCCTCCATATAATAGGATGTCCTTGAAAAGAGAAAACTAACCAAGGTCGCCAAAAAGAATGGTGGATCCATTACAAAAAAAATAGATGTTTTGAAGTGGGAGAAAGCTCTATGGAGATGGTAGTTGACCTTCGTAAGTAACTTGGGGCCAATAAAATTCTTCTTATGTATGAGAATATACTGAACATGTTTGTAGGAGTATTGAAAAGATGATAGTGTTTTCCCTTCAACGGGTTTGATATCTTCAATTTCAATGCACAAATAAACATGTATAGTAAATGCAGATATATTGAAGGCAGCGAATCCATCAGGTACAAGTAATAAAAAAGGTGATTTATTTAAATAGATTACAGAAGATAATGTTGGTCCTGATAATATTTATGATATATGATTTACCAGTCCCAATAACACCTTGAATTATCAATTTCAGTGGCAGTAATTGGCGTTTGTGCATGAAGTGATAAAGAATAGTATCAAAAGATGGTTTTAACTTAGGTGACAAAGGAAGAGAAGGTGGTGTGGATGTTGATTGATTGAAAGGGACTTCATCATTACTCTTCAATGCTTTAATGAAGAGGGTCCTTTTTTTTTTAAAGCAAGAGGAACATGATGCTCAAATAAATTGTTATGTATGTCAAATTTTTAGTGGCCTAGCATGTCCAGGTTATCATTGATGGAGCCGACTATCCTAGCGATAGGATCGCATGGCCCCCACACTAATGACCATAAGATGTCATATCGATGGCATACATGCATAGCTATGTGCGGGACTCGCACCTTCCTCTGTGGCATCCAGTCTATCAACCTAGTCACTTTTTTCTGAAACAGTCACGATGCTTCATTCTTGAGGTCGATCCAAAGGCAGATATGAGCGGACAAATGATGGGACGAGGAAAGGATGTTAAAAGTTGGCAACATTTAATGCAAAGCTTACCTATGCCAAAACCGATCAAACAAGGAACAAAACATGCATTTGACACTAAAACCACGAACTCTGTAACTTTATTCAGCCTGTGGTAGAATTGGTAAGAAGGTCCACTTCGTGGAATCTGGGAGAAGCATTAGATCATAAGAAAACATTCAAGTGTTTTGTGATTTTCTGATTTTAAAGTTGTTGAAGATAGACATTTATTATTATTATTATGTTTTATAGATTTGTGAAGTTTTTTAGAGGAAAACGTGTACTTATAGTATTACAATATACATTGTGATATACACACTACGTGTATACCACAAAAGAGATAAAAATACACAAGCAATATACACACTGTGATATACTTATATTATCAATATACTTATAGTAGCAACAACAAGATACACATTGTGATATATACACTGGGTGTGGTATTTTGGATTGTGATATACACACTGTGTGTATACCATAAAAGAGATAAAAATACATAAGCAATATACACACTATGATATACTTATAGTATCAATATACTTATAATATTAATAGCAAGATACACAATGTGATATACACACTAGGAGTGGTATTTTGGATTGTGATATACACATTGTGTGTATACCACACACAAGCAATATACACATTGTGATATACTCATAGTATCAATAGCAAGATACACACTGTTATATACATATTGGGTGCAGTATTTTAGATTGTTATATACACACTAGGTGTGGTATTTTGGATTGTGATATACACATTATGTGTGGTATTTTGGATTGTGATTTACACACTGTGTGTATGCCATATAAGAGATAAAAATACACAAGCAATATACACACTATGATATACATATAGTATCAATAACAAGATACACATTGTGATATACACACTAGGTGTGGTATTTTGAATTATGATATACACACTGTGTGTGGTATTTCGGATTGTGATATACACATTGTGTGTATACCACAGAAGAAAGATTAAAATTTATCTATATAATTGTATTCACAGATAGACATTTTTTTTAATGTTTTGTAAAGCAATCTTCTGCGAAGTATATATAATTTTGTTACAAAATTTTCTTAGAAAACCATGGTTGCCATGAATGAAAAAAAGAAAAAACTTTCTTTAAAAATGGGCTAAGCAATAAGTAGATGAAGCAACCTACTACTCATCAGGGCCGAATTAAGGATTATGAGTTCCCTAGGCAATATTGGAG
>CM034155.1:623454599-623464599 GCA_019776745.2 Taxus chinensis
AGAAATAGATCCGGTCAACACAAATGAGCAGTGAAATAGGTGAAGCAACCCATGAGTGGACCTCTGCCTTTTCCACAATGTGATGGAATGACCTGACAGGGGATCACCGATATCTGCACAAACCATAGGGTGTCAGAAGGGGAGAGGAACGATCGCGAAGACGAATTTATGTGCAATACCCACAGTTTTGAGACACTGTTGCTACCACAGGATCCAACATTGCCCCTATTTCCCTGGAGTAAAAAAAAGGCTTCAGACCTCCCCCGGGCGCCAGGGACCACTCATTAAGCATTCCCTCTAACGTGAAGGTTTGCCGCCGAGAACTCCTGCAACGAAATGGGCTAGGGCACGAAGGAACCATGTTGGTTAGGGTTTGGGAGATGCTGCACTTTCTTTCCAGGTCCAAGTCAGCATTGATCCATTGCTACAGACTCTTCGCTTTTTCACTTCATCATAAGCCATATAAATCTACAAATAATGTCTTCATCCTTTATGGGCAGATGTATTCTATCAATTACCTCCAAAAGTGAGAGTGACAACGATAGGATTCATAATTGCCCTTTCCACAATACATGTTTTACATATCAAGAGAACCATATATACTGTTTAAATGCCACTAATGACATAATCTCGTATGACTACACTGCAACGATCGTATTTTGAGATATGTCTAGATACATACTTCACTAGGCCAAATGGGAAGAAAAAGGTAGAGCTATGGTAGAGGTCCACAAGCCTACCAGAAAACCCTAGCCGTCATACCCTCTTTTTCTTTCATTTTGCTTTCTCTTTCCACTATACTATGAAAAACGCCATATGCATAAAAATAAAAAATCTCACATACATATTTCATTTACTCTTTTACAAGATTGAAACATGGAAAGAGCACAATATACCACCATACATTCCTTGGGCAGAGATTGAATCAATTACCTGCAAAAGTGAGAGTGAAACGATAGGAGTGATAATTGCCCATATTCCACAATATATGAGTCATATACAACAGAACCAATAAATATTTATCTCTGATGTTCAATGTAGCCATCGGCAGGAAAATATTTTGAGAGAGAGGAGCCATTGAAAGGCCACGTGGGAAGACAAAGGTAGAGCTGTTGGGAGAGGTCCACAAGCCTACCAGAAAACCCTAGCCGTCATCCCTCTTTTTCTTTCGTTCGCCTTCTCTTTCCACTATACTATGAAAAACGCCTTATGCATTCAAATACCTCTAATCTCACATGTTTTACTATCAATTGAGACATTCTTACAAGATCGAAATATGTAAAGAGCATCAAAAAAGGGACCATACACTCTTCGAGTTCCAAATAATAAACGCGCTGAGGATACATTATAACTCTATAGTATTGGGGGGAGGGGGAGTTCCTGGATCATTCGCTAACTCTATGGGGTGATGCAATTTGTACCTCGACATGCCGCGAGCTATAGGCTTACATTCATTCAATCGCTTAACACTAGAATTAGAACATTCGTCAACAAAGATGGCTATGCCATGGATACATGCTATTATCTAAGGACACGCACTCTACGCAAAGTGGCACCAGGTTTTTTTAATCGATCCACAATAAAATTAGCTTCACAACAAACTTCCAAGTCTCTCTCCAAACAAGTAGGAATACTCTTCTTCACGCTTTACAAGTGCATATATTAATGAATATATACACCACAAAAACTGTAACAGGTTACGGATAAACGAGTCTCTACACGGCGGCTTAGAATTGTTAACAGACCTTCAATGAGTCCGTGGCATCCATCCTTCACAAAGGAGAATGAAGTCATTTAATCAATGAAAATGTCCGTTAACCCTTCTTTACCGAAATAAGGCCTTCCTTTTGACATCTGCTTGAAGCGCCCCATCCAGAACATTTAATCCAGATTCGTCCTCCATGTCGTCGATTGACCTGGCAGATTGATCCATCCGCCTTCAACGAAATCAGAAAAATAAAAAAAAAATCCCGCTTCGAAGATATACAATCCAGAAAACATTAGTCACCTGGCATAACTGAAATGCAGTTAAGAGTCTCAGAATTACAATGAAAACCCTGGTGTGCGGAATCCCGTTACTGTGCAATGCACTGTTACTACACTAGTTCCTGCGCTTCGGTGGGCATACGAAGTCGGTGCCTCCACGAATGGCGCCCGCGACAGCGCAGCGGTCATATGCGTCGCCACCGCAGAAGATGTTCGAGAACCGTCCCTCGACCTCGTCCCGCCTGTAATGAAGCCGTCTACGAGGAGGACCTCAGCAACCCCAAGTAGGCTTCCCCGCCTGGTGGCTACAGAATGAACCCCGTATTGCCTCCTCAAACTGCGCCACTTCATTCGTCACAGCCGGTCGGCTCGCGTTGCCGCCCTACATTATTCTACCTCGTATCACGTATTTGCACCGCGACATTGTCTCTTGGCAATTCGATCTGAACGCGCATTCCGAATATGGCTCACCCAAGAGCTCGCAACTTATGCACTTGCTGTGGGATCAATAAGCTTGGGCAGCAGGTTTTCGAAAACGGGGGTTTTGAAATCCACAACGGGCTGCTACAAGTCGTATAGCGTGGTTGCTTATTTGAGGAGGGGGGACACTACTGAGGGGGCTATAAATAACAAAATGAGGTGTATCCCGACTATGGACCAGTTTCTACTTTCTACGCCGGGCATTCTTTAGGGTCCGGGATTGCGGCGATGCTGGCTTTGATCGTGGCTAAAATATCCGCGAGTCAGCTCGGGGATCTATTCCGAGGAATAGGGAATGCAGGTGCTATGCGATTGCGCCTGCGAGGTGCATGTCCGCTGCAATGCATTGACGTCCGGTTAGATATGGACCGGTTGTCTATTTACCTGTCTTGTATTACAGGTAATCTCTTTAGTTTTCCATTGGCGTCTTACAACATCACTGACACGTAACGAACGCACTGTTGGCCGTGCGATATGTAAGTTATTGAAACTGAATGTCCGCTTTGTTGCAAGCTATGTCTTTGTAGGACTTTCTATTGTTTGCTTGCTTGATGAGAATATTGTTTGCCTCTGCTTCATTTGAAAGTTATTGAACTCTGGTGACGGGATATTGAAGATGCAGTCGGAATGCCAGTATACAGTTGGAAGAAAATATTTAAAATCTTTTGTCATTGGGAACACAGACTATAGATGATGGCGTCTTACGGAGTGGCGATCCTGACTCTGCAGATGTGACAAAATTCACAACTGCCAGTTTTTTTTTTTCCTGTGTTAAAGCTCTTCTCTAAAATTTATGGACTGTGAAAACCATTGTCTTTATTGATCCTAAACCAATATTTGCAACTACTTTTCCAGTGCATCGGAGTCATCCATTTCTGAATTTTCGCTGGCAGATGGATCATGCGAGATGGAATCGTAAAGTGAAGATGTCAAGTTAGCACCTGTCTACGCTTTTTTTAACAGAGAGTTGAAGTTATTTCCATATGTATTTTTGAATCAGATTCATCATGAATCCTTGTTCCTCTAACAACCTTATCTATGAAGGTTCCATTTCCGTCACTAGTTTGTATGTCCTCTTGATTTCCAGTATAATAAGTTGCTCCTGATAACTCAGATGCAAAATTTCCGTTTCTCATCTCACACACCTCTGCAACCCCACATTCTGATATTGTCTTCGTCAAACCTTTCCATCTCGTGGAGTTGTCAACTAAATTCACAACTATGATGGCTGGCTAGTGATGAGTGAACCTACTATTTATGTATTCTACTTTGTTGGACCTCAGGCCAGAAGCCTAAAGCTCATGAGAAAATTCAACAATGGTGGACTTAGAATGTGTGAGGGATTTTAAAATCGATCTATTAAAGTATCACGCTTTCTCCAGAATGTGTTTGCACAAAGTCATGGTTGGATTCACCCTTAGTGTCATCGAATGTTATAATTTCCATATCCACTTGTTTTTTCCATTGACGAACATGATTTTTGTGCCTTTATCTGTATATCAGATTTTTTGTGGTTCTAAAGATGTTTCACTGATTTCCTAATATTGTAAGCCTTTAGAGCTTCCCTATTAATGGGTAAAATTTTAAGTGCATTTATCAATTCAATGATGATCTCTTCTTTGACATTATCACTCTTAACTTTAAGCACTTTTTCTTTGCAGGAATCTTGAAGCCATTCGTCAAGAGAACTTAATCCACCTATACAAATGAAATGCTTCAAATAATCACCTTGGTCTTTAGCAATTATCACACCCGAAATCTTTATCCACTGGGTAATTTATCCTGGGAACTTGGTTGTATATTGCTGCATGAGAAACACATGATCTTCCACTCTGGGAAGGTTATCCATGCCACCTTTTTTCTCAATTATTCTAGGCACATATTCTAGTTTTATATTGTTTTCATGCGTTTGAGGTTTACTAACTTACTAGTGACTACCTGAGTCTTGCTCTGACCAGGTCCACTTCTTTCCCTTGCAACAAGATTGACGACTAGACTCAGATAATTGACCACCTGATTGTCTACATGATGACATCTCTTCTTGATACCAATCTTTATTACTTCTGCAAATCATGGGAAAATAGAGTATTTGAATCTAAATTATATTCTTCAGCATAAAAAAGTTACTATTTAGGTATTTTTCGTAGCTAAATAATGTGTCTATTTCTCGATTTGTAGCTAATTGAGGCTACTTTGTTTTTAAAAAAGGTCGGGCTAATTTTTATTTTGAGGAATTGTTAGAAACTACAACATAAAATTTTCAATTCAATCCTAGCAAGCTAAATGGTCTCTATTCCATGGTATTTTCTATGATTTTATTTTCTTGGAAACCCACCAAAATTAAAGGTATGCCAATTTCAATTTGTCGAAAGAAAAACCACTATTGTTATTTCTCAAGTTATGGTATTTGTGAATCTTCAAATTGGTCTCACGAATAATGAAAGAGTCAAAAGACCAGATAGAGTCTCATGTGAAGAGTTTTAGGATGACTCGCAATAAATAATATTTTTAACATTTCTAAGAGTGATTGATTGTGTAAAGCACTTTTTGGAAAATTGTATTCATATTTTGAAAATTTATGTTTCAGATCATTCTTCTTAACTCCTCTACAAGATGACCAAGCATCATGAGTTTCCAAGAAAAAGCCCATGACCAATAACTTTTCTTTTTATTGATGTTATATGTCAAGGTTCCCTGACTCGATAGATTGTGAAAATACAATCCATCTTTATTATGCTTTTAAGTTTGTGGATGAGTGGCTTCCAAGATTGGCTTAGAACCCATCTACCACGTCTGTCAAGATTAATGGTGTGCGTTTCAATTTCCACAGCTTCTTTAATGTTTCATTTTGATCTACAATACATGTTAGAAATAATCCTAGCATCTTTGGTGCCATTCAAATGTTTTGCCAAAACAAACTTAATAACAACATTATATCGTAGATTTTTACATCCATCCTTTTATCTGTTTGGATTCATCAACTGGTTTGCCAATGCATGGGTGCCCACATGAACATGGAAACAAATTTCTTAGATTTATAACAATGGAAACACATACACACACGCACACGCACACGCACACCAGAATATGATGTATGTCCAATATTTTTCATTACATGAAACATAAAATTAGGCAACTTCAATTGTCTAGGAGACTAGCAGTAGTAAAGCTAAAAACGGTGCTCTCTTATACTTTCAAGGATGTTTGTGCCCCGAACCCTAACTGTTGTATTGAAATATAGAATTTGGAAACTTTAATTGTCTAGGAGACTAGCAGTAGTAAAGCGAAAAATGGTGCTCTCTTATACTTTCAAGGATGATTGTGCCTCGAACCCTAACTTTTGTACTGACATATAGAATTTGGTAACTTCAATTGTCTAGGAGACTAGCAGTCGTTCCCTAATCCAAAAAAGCCAAAACGGTGCTCTCTTATATTAAATAAATACTTTCAAATATGTTTGTGCCTTGAACCCTAACTCTAATAATTTATGGGGCCCCACTTATACTTTAAGGTTTCAAGGTCACCCAAATATAACAGTTCGAAACATGTACAAATAAGCCTATTTTTTATTAGAATAGTTAAATATTACATTTCAATAAATAGATATGTAAATAAATATCAAAACACGAACATGTAAATAAACCCATTTAAACCATGCTTTTTAAAGTACCATTTCTTTTAAATAAATAAAATATGATTATAATGTTCATTACAAAATTCGATTGCCAACCTAATACTCATCTTTAAAAAAAGATGTAAAACCAATGTTGAATATCAAAATTAAGCGCTTACAATTGATTATAAAAAAAACTACTCAAAAAATGGGAAACCATTGATACCTAAATGACAAGAAAGATAGAAAAATTCCTCAATGTGAAATTGACATATCTTATCCAGAACCAAGGCTTACAACATATAGGTCATCCACAACTATCTCAATAATCCTCTTTGTTTGTGATTTAAGTTTTATATGGTGAGTGTCTTTCCTTTTTAAAAAATATTAATCAGGGAGGAATCCCCAAATGATTTTCCATTCAGGGAGAGTGACCATCTATGACGAAATAATTTTCAATCAAACTCGAACCCCAAGGCCCTAGATTTTTATATGATGGGGTATTTACACCAATCATAAGGAGTAACACAATGAATAGGAAAATGACATTATCAATGGAGAGATAAACATAATTTCATATGGAAAGACTATTAACCATGGTAGAACCAAGACATCTAACTCATATAAACACCTAAAGTTGGTAATTTAGCACTTGATAATGTCATTATTGACTTAATCAATTGAATCATGAAATGTGCACTAGTTCTAAGCATAACTGTTATATCCTAATCCATAATGATACATATTGTAAGACTTGTTATCTTCATTATGATTCTCAACCACTTACAAAACTACTCTTATTAATAAAAAAAGCAATCCATTTCTCCTTAATATCATCCATATAGCTTCACGATCCCACTCCTCACCATTGAATTTTATTGTCCAACAGAACCAAACTATCTAGCGATTTGATTATCGGATGAAAAATCCCACTCTGGGCCACCTAACAATCAGTTTTGCAATAGGTATAAATATTTTATGGTTTGACATATCCACCATGGGTTGACCTTAAAGTGAAATTGTAACTATTTACCCTTATATAGGAAAGTCTAAGATGGTCATTTACTCACTTGACACTTTCAAGACCTCCAACATAAATCACTCAAAAGGAAAGTAAGACTTTCATAATTATAAGATCGCTACCCTGGGACGCTAGGTCCAATCAAGATCTCCCTATCTCCAAATCAAACCATGAAATGCACATGCAAATTCCCCTTACATTTACACCTGTTATAACTACCCAAAATTAAAAAAAAGTCTAGAATTGTAAAAAACTATTCTCTTAAACATTATTAATCACCCACTATTTGCATTCAAAGATATCTTCACAATATACTATGTCGATGACTGCACAACAGGCCCTTTCCCCTTTAAACAATTGAAATATATCATGTAGTTGGAGAGTAGAGTATAACATTGGCTACCCATATTGGTTTCCCAATGGTGAGAAAATTCCTATACATCTAGCAGGGAGCATAGTACAAAGAGTCTCTATACGCACCCAAAATTGCATGTGCTACATTTTCAGAAAACGGTTACAAAAGTCCCCGATGATGATTCAGGTCCTTTCAAGAAGGTGTTCAAGCTCCAAAAACCGTTCG
Source organism: Taxus chinensis (assembly GCA_019776745.2). Lineage (NCBI taxonomy): Eukaryota > Viridiplantae > Streptophyta > Pinopsida > Cupressales > Taxaceae > Taxus > Taxus chinensis. The sequence continues at coordinate 623,462,280 of CM034155.1, forward strand.
CAATGTATATTTGTAGCCTAAACATCCTTACTTAGCCTTCCCGCATCTTTTTCCAACTTCTCACTTCTTTCTGTGCATATTCTTGCCTTTAGTGCCAGGACCGCCACCCTGCCTAGGCAGCGGTTCTGAAACCGCCACCCAAGCAAGGCGGTGCCCAGGCAGGGCGGCGATCTTGACCGATTTTTCTAGATTCTGTCATGCATGTTTTTAACATGCGATGATTCACTTAACTTCACCTTTAGCATGCATCCGTGGACCAAATTGTTTAAAAATAGTTTTGATTTCTTGGTTATCCTTCCCTCTTCTATTTTTGCATGTGATTTAGTTAGTTAGAGCTGCTTCTTCTTGGCTTGTGCATGAAGGCACATCCCAACCAATTCCTATATATTCCATGCTTGTATTCAAGAAAAAGGGCCTGAGAATTTTGTGTATCTTACATTGTATTACTGTCACAATATTGTTAGGAATTGCATAGCCAAGTTCGTATGTCTTGTGTTATCTTTCTTCTACTTGCATTGCATCCAGACTGCCTTTAAGTTGCCATTTCTCAAGCACCATCGTCCTACAGTTGTTCTTGCATTCCCAATCCCTTGGACTCATATGAACACTTAGAGAAAGAAATGAACAAACTGAGGGGACAGATATAGATACAACTAGATTTACCAAAGCTCTTGCTTATCTAGGTTGGAATTGTGTGTTTGTTTGATTTATTTGTTAAATTGTCAATTTCAAATCACTAGTTTCAATTACATATCAAATAGAGTATAAAAATTGTTCGTTTCAATTGATTGGGCAATTAAGAGTAGATCAAATCGTTAGAAAATTTGTTCTCTCACATTACTAGGGAAGTTATGGGGAACAATAGCTCTTCCAAGGTCATGATTTGTTCTTCACCTCAGAGGTAGGGTTTTGATTAGATTAGGTTATTTGTTTTGGAATAGATTCACATATTTACACAAGTAACTAGCTACACTCGACATGAAGAGCTAGTCTCTAAACATTTTCACTTTCTTCATCCATCCTTTATTCTCTGGGTATTCTTATACCCCACAAATATTTTGTGATACAACGAGTACAATTGACCTGTCCTGGGTTTTGACATGTACAACTACCAAATAGGTATACCACAACAGTCACCTTCACTCTCAACGTGTGCAGACAACCATTCAACTTCTCAAAACCCTCTTCTTCAAGGAACCAATGTTGGTTCCTTTGTACATATTGAGGAACTTCATCATATCATGCAGACTTATCCTCACAAACAATCAAGTTCAAACAACATGAATTTCTTTGGGGAAGAAATTTCATCTCCTTGGGTATTGTTTCGATAGCCCATTAGCATGCAATCGGACCAAATCCAACATCTAGATGAGGAATACTTGGCACGCTATGTTAGGAGTGAACAACACTTCTAGAATATGAATCGAGTTTTTGATAGGTTGTAAGGACAAGGTGATGTTCTGCTCCAAAACAATAATACTACCCCTCTACCAACCGAAAATATTGTTAATGAGGGGTGGTAGCATAGTGAACAATTCATAGCAGGATACCACACTCCTCAACAACCTCCGAGGGTTCAACAAAAACCACCTAAGAAAAGCACCATCCCATTAACATGTGATGTCATTTCAGCATTGGTAGACAAAGTCAAGGAGCTAGAGCTTGCCCAAAATGCTCAAAATTCATACACGGGGCAAGTAAGAACTTCTCCATATCCACAGAATTACAAACAAATACCTACTACACTTAATCCTTTAGTTTATACGGGTACTCCAAACTCTAGAGATTTTCTGACTGGGATAGGTACCTTGGGTATGCTCCCTCACTCCACATATGGATATCTACAACAAGCACCAGCCGGAAGTGCATTCTCAAAATGCCATGCCAGCTTGAAATGCAACGTTCCCTAGCTTCGTGCCTTCGATTCCATATTAAAGTAATCAACCCCCCTACGTACACATGTATTCTAAATCTCCACAGGGGGATATGTACACTTACCCAGGTCCGTATGGACAGCCATATGTGATGCCATACACCCCGAAAAATGTTTACGTTGTCCCATTTCAGAAACCGATGCAACCTCCACCTCCCCAACAAGGATCTTCAATGGTGGAAATGTACGCAATGGGGACCTATTCTGAATATCTTAAGGAGCCTCTGGAATTCTCCATCAGGACATTCATGCTCCCAAGACCCTTGCCCTATCTTCTGAAATTTAAAGGGGAGGGTGATCCTAACACCCACATCAAAGCTTACGCAATGGCCATTCGAGAGCTACTCCCATGGGATGTAGTTGTTTTGAAGATTTTCCCTAAGATGC